>OY998185.1:22839810-23439810 GCA_963921935.1 Galeruca laticollis | reverse complement strand
CTGAGCTAGCAGTTCTGACTACTTATTATATCAACGGTAAGTTACAATATGTAGGAAATCAATCTCAATTCGAGACGAATATCTTCAGAAGGGACATCATTTTTAACCTAATGTTCAATTTAAAGTAGTGACGCGTTTCGCTAACACAGTAGCTTTCTCAAACGAATGAAAGTATAATGAAAAAATGTTTTAATATATACAGTGCATAAATACAGAATTCTATGAATATTAACAAAGGTATTGAAAAAAAATTTTACCTGGAAATTTATTCACTACAAACATCCCTAAAGTATCTTTTAGGTAAAAAGGTTTAATAAAAGAGAGTGATTGATATCCTGAATAATTGTTTTTGTTTATCTCAAGAGCTTCTAAAAGATTTAATCTAATGGATTTAGGTTCTACATCTAAAATTTCAAAATTTGGGTCAAAAGTGTGTTGGTTTTCTAAGAAATGATGAAGAATAGTTAGAATCTAATGTTTTGTTATCATAGCTAGGTTTCTGTTCTGAAATTCTAGTTTTAAAAATAAGGTTCTGCCGATATAAATTTTATCACAGTTGTCATTACCACATTTTGATGTACAAACTCCTGATTTGTTTAATTTGGAAGATTTATATTTGTTATTTTTAATGAGTTTGGATAAATTGTAATCAGTTTTAAAGCAAATATTCATGTCAAGTTTATAAAAATGATTTAATTTTAAAGGATGGCGTTCCAAAATATGTTAAGCTTTTAAATTGTTTATTATTACTTTTATCAGAAGGAAATACTTGTTCTAAAGTCTGATTTATTATAGTGTTTTTAAATGAAACTCAAGGTCTCTAGTTAATTCCACAATATAATACAAGTTATTGAAAATTCTAAAAAAGTGACAATTGTTTCGATAAATCAATATCATCGTCAGAATGACAGAAGTTACATTTCATTTTATGCCTACCTGATGTTTAGTAGTTATTTTTGGCTAGACCAAGAAGTAACCTAACTTGTGATTGGCTTAATATATGTTTATAGAAAAAAGAAGATGTGATATTACAAATATTGAAGCTTAGATATTATTAGCCCTATGGTGATATCCTGGATATCATTTTTCCAATTAAGATCAGTATAACTGTGCAATGATATAGAAAACCAGGAAAACTATATCTGCTGATCTTTACAATTATCACTTAAGAAGACAGTTTATTAGTGGAGAATTCCCTAGATTTAACTGTTCATTGACAACTTCATATTGTGGGTTTCTTAAATGTCTTCTAATTTCCAGTTCTTCCAGGAAATCCAGTTCTTGTTTCTTTTCACAAATATGCAGTACTTCTAGTTCTGTGTTAGGTGTCAATGAATGATTGGTGTCAAGTAGATGTTTTGCGTAGTGGGATTTATCTGGTTGTTTTAATCTGTATGCTCGTAAGTGCTCACTGTATCGTATTTCAAAATTCCTAAGGGTCTGACCCAAATAGACAGCATTACATTCTGGACATTTGAGTTTATATATACCTGACTTCTTTAATAGTGGTATTTTTGTTTTTACATTTACCAATTTTGTACTAACGTTACTTTCTGTTTTAAAAGAAATTGTTGTATTTGTTGCTTCAATATTTGTAATATCACATCTTCTTCTTTTTTCTATAAACATATATTAAGCCAGTCACAAGTTAGGTTACTTCTTGGTCTAGCCAAAAATAACTACTAAACATCAGGTAGGCATAAAATGAAATGTAACTTCTGTCATTCTGACGATGATATTGATTTATCGAAACAATTGTCATTTTTTTAGAATTTTCAATAACTTGTATTATATTGTGGAATTAACTAGACCTTGAGTTTCATTTAAAAACACTAAAATGAGCATATTCCACGAAGTAAGGGTCGAGACAGTCAATTTCTGATTTATTATCTTTTTATTTATGATATTGTCAATTAAATTTGGATCGCAATTATTATTAACTGCTATTTGTTTTATGATATTTAATTTTTTGTTGTAGTTATTAGTATTTAATGGGACTGTTAAAAATGTGTGTATCATACTATTGAAGGCTGCTAGTTTATGGCAGAATGGGTGGACCGAGCTATTACGAACCATATCATACAGACATTACAATTCATAATAGTTCGGTCCACCATTATCTTTTTATTTATGACATTTATGACTGAATGGGTGGACCGAACTATTATGAACCATAAGATACAGACATTACAATTCATAATAGTTCGGTCCACCCATTCAGTCATAAACTAGCAGCTTTCAATAGTATGATACACAGACTTATGTAATGTAATAGATCGGTATTATCACGGTGATGTAATCGAGTCGGAATTATCCCTATCCGACACCAGTGTAATGTGATCGGTTATCTTTCTGCTTTCCCTTTTCTCTGTTGGTAGTGACCGGAAGGGCCCCACTGTACACTCCTATCCAAAGAACAAAATCGTTGCAGCGTGCTGTCACCAGTGCCTCGCGGCACAAAATGTAGAACCAGGAATCTCCCTGCGGGATTACCTCGCTGGAGGGGTTGTTCCTGGCTCGAGCGATCAAGGTCTTCGTGGCGCCTCTTGGGCTTATACAGTGTGCCAAGCCCGAGTTCACAATGCAGGTCGAGTCGGCCCGTCCTATTGGCGGGTACGAGAGTGAGGGCTGAGGTTAAAGGAAATAAACTGAAAGGTTAAATATGTACAAGTATATATTACAAAATAAAAAAATATAATATTGAGTCATACGAAATTTTTCGTAATCGAATGAAATATAATAACCCGGCTATCTCCTGGTTTTTTGGGTAGCCTACGTGATATAAAAAATAACAAAGTAACGAGCCGGATTTTTGGTACTTAACTGGAATAATTACGGTACACTACAGTAAATCATATAATGACAGTAGTATGTTGAAATCACAAAAAAATAGTAACTAATATAACTTTGGCGATAATTATGGTCTCGCGGGTATGGTGGATATCCTGTACAAAAATTAAGGCAATAAAAAGAAATCAAACAAAACTTTATGAATCAGAACAAATACCTGTAAACCATATATATATATCGCCAAAATTTTTTGGGATTGCAAAAAAATAATTATGAATCTCGTGAAATTTGGGTAACCGGTACAATATAAAAAAAAGAAAATCTATATCCCCCACTTTGAATTCTAATTACGATTCTCGTAAAATTTGATATGTAGAATAAAATCTATATCAACAAAATTCGGTAGATTAATTATGATATCTCCGGTATGTGGATATCCTGTAATATTACTGTAAAATTATCGGTTGAAACTCTAAATAGGAGTAAATATGATCCCTTGTACAATATAAATATCCGTGCACAATTTCAGATAAACAAATATATAGGGAGATGGCCCTTGAACATACGCTATCTCCGTAAATACCTATAAATTTTTAGATTCTAATAGTAGATGAGGGGCGCAGATGTAAATGATACACTCGATATGACCGAAAAAAAATATTGGTTCCCTTACCCGGTTAAGTCAATGAAAATATAATGAAGCAGATCAATACAATATATAAAAAATAATTGTACGTTAAAAACTTACGTGTTGGAATATCACTAGACACAAACTACCCAATATTACTGTTGAGGGTAAAGGGGCCGTCCGTACTTAGACTGGCCACTTCGGGGAGATTTACTGTCTCTCTCCTTTTAGATTCAAAATTTCTTGTTATTTATTCTAAAAATTACCTCGTCTATGCCCTTGTGTGAAGGTTAGTTTTCTGTATCATTATTTTAATTTGTAACGTATTGGTAAACAAAGCATGACACAATCGTCAGCTGTGATGTTTATTAACCTTGCAATAACACACTTTGTTTGTATCAATTACTTTCTTTGAGGTCAACATTTATTAATTATTTCGAATTTGTCTATATAGGGTGTTCTTAAAATTTTCTGTCATATCTCGTGTTTATTACACTTATAACAGTCCTATTAAATACTAATAATTACAAACAAATAATTAATATCATAAAAAAATAGCAGTTAATAATAATTACGATCCAAATTTAATTGACAATGGCATAAATAAAAAGATAATAAAACAGACTCTAGAACAAGTATTCCCTTCTGATAAAAATAATATTGAGCAATTTAAAAGCTTAACATACTTTGGAACACCACCCTCAAAAATTAAATAATTTTTAGAAAATTTAGACATGAATATTTGCTTTAAAACTGATTACAATTTATCCAAACTCATTAAAAATAACAAATCTAAATCTTCAAAATTTAATCAAATCAGTAATTCATAAATAAAAATGTGGTGATGACAACTGTGATAAAATTTATCGGTAGAACTTTATTTTTAAAACTAGAATTTCAGAACACAACCGTAGCTATGATAACAAAAAATTAGATTCTAACTATTCAAATCAAAAACAATTATTCAGGATATCAATCACTCTCCTTTATTAAACCTTTTTACCTAGAAGATAGTTTAGGAATGTCTGTAGTTAATGAATTTCAAGATGAATTTTTTTTTTCAATACCTTTGTTAATATTCATAGAATTCTGTATTTATGCACTGTATATATTAAAACATTTTTCATTATACCTTCATCCATTTGAGAAAACTACTGTGTAAGCGAAACGCATCACTAGTTTAAATTGAACATTAGATCAAATATAATGGAGTATTAAACAATTTAAATTATTTTATTTTATCGTTTATATGAAATGCTTAATTCAATCTAACAAGATATAGAAAATTCTGTATTATTTGCAAAAGCAGGAATCGTGCATCCCAGCATATAATAAAGCCTAGTAAATTTTCAAACTTTTGGAAGAATTATACAGGAATATCAGTAACGATCGAATGTCCATAATACTAAAAATAATCAGTATTCCAATTTTAGAAAATTTAATATGTCTCCTATTAAATCACAAATAACAAGATTACGTATATTTTACGGTTACCTATAGTATATCCTTTTGGTTTAGATCTGTATCATTTGTATCCCATATATATTCAGAGTGAGAGTCAGTTAAAGGTAATCATCCCCTAATAAATTAATTGCAATAGCTCTGGGGAAGTTCAACTTCTAAACCTCAAGACCATATCCGCCTGAAGTCGAATGCCCTTAAGTAACTCTCAAATATTTATCAAAAGACTTGAAGAATGCAATTGTCGTCCTTCCCAAGAAAACAAACATCGGATTAAGATGTTAACAACCAGAAGAAATCCTCAACTACATCGGCACTTACCTAGCCGACATTCCTGCCAAATTATTACAGACTCCTAAACAATAATAAATAATGGCCTGATAGAGTTTGAAAGCCATTTCGTTCCAGGAATTTACATATACAAAATTAAACCGAAATCATTCAACGAATTTATTATTTAATCGTTTTAAATTATTGATGGACATTTTTTTATGCTGACTAAAAAGTTATTATTTGGAGTTTAATTAAAAAACCAAATTCAAATTATTCAATTTTTTCTATTAAATACATAATTATTAATTAGTAGAAAATTATTACATACTTACACCAAAAAAAATTGACGTGTTAGGATTAGGTCGTCGCACTGCTTGAAACCATTTATTTTGACGTTTTAAATCTTGTCGAACATTTAAAAACCGTTTTTGGGTTATTCGTACATAATGGTAGGAATCAAGCACGATGACTTAAGTTTTGATATTTCTTTATATATTTATTAATACATTGACGATAATATCAAGATTTTGTCCACAAATATTTGATAATGATTACATTTTACGTCTGCTTCTTCAAGTATAATGTTGTACATTATTCACCAGTGAATAATAGGTGTGGATAATAAACAGCTCACATGACACGGATAAATAGGACCCATATTGAAGGTCATTTATACACAAACGTCACAATATTGTAAATAAAAATTATCACCCCAAAGAGGATTCAAACCCTATGCCTACAAATATTCATTTGTCGCAGTCAGACCTCTAAACCACTCCGCTACAAAGACATAATAATTTATCAACAAAACTGTTGTATATACGAGTAAATTTTTTTATATGCAGTTTTTTATCTAGTGTGTATGATGTATCTCAAAACCAAAAAAGTGACGTTTTGCATAATTTCCACCATAAATACAACTGCAGTTCCGGTCATCAATTTTACAAATTTAACTGTAATCATAAATAATTAAACACTTAGTAGTAATGAGTAGTAGTTTCCTATAATTAAATATAGTGATTTAGTTTAATAAATTTTTTTATACCTTAACAGGTAATTCATAATCGTGGACAAAATATAGTATTATACTCGCATAAAATGGCTATTATTCAATCAGGTGCGGCTCTCGACATAAACGTACCATCGTGAATAATAGACATCATTATAGGCTTGATGATTAATATACTATTATCAGTTAGAAATCCAAAAAACTGCATGAGCTGTGTGCTGCAATGAATAAAATTAACATTGTAACGTCACACGCACTGGGGAATTGTCGGCGTGTTTTCGGTACTGGATTTAAACATTTATTCTTAATTTGATATAACTTTTTAACTAAAGCGAAACAAAAATTAGAATAGTTTTTCTATAAAACTTATATATGATCTTTCCATTTATTATACAAAAAATTTATTCAAAAACCCAAATATCACATTTGAATAGTATGTTTACAAGTTTTCAAACAAATGTCACATTTGGTTGACTTTTGGCATGTGCTAAGCAAATGTGATTTCAAATGAATTTTCAGTGAAAAAGTTATTGAACTAATGTTACATTTTCATGACTTTTCTCATGTGTGACTACGTAAATGTCATATCAAATGAATTTTCTGTGAAAAAGTTTTTCAGCAAATGTCACATTTGCATGGTTTTTCTCCTGCGTGATCAACAAATGTCTTTTCTAACTACTTTGACGTGGAAAAGTTTTCAAACAAATGTCACATTTGAATGGCTTTTTTACAATGTGACTATGCATATATGATTTTGATGAACTTTCTATGAAAATGTTATATTTGTATAGCTTTTCTCCTGTGTGACTAAACATATGTCTAATCAAATTAGATTTCTGTGTAAAAGTTTTCAAACAAATGTCACATTTGAATAGCTTTTCTCATGTGTGACTACTTAAATATCATTTCATTGAAGTTATCTGCAAAAAAGTTTTTAAACAAATAATGTCCCATTCGATTGGTTTTTCCCCTGTGTGATTAAGCAATTGTGTTTTCAAACTATTTTGTTGTGGAAAAGTTTTCAAACAAATGCCACATTTGATGGCTTTTCTCCTGTGTGATTATATCAAATGAATTTTCTGTGAATAAGTTTTTGAACAAATGTTACATTTTCACGTCTTTTCTCATATGTGACTAAGCAAATGTGATTTCAATTGAATTTTCCATGAAAAAAGTTTTTATACAAATGTCACTTTTATAGTTTTCCTCCTGTGTGATTCAACAAATGTCTTTCAAACTACTTTGGAAAGGAAGTTTTCAAACAAATGTACATTTTACTGGCTTTTCTCCAGTGTGACTACGCATATGTGATTTCAAATGAATTTTCTGTGAAAATGTTTTTAAACAAATGTTACATTTGAATAGCTTTTCACCTGTGTGAGTAAACATATGCCTATTCAAATTAGATTTATGTGAAAAAGTTTTCAAACAAATGTCACATTTGAATGGCTTTTCTCCTGTGTGACAACGCAAATGTGATTTCAATTGAATTTTCTGCAAAAAAGTTTTCAAACAAATATCGCATGTGTATGGTTTTTCTCCTGTGTGACTAAGCAAATGTCTTTTCAAACTACATTGTTGTCGAAAAGTTTTCAAACAAGTGTCACATTTGTATGGCTTTTCTCCAGAATGACTAAACAAATGCATATTCAAACTAATTTTGTGTGTAAAAGTTTTCAAACAAATGTCACATTTGAATGGCTTTTCTCCTGTGTGACTAAGCAAATGTGAATTCAAACTAATTTTGTGTGCAAAGGTTTTCAAACAAATGTCACATTTGAATGGCTTTTCTCCTGTGTGACTACGCAAATGTGTTTTCAATTGAATTTTCTGTGAAAACATTTTCCAACAAATGTAACATTTGAATGGCTTTTCTCCTGTGTGAATACGCAGATGTGATTTCAATTGATTTTTCTGTGAAAAAGTTTTTAAACAAATATCACATTTGAACGGCTTTTCTCCTGTGTGACTATGCTTATGTGTATTCAAATGAATTTTCTGTGAAAAAGTTTTTAAGCAAATATCACATTTGTATGGTTTTTCTCCTGTGTGACTACGCAAATGTGATTTCAAATGAATTTTCTGTGAAAAAGTTTTCAAACAAATGTCACATTTGTATGGCTTTTCTCTTGTGTGAAAGCGCATATGTAAGTTTAAATTACCTTTTCGCGAAAATGATTTTAAACAAATGACGCATTTGAATGGCTTTTTTCCTGTATGAATCTGCAAATGTTTCTTTAAATATTCTTTTTGCAAGAATGATTTCAAACAAATGTCACATTTGAATGGTTTATCTCCTGTATGAATACGCAAATGTGAATTCAATTGAATTTTTTGTGAAAAAGTTTTTAAACAAATGTCACATTTGAATGGCTTTTCTTCCGAGTGCCTTAGCAAATGTGTATTTAAATTACATTTATGTGAAAAAGTTTTGGAACAAATTGCACATTTCAATGGTTTTTCTCCTGAGAATTCAAGAAAATGTCGATTTAAGTCACTTCTCTTCAATTTCTGACCTTCATCTATACTCAACTTGAAACTATCAATGAATCCAATATCTTGCAATTTTACTTTCAAATCATGTTCAACTATTTCAATTTCATTTTTTACCTCATCATCAAGATTTCTGACAATGGTGAGGTCAGTTACTTGCCGTTTTCTGCAACTTATATTTTTCTGGTGAAATTCAGTTTTATATAGTAATTTTTTCTGTTTCATACAATGATTTGTAGAAAAGTGGCACAGAAATTCCATTTGTTTTGTGCATAAATTTCCACAAAGCACACAGATTATAATCCCAGCAATTTTATTTGGGTTCAGGAGTGTTCCCTTTTTTAGTAGTCCTGCAAAGAAAATTAAGACTGATTTTTTTGAGATTTTGAATTTATGTAAAAAATAAACAATCTAAACATTCCATGAGCATATATGTATGTTTTAAATAGTGATAACAATAGGTGTGGGAAAGTAACTTTTCTAAAATGACATTTTCATGCTAATATATCTGTAAATATGTAGCGGTTGTGATGGCTAAAGCTGATACATCTAATATGTATTTACAATCTACAAAACACGATGGAAAAATACTGATATGGCCATCATAATGTTATTACAAACCTTGATATGTAAACATAATATCATTGGTTTGACTAGTCCGATTTTTACTGAGGCACCAACTAGATGGATTATGGCCGAATTTGTTGTCACCTTGAGCTTATTTTATGATAAGGTTTTACTTGGCCATATCCCCTGTAGAGGCTTATCAATTGTTGCATTCCATTATCTCTATTAGAGGTGAAACATTAGTACAACTTGCAATTGAAAACTGGAAGGTGGGTTCTCTCTTATGATTGATTTGTATTAGACAAAAACTGCTACGGATTTTCTCGATTTGAAAGCTAGTTTTGTACTCCAAAATTGGAACAATAAATTTTGTAATGAATTTTATAAGCTCTACTTTTGAAACTTCATTTTAGTTGTCTTTAATGCAGTGGGGTATTATTAATTAGTACAGTCATGATAGAAGACATTGAAACACAGAATGAATGTGGTAGATACTGATAATAAAGCTGAAGAAAATGAAGATAATGTCTTGCTATCTATTGCAGGAAATAATACAATTTTTTTCTTCTATTGTCTAAGGAGGTTAAATTTTAGCCGAGAACAATAACCGGAAGATATACAATAGAAAAATGCACCGTGATCTGAAACTACAAGAACTAGAATTCGCGAATAGGAAAAAGGAAAACTAAACCAGCAAAATAATGCTGTATAATTCAAGCACGTACCTATATTGCCGAGGAAAATGTCATACTTTCTATCCACCTACCACTCAAGTACAGCTATTTGAAAGTTCTCATATATGAATAGTTTGTGAAATGTGTTATGTAAATACGTGAGAGAAATCATGTAACCTTTATAGTTCAGTTAAAAAGTTAACTTGTACTACTGTACTATGTCAGTGAAAACATTATTTGGGTTTTAATAGTATCATTGATATACACCACAGTCCGGATTATCCCCAAATGAACAGTACTTGATAGTACGAGAGATAACAACGTCGAAAAAGCAAGAATTGATTTGCCAGACAATAATTCGTTTGTATACTCGACCAATTTATTGGTGTAGTGTAAAGCCGCATCAAGCCAGTTGTTAGAGAAAGATAGTGGCAAAGTAGATGGGTGGAAGAGAGACAGGAATATTTCACACTGCTCAAAGTATCCAAAATAATTTTATTATCTTCAAATCTTCGATGTAATAGAAAATTATTCTAAAAATTCTTAGCATAATAATAAAAAGATTTGTTGATGAATCAGAATTATTGTCACATATTATAATATTTAGCCGTTAAGACTGTTAAATAACTGTAACATCGTCTGTGGTATCCATCGGAAGTATTAATTTGCTCCGATAACTTTATGTTGTTATTTTTTAAGTTGAATTTAACATGTATACTTAAAACTTCTTCACACTTTTTCAATGTATCTTCCACAAAAGTTATTATTTTTTTCATTTTTCCCATTGTAATAAACACATTTCGTTATTAGCCATTATAATATTAAGATTTCACTGTGATTATTACTATCTTTCTTACACAGCCAGCAATCGACTAACTAAACTATTCTACATATATACTATTTTTAAAGCAGTAAACTATTATATTATCCTGCCTGGAAGCATGGGAAATTTCGAAAAGCTCAAATATGTTATTCCAAAAAAATGTCCAATTTGTTATTCAGAAATTATTTCATGGACGGATGTATTGGAATACAAAGAATCGACAAACCATTCCCGGGGCTAATGAGAAAAAAGTCGAGAGCGTATAGAATGAGCCAAAATAAGGTTAGTACTTCATATAAACTTTTCCAATACAGGCCCTCTTTTTCGAATTATAGGCCTCCAAAGTTTGAATTTTGTATTATTTTTTAATTCTCGAACTGTTCATTCGATAAAATTTTCGCATATTTATAATGTATGTGTATGTTTATTTTGGCAAGGTGAACAGACTTATAGTAGGGCATTGAAGCCAGGGGCGGACTACATGTAATGGTGAGTGATCCAAAAAATTTGCAGGGATGACACGCCCTGTATGAAAATGATGTCCCCACACCTTAGAGTAACACAAAGGTACTCTTGTTGAATATCACTTTCGTTAGTATTTTGGCTGGTTACAAAATGATTCTCAGGCTCCGAATTACAGTCATCCCGGACTATCAGGATGCTGTCCTGACTATCAAACATACCCGCAATATATTGTAATGCATTATCCCCATCTTGAACACTTTGGTTTTCAAATTGATCGAAAGCAGCTGGTGTTTCATTATTATTAAATGGTTCTGCCCCACCTCCAAGTGAACCTAAATCATAGTCATATAATAAAGAATGAGGAACATAGGGTACAATAGTTTTATTAAGATACTTCCTATTCCTTGTATATGTAGTGCCATTACCGCCTTTTACTAAATATGATCCGTCGTTTACTATACCAGTCACCTTTCCCTTTTCGCTAAATTTACCCTTTTAAATTAAGATATTCTCACCTTCAGTGGATTTTTTCAAGTCTTTAGCATTTCTGTTGTAATATAAAGTCTGGCTTTTTTGTATAATTTAAATGGAGGGGTGGGAGGTTTTTTTCTGAAATTGGTATTCTTGTCTTGATGGATCTATCGAGGAGCAACTGAGTCGGGGAATATTAGGTAACGGGGTACGGCTATATTCAATTAAAAATAGTGCTAAGTATGTTTCAGATTTTGCTTTTTTAGCATTTGCTTTACAATTCCCACAGACCATTGGACTGGTGATGATGAGGGCTGCTGAATGCTACCTCAAAATTCCAAACTTTAGCAACATTTATGATGTTTTGTTAATTGTATGAAACATTGTCTGCATGGAATGTATCTGGATTGCCAAACTGGGAAAATACTTGTTTCCAAAAATTGACAATATCTTTTGAGGTCTTTGTATTACTTTGAACGACCTCAATCCAATTGGAATATGAATCAACAATCAGTAGGTATGTTCTTCCTTTGAATACAAAAAAAATCCCAACGGCACAGGACCAATTGGACAGGCTTATTTCAGTAAATTTTTGCATAAATCCCAAAACAAAGAATTAGATACAAAAGTAATAGAATGTTTTGAGATGTACAAAATACCAAAGTTAAATTTTGGCATCAAATCAAAAACAAAAAAATAAAAAAAAATTCTGGCAAATTTGTGAATTTTCTTAAATAAATGTTTTAATATACGATTTAGAGAAAAATGTTAAGTACAAAAGTTGTAGATGGTGTTATGGTCTATGAAAAAGCTCAATAACTTTTTTGCGTCAAATGAAAACAAAGGAAATACGATTTTTTTTCAACTTTGACAGGCCGTCATTTTGTTTATACTTGGCCGATTTGGCTCATTAACGAACTCGTCCAAGATTTTGGCCTAACCGATTTTTGTAGCGAGCTTGGTTTCGATCCGTCAAAAAATACGCTCTCTATCGTGCTTACAGATTCCGTTATAACACATACATATATATATATATATATATATATATATATATATATATATATATATATATATATATATGAAGACAAATAAATTTTAGAAAGAATAATGTACCAAATAACAATAAATGATTTATAAAATATTATTCAAACTTAATTAATTAATAAACATATTTTGGAATTAATTAGTTTGTTTTCCTGGAGTAGTTTTGTTGGGCATTGATATATTGAAAGTCTGACACAGATGGAGGCCATAAGTCTGGAAAGTTGAAATATTGGACCCGTACGCCCAGAGAGCGGAAGCAAAGAGTTCTCAAATAAGATACACAAAACTAAAATTTAAAATCTAGTAGAAATTATTATATAGCCGGAGCCCAGAAATTCAAATTTAATAAAATAAACTGTTTGTAAAAGCCGAAGTGTGACAATTTATAATTTGACAGTGACATTAATCAAAATTTCATTTTAATTTTTCAAATTTACATTACAGAGAAATAAATATCGTCACAATAATATATATATATATATATATATATATATATATATATATATATATATATATATATAAAGCAACGAATAGATTAGTGGGTATTGCACGCAAATAGAAGAAGGGGCTACTGAAAAGAGTGGTAACCGCAGACATGCATGTTTCTAGCTCATTAGCCGTCATCGGTACGGTACAACCAAGAAAAGATGTGAAACATGAGAGCAAAGGTGTTGAATGAAACATGAGAAAATATAACAGAATTCAGCAGGATAGTCAAACACAACATTTGTGTCAGTAATATTAGAAGATCTCGAATATTCGAGACAACAACCAACATAGACACGGAGGTGCATATAACACTCCCGTCTGAAACTTCCGACCCAGATTAATGAAATAATAACAAGATGTACGAATAGTGCGTGACATATGAACAATAAGCAACGAATAGATTAGTGGGTATTGCACGAAAATAGAAGAAGGGGCTACTGAAAAGAGTGGTAACCGCAGACATGCATGTTTCTAGCTCATTAGCCGTCATCGGTACGGTACAACCAAGAAAAGATGTGAAACATGAGAGCAAAGGTGTTGAATGAAACATGAGAAAATATAACAGAATTCAGCAGGATAGTCATATGTCACGCACTATTCGTACATCTTGTTATTATTTCATTAATCTGGGTCGGAAGTTTCAGACGGGAGTGTTATATGCACCTCCGTGTCTATGTTGGTTGTTGTCTCGAATATTCGAGATCTTCCAATATTACTGACACAAATGTTGTGTTTGACTATCCTGCTGAATTCTGTTATATTTTCTCATGTTTCATTCAACACCTTTGCTCTCATGTTTCACATCTTTTCTTGGTTGTACCGTACCGATGACGGCTAATGAGCTAGAAACATGCATGTCTGCGGTTACCACTCTTTTCAGTAGCCCCTTCTTCTATTTGCGTGCAATACCCACTAATCTATTCGTTGCTTATTGTTCATATGTCACGCACTATTCGTACATCTTATATATATATATATATATATATATATATATATATATATATATATATTAATATGAATTGGCTATGGTGTAATAAGATTGTTATACTTATTTTATTTTAGTTTAAATTTACTTTAAGTTTATTGTTTGCCCGGTATATTGATGATTTTATATATATGATAAACAGTTTATATTACTAACATGAAAACTTCTCATCTCAGGGTAGAGTTCAAGTATTTAGGATAAAATGATTTTAGAATTCTATATATATTAGCGCCAAAGTTAATAAATGCTTTATATTTCAAAAATAAATTTGTTAATCAGAATATGTTACTTGTTCAATGATTCCAAACTAAATACGGTCCTGTCCTGCTTAAAACAAATCTGCATAATTCAATAGATGTCATTCAGAGCTTCTGCCTATGGTAAGTAGATGGTGCGCAAGTCACCAGATGAAATGAATAACTGAATAACTCAAAAATATTTTTAAAATGTTCTTCAAAGAAAAAAAAACGATATTTAATTTAATGAAAATAAATACATTACACTTTTACAAGTGTTCTTGAAGAAATTCAACTATCTAAAAGGATGACTCTTTCATACAACATACACGCACTCTGGTGAGATATTATTATAAGAGTGAAATACAATTATACAACTTCATAAACATATGATTTTTAGAAAATGGCGAAATAACACTCCTAAAAGCGTCTATGCGTCACAAAATTTTAGTTCTTTGCATAAATTGGTAAGTACGCTTGACTTTTTAATATATTAATAAATTAACTTGTACTACCTTATTCACTTCACTGTTTTGTTTGTTCACCTCAATGATCCGTTTCTTTTATTTGTTTTAGATTCTCCTCCTGGAAAAACTCCATGCTGGCATTCCGTTTCTACCAGAACAGGAATCGATGCAGTATTTCATTCAAAGTCCAAGCAGTTTATATAAATTCCATTATTCAGTGTTTTCCAAAAGCTATTGTGGCTATTTTACTTCCACAAGACACAAGACACCATATTATAAAATAAAATTCATGGTTAGTACTGTACAACATTCGACAATTCCTTTTTTAATTATTAATATAAACTTAACTACTTACACTGATGTATATCTTGTAAGTATAATGTATTGGTTCTTGAATTCTATAGTCAAATTTTTATCTTCCAAATAATTTCAAATGATTTTCTTTACCAAAGAGTTTTGCTGCTTACAAATTTTTCTTCCCCAAAAATAATTAAACCTCTAGTCAATAGCCCCCATAATCAACAACTTTTTACATTCCGATTTTTTTTTCGTTAGCAACATAATTGTCGCCGATATGATCTTTTTTAAATGTTTATTTACCAATCAAATTTGACTATTTATTTTGTCACTCAAATTCTTCATTTCAACCAGTGAAATGTTCATCCATTATATAAGGATATTGTATTCTAAGGTTTTTAATTGCTTAGACTTCCTATATTATTTTCATTCAATAATATTTCCTAGTATTGTTAAAATGACATTTCCTAACCTCTAAGTATGTATGTCAAATGAATATTCTTAATGTTTTAATAGATGACAGCTGTTACCTCTAAATATATATGCAAAATGAAAATTCGTTCTTTTTTATGAGTCATGTTCTCTGAAATTCACATTATTATATACTTTTCTGCTCTGTTATGTCTAAACAGCTACACTAACTTTCTTTAATGTTTTAATCAACAAATATTATGAGATTAGCTTGACTTTACAGAATAAAGCATTATTAGTTTCTTATCATGAACAAATTCTGATACTTGATCTTTTTAATAAAAGTTTGGTTAATTTATTTCACATAAATTGTTTATCACACCTATTCGCAATTATACCTACATTATACAGTCTGTCCTTTCTGTATGCCTTCTCTATCGAATAGTGGATCGTACAGATTGTCTCCATTCAAATGTTAAAAAAAATTTTTGACTTAAAAAAATTCTTCTAGATTACAATGCACAATTTTAATTCTTTATTGTTTGATATACAGGGTGTTTCACTCTATAATAATATATATATATATATATATATATATATATATATATATATATATATATATCATAGTAAGAATCATCCAGCAAGTATAATGAGCACCTTGAATCTATTTTCTTGAATACATTGACGTTGTGACAAAATTAATAAGGCTGCTGATATTCGGATTTTAAACTATTTGGAATTATTTTAACTTCAAGTGTACAGTATTATATTTTGTATGTTTACTTCAAAAAAAGGAGCCCAATAGCAAAGCCATCATTTTAACGAATATTTATAAATTGTAAAAAGAAACATGTCTAAATCAATTATAGATTCCGATAGTAAAAACAGTGAACAAAATCCTCACAACCGTACTGAATAAAAGAAACTAATAACTCAGTAGAGGATGTAATTTCAAAAGAATCCGTCGAAATTAGAATGAAATCTATAATAATTTAGAAGAAACACCACACATTTTATACAGTTAGTAAATATGTTGTTTTATGCAAGGGATTTCAGGAATTTTTAATAAATAGTAAATTAGTTATGTTAATATTTATATGTATAAAAAATTCTCATCTATATACATTCTCATTTCTAATACTAAAATGTTATTTCATGCGTCATAAACGGCTTTAAAATTTAATGGTTTATTGTAATATAAACAACCAGTCATCGACAAAGACACAATGTTTATATAATTCATAATGTATAGATAGATAAGTTTCCATAGCAACCGAACGCTGTTGATTGAAGGATTGAAAATTGGAAACGTCAGTGATTTTGAAAATGTCAAAGTGACAGTAATATAATAATTTAACTCGTAAATGTGGTAAGATTTGAAGAAAAACTTATAAAAAATATAGTATATACAGTAAAACTAACCTTTTGAAAGGTTTTGGTGGAAAATAAACGTCGGGTGATCTCCGTACGGAAGTTAATTGCTATTTGATTCGTGGTACAGTTCTATATATGCGGTGGAGAGGACATCTTACATTTATGAAAAACTAAAAAGGAAAGGTGAAAGTTCACTTTTTGGAACTGTAGCTGTAAATAAAAAGTTTAGCTGAAGTTATCGAATGAGAAGAATACGATTCATATTTGAATTCTGGAGTAGTATCTACAATAGTACATCCTTGGATGACGATCCGATCGATGGTGATATTGATACAGCTCCAGGTTTGCTTATTTGGATAGTACGACAGCAAAGAACTTGAAAGCGAAGATTGGTTTCAAGTGGATACAAACTTAGTGAATGAAAGGTACCGTTTTAAAATATTGTATTAGAGATCTCTAAATTAAAATAGGCCTTCATTTAAAAAGAAAAGGAATGCATTCATGATTAGTAATCAATCTAGTATTTTTATTGTTTAAAAGTAATTATAGTTTATTATTTTTGTAGTG
Source organism: Galeruca laticollis (assembly GCA_963921935.1). Taxonomy (NCBI): domain Eukaryota; kingdom Metazoa; phylum Arthropoda; class Insecta; order Coleoptera; family Chrysomelidae; genus Galeruca; species Galeruca laticollis. Next base: position 23,422,286 of record OY998185.1, on the reverse strand, counting down.
TATACACATTTCCTGTTTATAAACTTCTATATTTTTTTAAAAAAGTTTTTGAAATCATAAGTTTGTTCATTTTAATTTCACAATCGAATAATTATAGTAAATTTGAATGGCGCAATTGAACCCTACCCTTTGATAGAGTTATGCATTATTCAATAACAGTTTCAAATAATAAATACTCGTAATATTAATATCCAGTACAATATATATATATATATATATATATATATATATATATATATATATATATATATATATATATATATCGTCATGCTACTCTCTACAATCGCCCTATTTCATTCTGAAATAAGCCTAAAATCAGAAAACAAATACTGCCAAGGCCTGTTAGGTACTGGATGACAGAGTAAAGTTATATATATATATATTATGTTAAAATTTTAATCTGTGTATAATAATTATTATATTTAATAGGTTTTTTATTATATGATAATTCGTTTTACCTCGAATATTACTCTGGGCTCAATAGATGGTATGAACTATTTTATACTGAATTGAGAATGATAATCTTTTTATTATTAATTTGGAAACAAACAGGGTTCTGAGTAAGGTCTTTGATTCTCCGCAGAATATTTTAAGAACAATTAAATAAGCATGGAACTCAAATTAGTAAACAGTTTAATAATTTTCACATATAAAAATATAATAAAAGGACATAAAATGGATGAATTTACAGATGATAAATTTGAAACGTGATTTGGCTCGTAAAATACTTGTGACTTGTGCAGAGATAAAAACAAATATTCGTTTAAACGCAATTTAAGGTTATGTTATTTTATTTTATTCCTAACTCTAAGGAAGTTATATGATTTCAAAGCCAATTATGGATGAGTAAATGAAATTTATTTAGGAACAATAGTGAATGAACAGTTAGCAAGTACGTAAGTAACCCTCAAGTCTAATTAAACACTTGAATACGATTTTATTTACAAATAAATAGAGTGGCTTACCACAGTTCAATGATTCTCTTTACTGTTTCAGCAAAGAATAAAGTTAGGGGTTTAAACTGATATAATCAGGTCAGGACTGTAATACTGTCGTCAAGGGATTTAAACCTTAAAATTCCAACAACATGAACTGCTACATACAGGAAACACTGTTGATGCTATAATTGTTGACTGCAGGATGTATTTGAGTAATTACAGATTCGGGAACCAGGAACAATTTTTTTTACGGATGCTTAGAAATATATTTTGTTACGAAGACTTAAAATATACAAACGGACAATTTACATTTATAAGGTACGTTTATCTTTTCGTTTAAACTAAATTGTTAATGATTTTAACAAAATTTCATAAAAATCTCTCACCAATTTCAATATGGAGATCTCTTTCATTCAGCACAGAACAACCAACTACTTTCCTTTTTTAGAAAATTTATTGATAGTCCTCCCTCTTAGCAATCAAAATCTGACTTCCTGGATACTAGAGTTTCCTTCTCCTCCGATTGGTTTAAATCTTAAACAGGATCTCCTCATACAATTCATTTTGATTGCTAATCTGATGTCATCAATCAATGTGACATTTCATTAGTTGATTTTTATAAAACTTTGTACATAACTATAAAAGAAATTTTTATTCGCAACAATATTAACAAATCCCTGAACTGTCATTGAATATTCTCCTATTCTGACCAATAGAATTTCTATGATTCAATGTAGTGAACTTTGAATGACAGTTCAATATTTTATAAATTTTGACATACAGGCTGTTCTTTTTATAAATGCATATTATTATAAAGTATATGCTTATTATGAATTAAAAAATTTATTATATGTCACAATGTTACCTAGCTCTAAGTTAGGACCAAAGTGAGTCTCATGCACTAAAGAAAGCATTTTCTTTCTCAACTGATTTGGGACAATTATCTGGTATTCCAAAAATAAATGATTATGAGATAAATAAATGTTTTTTAATTTAATTTTTTTAAATCACGGCTTAAATTTTTATCATTAGATGGCCATGCATTTAAACAAAAGTACTTTACATCACATAAATTTGGGCCATTGTCTATGGCATTACTAATTTTTTTTTCTTCTGATATGGGTATATTGTTGGATAAGACATGAATCACGTACTTAATTTCGGAGTCATTTGGCTCTTTACTGTAGCTTCGAGATAAAATGTCTGCTATAAGCATGTCTCTACCAGGCAGATAAGTGATTTAATGTGGCACTTTAACAATTTTAAAAACATTCTTTGAAATTGAGCGGTTATTATTTATTACTTCTTTATGTTTACAAACAAACTGAATTGATTCTGCCAAAAGGCTTCATCCTAAAATTACCATATGTAACAAGAGTAACTGGACAATCAATTAAATGTTTATTACATTGTATTTGTTTAAAAATGTTTATTGACAAGATACAGCAGCCTGAACCAGTACCTAACTTAAATTTACCTGAAAGTTTTCTACACTTAATGCTTCCATCCAAGGGCTCTTAACCATATCTATGTATATTTCTGGTGATAAAAGAACTTCATCTTCTTGATACACTCCATTAAACTTTCTCTCAGTACTTTTCTTGTGATTTGCCTGTTCAACTACGTTATTTGGGTTTTCTTGGTTCTTGTTAAAACAGGCTTTGGCAAAATGCCCAACTCTTTGAAACAGAGCACAAGTGTTTCTAAAAGCTGGATACCTGCATGGCAGATGTTCATATAAGCATTCAATTCTCTTCCTGCAAATACTTTGTTAGACGGGTTTAGTGTTTTAGCATGCTGTTTGCTCAATTCTACACTCTTTCAATAATCAGTAATATGTTTGACTGACAAATCATACTCCCATAACAATCTTGATTGACTTTCTTTGCATTTAATACCTACTATCACTCTACCTCTGAATCATTCTTTCTTCATAAGATTGACCACACTCTGGATTTTTTAATACAAAATTGCATAATTTGGTTTCTTTTTTAAGTTCTGTGAGATATTGGTCAATAGTATCACATTCATTCTAGACATGGGAATAGAGTTTGAATGTTTCCATAAAATAATCAAAATAAGATTGTATTAACTTAGCAGTGTTGCTTTATTGTCCTTCTCGAAGGTATTATATATGTCAATGCCTTCATCTAATATGCATGTTAGAAACGATGCATTTTTAATATTTTCTGCTGATTTATCCTTACCGGATGGTATTCGATATAAATAATATTACTGTTTCCAAAGTGGCCAACTATTTGCCACATTGTCGTGACTACAAGCGTTAAATAACGACGATGGTGGCTTAAAATCCATTTTCATTCTTAATAGGGCTTCAACAATTTAGTGACACTCAACAAGCTCAGTACTGTACACTTAACAAGTCGTGCAATATTACTATTCTCATGCGAACTAGCTGCGTAACTCTTTCACACCTGACACCATGTAGTATTGGGGGAGCAAGAACATGTGTAGTGATGTTTGTATGTCTTTATTTTGATACTTTTTACAATCTTTTAGGTTTTTACGTCCATGTGGCAATACCAAGCGCCAACCAACAAGTGTCAAAAGCCGTCCTTCTTGATGTCAACTTCCATAGGCTGTGTTCAGCACAATCACATACATAACTGGATTGACGTCTCATAATCACAGAGACTACTGAAAAATACCTCCACGACAAATCCATCTTTTAGGAAAGGTTTTGTTTACATGTTGTTATACATATAAACTGAAATCAGGAGGGTCGTCATCATGCGTGAACCATAAATTACCACGAGTTTGTAGTGGCACAACATCATCAAATAGATTCAAAAACTAAGTTTGCAAAAAATCCAAATATTTCTGCGAAGTTACACATTTCTAGTCCAGTTCTTACTAATACAGTGGTGAATCTTGGACATGGTATCAATAAATTATTTCAAACTCGTAACGTAGGATATCCTCATAAAAATGGTGAATGCAGAAATCGGTACAAAGTGCTTTGATAAAATGGTAAATATCAGCCAAACGGCTCATTTTATCAAATTCCAAGAAAAGCACCTTTTCGTTATCTTAAGGCTTGGGGAAGACATTTTCGATATTTTCATACAGGGTGTGTCATCGTTGCAAACATTTTGGATCACTAACCATTGCGAGTAGTCTGCCCTGGATTCAAAGCACGACTGTAAAACTGTTTACCTTACCAAAATAAATATTCGCGTAAGTTATAAATATGCCTCCAATTTTATAAAGATCAAATGAACAGTACGTAATTTAAAAATAAAAAACTTATTCGAAACTCAAACTTTGGAGACCTATAATTCGAAAACGAGGGCCTGTATTCGAAGAATGTATACGAAGTACTAACATTATTTTAGCTTATACTATATGCTCCCGACTTTTTCCCCATTATTACAGGGACACCCTGTATACCAATTAGTGATCTCACATTCAATGTCCAAGAGGCTAGACTCTCAGCGGTATTGCACATTTTACCAATTCCATAGATACTCGTCAACGCTGGACCAAAAGCCACAGTATTATAACTGATTTAATATCACGTTCTCGATGTTTATGGATTGAAGCAGCAGTTACAAGGCATCTCTACAGATTTGAAACTAAATTGAACCAAAATTTGTGGCAAACTTATAAGTAACATATGTATGAGTAAAAATAAGAATTTTGATAGTAGAGTTGAAAATAAAAAATATTTTGAATACTTTAAATAGTGTAATGTATTCCTGTCCCTCTTCCACCTACCTAATTTGCCTCGGTGTCCTCTAACTGGCATAATGCAACAGTACACTATACGTGCATATTTGTGACGATCCGAAAAGTCACTATTAGATTTAGTTAGTTTAATTTTAAGTATTGTCCGCGGCCAGTGAACTTGAAGGTCGTTAACAAGTTGTAGGAAGGTTATTGTTCTAAACGGAATCGCGACTGTTTGCAAATATAATAAAATAATAAACGCGATTCAACGATATAATATATATATATATATATATATATATATATATATATATATATATATATATATATATATATATTTAGAATTATATCTTCTTGGGTTCAAAGGTTGTGGAATGAAACAAATATATTAGTTGAAATATATTTTCGAATAAAGACTTATCAAACTTGACGTTGCGCTCTTATTTTAGGAGCCTTTTCAAAAGAATATGTATAAATATTAAAATTAAATTACATAAAATACAGTTATTGTAAAAATTATTTTGAAAAAGTCAATAAAATGTCATGAATGAAGTGTCAATAGTAATAGAATACCTACCTTAGATATTTACGCAACGATATTATGTTGGGAGTGATAAAAATAAATTAATTAATTAATTTGTAATAAATTTGACTCAAGTTTTTTATGTATTGTTTGTCATTTACTGATAATTTATCTTGTTTTATATATATATCATTTCTTTGATTTTGAGTTTTTGATAATTTGTGTCTTGTGTTAAAATTTTTGTGTTTTTGAAATCGAATTCATGATTTTCGTTATGTTCATGTTTGTGTAGCGCTGTGGATGCATTTTTAGTGTATTTATGGTCGTTTATTCGGCTTTCTAGATATTGTGTAGTCATTCCTACATAATTTTTTGAACAGTTTAAGCATGGTATGGAGTATATAACATTTGATTTCTTATTATTTTTAGTTTTGCTTTTTAATTTAGTAAATAGTGATGATAGTGTATTATTTGGTTTATGGCATATTTTGATATTATGTTTAGATAATATATATTTTAGTTTTTCTGATAATTGATTCGTATAAGGTAGAGCTATATATATATATATATATATATATATATATATATATTTTTTCGTGGTTCAAAGTTGTTAGTGAATTTGGTTTTATATTGTTGTTGTAGTATTTGTATGTACGTTGTTGAATAATTTTATTTATTTGATTTGAAGGATAGTGATTATTTTCTAAAACAATCTTAAGTTTTTTAATTATTTCAGGACGATATTTAGGTGAAGTTAGTTTTATAGCTCAATCTATCAATCCTATAATAACACTATTTTTTTGTATTTTTGGATGGCATGAATTATAATTTAGATATCGTCCTGACCAAGTTTCTTTTGTATATAATTTAGTTTCAATTTTATTATCATTGGTTTTAATTAGTGTCATATCTAGAGAATTTATATTATTGTTTTTTTCAATTTCTATGGTAAATTGTATTTTAGAGTTAAAAGAATTAAAAATATTGAGGAATTCATTACATTTGTCTTCTGGAATAGTAGCTAAACAGTCGTCAACATAGCGTTTGAAGAATAATATATCAAATTTTATATGTTCTAATATTTTTTCTTCTACATATTCCATTACAATTTGTGCTAAACTAGAGGAAATTGGAGATCCCATTGTACAACCATTTAGTTGTTGAAAGAAAGTATCATTATATTGAAAATAATTATTGGTTTGAATAAGCATAATACCTTCTATAAATTCATCATAGGTAAGTGATGTGTGTTGTTTTATTTCATTCCATTTTTCTTTTAAAACATGTTTTATTAAGTCATTTGGGATATTTGTGTACATTGAGATAACATCTAAGGATATGATTTTATAATTATTAGGAATATGTACTGTATCTAAAAATTCTTTCAGCATAAATGAATCTTTTATATAAAAATTATTTTTAGTTAACTTTGATAAAATGTTTGTTAGATATTTAGGTAGTTGTAAAATGGTGATTGAATATATGATACTATTGGTCGCATTGGTAAATTTTGTTTGTGTAATTTGGGTAGTCCGTATATTTTTGGAGATATTGCTTTATATGTTTGTAGTTTTTTAGCTTCGTTTGTATTAATGGAACCATTATTTAAAAGTTTTTTTATGAATGTATTGTTCTTGTTTTGAAATGAAGTGGTTTTGTCTGATTTTATTTTTTGATAAACATGTTTATCATTCAATAACTCTATCATTTTATTATTATATTCATCTGTGTCCATTATTAATGTTTTATTACATTTATCTGGTTGTAAAATTATAATTTGAGGATTAAATTTGATGAATTCTTCAGTTTTCTTCAACTTTTTTTGGATGGTTTTCTACATCAGCCCTAATATCATCTTTTATTTGTTCTAATTTTTGCATTATAGCAGATTCAATATTTGCAATGTATCTGTGTATGGTACTTCATTTTCATTTTTATATGGAAGTGCGAAATTTTTACCTAATGCTAATACTTCTACTATATCATTTGGTATATATGTGTTAGAGATATTTTCAAGCCATTGATCAGAATTTATTTTAATTGTATCTTGTGTGGAGTTATTTACTAGTTTATGAAACTTTTTAAAATTATTTTCCTTTATTTTTTGAAACTGTTTCTCGTATTTTATTTTTTCTAGATTCCAAAATGTATTTATTAAGACTTCAGGAATGCTATTTTTCAAATTATTAGTTTCGTAATTGATAGTTTTTTCTAACTTTTTTATATTTTGAATTGATTCAGTAATATTTAGATTTAAAAGTTTTGATTTTGTTGTGTTTATAATATCGTTGAATTTCTTTCTAAGGTACGTACCTGTTACATTAATATGTGATATATCAAAATTCAAAAAATTTGGTTGGATTCCTGTGTTTTTACATCTCAATAGAAATATACGTCTATTTTTTTGGTTAGCAAGTTTCCTCAATGAATTGGTTATGGATTTCATGGATGTCACAATTGTTGTTCCATAATTCTTACGCATTTCTTCATAGAATGGCATGTTTTGTTTCTTATTTTGCACTTTAGACCCTTGCAAATTATATAAATTTACTTATGTTCTTCAACCTTCTGATAATATTTAGAATTATATATTCTAATAATTATAAAATCATATCCTTAGATGTTATCTCAATGTACACAAATATCCCAAATGACTTAATAAAACATGTTTTAAAAGAAAAATGGAATGAAATAAAACAACACACATCACTTACCTATGATGAATTTATAGAAGGTATTATGCTTATTCAAACCAATAATTATTTTCAATATAATGATACTTTCTTTCAACAACTAAATGGTTGTACAATGGGATCTCCAATTTCCTCTAGTTTAGCACAAATTGTAATGGAATATGTAGAAGAAAAAGTATTAGAACATATAAAATTTGATATATTATTCTTCAAACGCTATGTTGACGACTGTTTAGCTGCTATTCCAGAAGACAAATGTAATGAATTCCTCAATATTTTTAATTCTTTTAACTCTAAAATACAATTTACCATAGAAATTGAAAAAAACAATAATATACATTTTCTAGATATGACACTAATTAAAACCAATGATAATAAAATTGGAACTAAATTATATACAAAAGAAACTTGGTCAGGACGATATCTAAATTATAATTCATGCCATCCAAAAATACAAAAAAATAGTGTTATTATAAGATTGATAGATAGTGCTATAAAACTAACTTCACCTAAATATCGTCCTGAAATAATTAAAAAACTTAAGATTGTTTTAGAAAATAATCACTATCCTTCAAATAAAATAAATAAAATTATTCAAAAACGTACATACAAATACTACAACAACAATATAAAACCAAATTCACTAACAACTTTGAACCACGAAAAAAATATATATATATATATATAGCTCTACCTTATACGAATCAATTATCAGAAAAACTAAAATATATATTATCTAAACATAATATCAAAATATGCCATAAACCAAATAATACACTATCATCACTATTTACTAAATTAAAAAGCAAAACTAAAAATAATAAGAAATCAAATGTTATATACTCCATACCATGCTTAACCCTTTCGCTCATGGTGTCGTCATTTGATGACATCGAATTATATTGAAAAGTATGGATACTACAGCGATATTTTGTGGTTTAATCATAATGTCAGCAATTGGTTACACTATTAGAAAACAGTATATAATATTGTCCTGCCATCTGCTGTCTAGTAGCGAGACTTTATTTTTAATATTTCATTAGGTGAATAGAACCCTGCGTTACCGCGACAACATGATAGAACAAAAACGAAGGTTGTGAGTGTCACTTTGTTATTATAGACATGTTAGTATTTTTCAGACATTAGTAAATAACCACCAAATTGTTCGTTTTTGTCGAAATAGTTCGTTGTGTTCCCCATTGAGTACAGGATTTTTGTAAATATTGTTGTCATCAATTGATTACATTGTGAGTCAACGGTCAACAATATACCAAGGTAAAGATAAAAAGTTTTTTTTATTACTTTGATTTTAATTTTGTGATTTATATTAGAAAATGGCTTTCAAGCGTAACGTGCCGTTAAAATATGAGGAGTTAATGAAAATCGTGGATGAAATGTCAGACATAGAATACATTAGTGACGAAAATGATGAAATAGACTCAGAAATTGGAGAAAATTTGGAAGGTAAATGTATATTTATCGCTATTATTTCGTGAAATACGAGTTACTATGTTTTTAGAAGTGGGAGAAATGTGCGATGTCGACAGTGAATTTAACGAAATGCACGTGCAAATAGATGAACGAGAACAAGATATAGGGCGAAAAGTGCAAGATGCCAAAGGAGTCGAAACACAAGACGGTGCGGTAGAAGAAATGCAGGAAGTTGAGGTGGAAGAAATGCAGGGTAATGACAATGAGGATATTATTCAGAAAGACGCAAAACAAAGGAAGAAGGAAAAGGCGGAAACAAAGAGAGCAGTAACAGAGTATATGAAAACAAATCAACTTACTACGAAAGAAAATATTATATGGATGAATAATGTGACATATCTTACACCGAATATAAAATGGTTTGAGAATGCTCGTCGCCCTGTTGTAGATTTGCCAAGCCCTCTTCATTTTTTTAACCAATATTTTCCAAATTCCCTCTTTCAACAAATAGTAGATAACACCAACTTGTACGCTACACAACAAAATATGAGATTTCAGTTCACCACATTGTCTGAGATAAGAACTTTTGTTGGCATCCATGTTATGATGGGAAATTTACGATATACGAGAGTTAATTTATATTGGAAAAATAGCAAGTCACTGAGAGTAGCTATTATAGCTGATAATATGGCAGTACATCGATTCTTCAAGCTACGTCAAACTGTGCATTTTGTTGATGTTCAAAATAGATTAGCTAATTCTACTGACCGCTTTTGGAAGATACGACCCCTCTATGATTCAATTAGGACTCGTTGTTTGTCTTTGCCTCTGGAAAAAGATATGTGCATTGATGAACAAATGGCTCCCTTCAAGGGAAAGTTGAATGTTAAACAGTACATAAAGAGCAAACCTAATCCATGGGGGATTAAAATTTATGCGTTGTGTGGTAAAAGCGGACTTTTATACGATTTCATTATTTATCAGGGGGCTACAACAGAGTTAGATTCACTTGAGAAAGCGGTCTATGGCGTTGCAGGTAGTGTAGTTCTAAAATTAAGTAATCGAATACACGAAAGGAATATACAACTATATTTCGACAATTTTTTTTCAAATTACAACGTGATGTTATATTTACGCAATAAAGCAATATATTGCACATCTACAGCACGTTTGGACAGATTTGCAAAACCTCCCTTCATAACTCACAAGGAAATGGCAAAACAAGGACGAGGGTCTGTACAGGAAGTGATAAGTAAAGATGGAATCGTAGTTGTAAAATGGTTTGACAACACACCGATGCACATAGCATCGACCTTTGTAGGAATTGGTGAAAAAGATCAAGCTAAACGTTGGGATAAAACCACCAAACAATATGTGTATGTGTCACGCCCCGAATCAGTCAAATTATACAATTCTAGTATGGGAGGAGTCGACAAACTTGACTTTCTGATTCAAATATATCGAACATTTATTAGGTCCAAGAAGTGGACACTTCGAATGTTCACACACGCAATTGATCTTGCATGTACTTTATCATGGCTAGAATACAGACAACAAGCTCAACAACTAAACATACCAAAAAAGGATATACTAGATTTATTTAACTTTAGATCATATGTCGCAGAAGCTCTAATTGTAGTTGATACAACACCTAAAGCACAAAGAGGACGACCCCCTACGAATGTTCGGAATGAGCCAGTACAACCAACAATATCGAGACCAACCTTCGAAGTACGTCCAATACTAGAAGTTAGACGGGACAACGTTGGTCATTGGCCTATCCATGAAAATTCAAAATCATCTTCACGCTGTAAAAATGCGGGTTGCAAAGGTACATCAAGAATTAAATGTAGTAAGTGCCTTGTACATCTGTGTTTAACAAAAGATAAGAATTGTTTTATAAATTTTCATAAGTAAATTTGTATTTTGAATAATAAAAATACTAAAAAGTTTTTCTACGTTACTTTTATTTAACGTCTACAATACAAAATCTACAACATGCTACCGCCTCCACGTGGATGTTATATAGCAACCGTTGGCTCATACTGTCATCAATTGACGACATGCCACCACCGCTATCTGGGGGCAGCATAGGTGATATGCAAATTCTTAAAAATCATAAAAAAAATCAATTATCAAGGATCTCTTTTCACAGAATTTTATTCCCAATAACAATAAATCGTGAGCGAAAGGGTTAAACTGTTCAAAAAATTATGTAGGAATAACTACGACAATATCTAAAAAGCCGAATAAACGGCCATAAATACACTAAAAATGCATCCACAGCGCTACACAAACATGAACATAACGAAAATCATGAATTCGATTTCAAAAACACAAAAATTTTAACACAAGACACAAATTATCAAAAACTCAAAATCAAAGAAATGATATATATGAAACAAGATAAATTATCAGTAAATGACAAACAAGACATAAAAAACCTGAGTCAAATTTATTACAAATTAATTAATTTATTTATTTTTATCACTCCCAACATAATATCGTTGCGTAAATATCTAAGGTAGGTATTCTATTACTATTGACACTTCATTCATGACATTTTATTGACTTTTTCAAAATAATTTTTACAATAACTGTATTTTATGTAATTTAATTTTAATATTTATACATATTCTTTTGAAAATGCTCCTAAAATAAGAGCGAAACGTCAAGTTTGATAAGTCTTTATTCGAAAATATATTTTAACTAATATATTTGTTTCATTCCACAACCTTTGAACCCAAGAAGATATAATTCTAAATATTATCAGAAGGTTGAAGAACATAAGTATGAATTCCTTACATTGGAAAGGAGAGTTCATTGTTAACTAGTGTCATGTTAGTAATGCATTTTGTATAAGTTATCTGTCAGTAACTTTGTTATAAATAATATTCAATATATTATCCCAGTGATTTTTGATAAACTATCGTATTATTTATTCCCACCGATTAAAGGTAAGTGTTTTCTCATCGATAATGGTATCATGGACTGAGGACTTAACACGAGGAACACTTACTGTTTTAATCACCACATGGCGATCCTGCAAACAAATGGTCATATTCGACGATAATAAATGCATCCTGACAACTAATGGTAACATTAGTGTTTTAAACGAAACTCACGGTTTCTAATTAATACCACAATATAATAAAAATTGTTGAAAATTCTAAATAATTGACAACTGTTTCGATAAATCAATATCATCGTCAGAATGACAGAAGTTACATTTCATTTGATGCCTACCTAATGTTTAGTAGTTATTTTTGGCTAGACCAAGAAGTGACCTAACTTGTGATTGACTTAATATATGTTAATAGAAAAAAGAAGATGTGATATTACAAATATTGAAGCTTAGATATTATTAGCCCTATGGTGATATCCTGGATATCATTTTTCCAATTAAGATCAGTATAACTGTGCAATGATATAGAAAACCAGGCAAACTATATCTGCTGATCTTTACAATGATCACTTAAGAAGACAGTTTATTAGTGGAGAACCCCCTAGATTTAACTGTTCATTGACAACTTCATATTGTGGGTTTCTTAAATGTCTTCTAATTTCCAATTCTTCAAGGAAATCCAGTTCTTGTTTCTTTTCACAAATATGCAGCACTTCTAGTTTTGTGTTAGATGTCAATGAATGATTGGTGTCAAGTAGATGTTTTGCGTAGTGGGATTTATCTGGTTGTTTTAATCTGTATGCTCGTAAGTGTTCACTGTATCGGATTCCAAAATTTCTAAGGGTCTGACCCAAATATACAGCATTACATTCTGGACATTTGAGTTTATATATACCTGACTTCTTTAATGGTGGTATTTTTGTTTTTAAATTTAACAATTTTGTACTAACGTTACTTTCTGTTTTAAAAGAAATTGTTGTATTCGTTGCTGAAGATATTATCTTTGAAATATTATTAGAAATATTTCCTGCATATGTGATGATTTTAAATGTTTTTATTTCATCAGTTTGTTTAGGAAATATTGGTTGTAATGCCACTTTTTCCTCTTTTTAATTAATAAGCTTATTTATCATACCTAATGGATAACCGTTGAATGTTGCTATTTGCCTAATTGTATTAATCTCTCTCAGGATATCACCATAGGGCTAATAATATCTAAGCTTCATTATTTGTAATATCACATCTTCTTTTTTCTATTAACATATATTAAGTCAATCACAAGTTAGGTCACTTCTTGGTCTAGCCAAAAATAACTACTAAACATCAGGTAGGCATCAAATGAAATGTAACTTCTGTCATTCTGACGATGATATTGATTTATCGAAACAATTGTCAATTATTTAGAATTTTCAACAATTTTTATTATATTTTGGTATTAACTAGAAACCGCGAGTTTCATTTAAAACACTAATATGAGTAGATTCCACGAAGTAAGGGTCGAGACAGTTAATTTCACAAATGGTAACATTCTGAGGCCGAACATGGAATTAAAAGTGATACTGCATCTTGGCGTAAACCAGAATCCAAATTTCGGGCAAAAAGGTATCATAAAAGTTTTTAAAGCTAAAGCAAAGAGAATTGTTACTGTTATGATTAAAACTAACCTTTCCTAATTAATTCCACTATATATTGAAAAATTATGAAAACTCTAAGTTATTGGCAATTGTTTTGATATGTTTATATCATCGTCAGATTGACATATTTGAAATTATAATAGAAAAAAAACAGATATCATTTTATTACAGGTAAAGGCGTTACGTCGGAGATTTGGATGCTAGCGATTTTTCCACTCCAGAAAAGCGACGTAGGAATATTTCGCTAGTTAAAGAAAAAATTAAACGCCAAAGCACCAAAATTCAGTGTCTGCAGAAATCTGTACGAAGGCTGAAAAATCGTATTGTTTCTTTAAAAACTCTAATGAGTTACCTTAAGCAAAAATCCCTTATTACAGAAAAGTCTGAGTCTACTATAACGGTAATTATTTAATTGATGTTTCAAAATTTGAAAAAAATAAACGAAATTTTTTAGGCTTCATTGTCGGGAACTTCAGCTGACATCTTTGAAAGACTATTGAATGGGCCTTCAAAGCAAAAATTCAATCCAAGTTTGAGATGCTTTGCTTTAACTTTAGCTTTTTATTCCCCCAAGGCATACAACTTTGTCCGTAAAACCTTTAATCGTACATTACCACATTTGGAGACAATTAGTAAATGGTATAGATCTATTGATGGTAGTCCAGGGTTTAGTAAATAGGCTCTTGATGCTCTCACCCTTAAACAAGAATCAGCCAACCCCCTATACTGTAACTTGGTATTAGATGAGATGTCCATACGAAGACAAATTGAATGGACTGGACAAAAGTTTACAGGATATGTTGATCTTGGGACAGAATTGAATACAGACTCATTACCGGAAGCAAGAGAAGCCTTGGTTTTCATGCTAGTCTGTTTAAATGGATCTTGGAAGATACCAGTCGGCTATTTTTTATTGGACGGGTTAGCTTCCACTGAAAAAGCTGGACTTGTAAGAAAGTGCCTGGAGTTTATACACGAAAGTGGAGTAACTGTGACATCGTTAACATTTGATGGTGCACCAGTCAACTTAAGGATGGCTGAAAATGTAGGAGCAAATTTTGGTGATCCAAATAATTTGAAAACTAGTTTCATACATCCAATTACTGGCAAGGAAGTTTTTATTTTTCTAGATCCATGCCATATGTTGAAGCTGGTACGAAATTGCTTTGGGGCTCAAACAAACAAGCATGAAATAAGAGACCAAAAAGAGCACCTCATAAAATGGTCTTTTATTGAAAGTTTATTTGAGAAACAATGCACAGAAGGACTAACTTCTGCTACTAAAATCAAGCTAAGGCATTTACAATGGGAACGTGAAAAGATGAAGGTACGCCTGGCAACGCAAACTCTTAGTAAAAGTGTTAGTGATGCCATTGATTTTCTTCGCGAGGACCTACAGTGTCCCGAATTTGCAAATTCCGAACCTACATCCAATTTTATTTTAGTATTTAATAACATATTTGACATATTTAATTCAAAAAGTAGATTTGCAAAATATTTTTATAAAAAACCTCTGTCTAAAATAACGTCAAAACCATTTTTTGAATATATGGAAATTGTAAAAAATTATATACTTGGGCTTACCTTAAATAAGACTCCAATTGTCAAATCTGCAAGAAAGACTGGTTTCCTCGGATTTCCTATATGTATTGAGAATCTAAAAAACATGTTCAACTTCTATGTTGAACAAGAAAAACAACTAAAATATTTATTGACATATAAGTTATCCCAGGATCACCTTGAATTATTTTTTGGAGCTATTCGTAGCAAGGGGGGCTATAATAACAACCCGACAGCCAGACAATTTGAGGCTGCCTTTAAAAGGCTGTTAGTCCACAGTGAGATATCGGCGCCAAAATCAGGTAACACTGTAGACTTGCAAAAAATTTCAATCCTCACATGCGGCTCAGGTAATTTACTCAGTAGATCAGATGATGGGGAAAATTTAGAAGAATCTGAAGACTATAAAGATTTTTTAGTCAAAGTAAATATGGAGATAGCATAATCGAATTTTTTTATGTCGCCATCTTGGGACTTAACTTTATATGTCCAAGATATTGTATCATATATTGCTGGTTTTGTGGTTAAATCATTAAAAAAGTGTATTACTTGTTCTAAGTGTGTCAATATGTTGGAACAGGATACAACTTGTTCAAAACTGCAAGTAAGAAAGACTTATGGTAGACTTAAAAATCCAAGTGATATGGTAATTAATATATGTAAGGCTGGAGAAAAATATTTCAGATTTTTTCATAAAACTCATGACATATTTAATAAAAATATTACGGGTTTGTTAAATTTATTGATTTCTAAAACCATTAGCGTTTTACCATCAAATGTACTCGATTTTTTTGGTGAACATCTTTATGATGGTGATATTTTAGACAGTCATGCTATGGAATTAATAAAATTAATTCTCAAAAGTTATTTTACCATTAGAATCCATCATGAAACCACCAAAAAAGTTGATTTACTGAGAAAAAACCGATCAAGGAGTATTAATACAAAGGTAATTTTATTTAGAAATGAATAATGTAAATATATTTTTTGTTAAAACTGAAAAACGAGTATTTATTTTACCCATAGAATAATTCCAAGTTGTTTTGTTTTATGAAATCCAAAAGTTCCTTATCACTGAAAGGTATCAAATTATTATTTTGTTTGTTCTTATGAACAAGTAATAAAATTATATATTTTTTATAAACTGAAAATAAAGAGTATTTTTCTACCCTTAAAATCGTAGATTTTCATATTATTGAGGCCAAAGGTACCTAAGTCCAATAAGTTAAGTAAATATGTTTTATCAACACTGAAAGGTGCTCTAAATGGTATAATTTTTTTTGAACATTGAAATTTCAAGTTAAAATATTACAAAGTTACAATATTACATGTTGAACAAAATTTTAAGGTATAGTTTAAATTTAATTTAAATGAATGTTTTTGTTTGTTTTTATTTCCTCTGTATATATATAATTAATTTTGCAGTATTATCTATATTACTGCTACTTGTTTTTTACTCACGAATTAATAACCTATACGTATTTGATTTATTGGGATACGCCACTGATTGTGTTTGAAGTGCGCTTATATCTCCTTCTCTAGGCTTTTGTGCAGCGTTGCCATGCGAGTTCCAACATTAGAGTCTCTCTTTATCTAACCCACTTACAAAATATGTTGTTTCTTTCTAAATGTTCAGGTCAAAACAAATATCACTTTATGAATGAAATGCTTCATCTACTGTGTATTATATATCTATGATAAAACCAGATTTTAACTATAGGAACAATCAAGGAAGAGGAAACAACAGCAGAATGTATAACGGTAATTCTCAAGGAAGAACATTCACGCAAGGAAACGGGTATAACAGATACATATACTACAACAAGGACAAGAAATTTAACAATTACAATAATCGTACTAACAATAATGTAAGAATACGTGAGATAGGAAATGAGGAGTCAAGCGTGAATCAGAAACAATTGGGGTTTTGAATACTAAAACAAATGACGAATGCAAGATTTCAGAAACTTATTCGGTATATTATTTAGATTTATCACTTTCTAATTTTATAGAGATTCAGTATATAGTATTTATAATTTCATATTGGATACAGGGGCGGACATTTCTTTGATTAAAATTTCAAAAAAAATTCCATATCATTTAATTAAAACTGACAATAAAATAAATATCAAGGGGATAACAGAAGGCTTAACTAAAACTCTAGGTCACATAAGCATTAATCTTTATATCAATAACATAACAATAAATAATTACTTTCACGTGGTGGAAGAAAATTTTCCGATCCCAACGAATGGGATTATACACAGAGATTTCGTGAATAGATACAATTGTGTATTAGATTACTCACAATCAGAATTACACATAAATTGCAAGGCTAGAAACCAAGTAACCATACAGATTTTTGGTAACCCAGAATATGATACATTATCAATACCGCCTAGATGCGAGGTGTATAGATTAGTAGAAAACTTTAAGAATTTGAGAAAAGATACAGTAGTAAAACAACAGGAATTAGCACCGGGAATATTTATATCTAGATAAATAATATCAGGAAAAAATTCATATGTAAGAATTTTGAATACAAATTACGAAAGTATTTCAGTGAAAGCTAAGGACATTGAAGTCTTGTATTTAGGTTTGTTTGAGGTGTACACAATTACGAACGATAAGAACAATAGAATGAAATAGCTGAGAAAGTCGTTAAATTTAGAAGTACCAGAGTATGTAAGGAATGATTTGACGAGGCTGTGTGAGAATTATGCAGACATATTCGCTTTGAAGCACGATATTTAAACGCACAATAATTTTTATGAGCAAAAGATATTAGTGAAAGATGATACGCCAATATATATAAAAAATTATCGAACTCCACATTCGCAAACGGCAGAGCTTAACGAGAAAGCTACATTGAAAAGGAGAGTTCATTGTTAACTAGTGTCATGTTAGTAATGCATTTTGTATAAGTTATATGTGGTCAGTAACTTTGTTAGAAATAATATTCAAAATATTATCCCAGTGATGTTTGATAACCTATGATATTATTTATTCCCACCGATTAAGGGTAAGTATTTTTTCAACGATAATGGTATAATGGACTGATGACTTGACGAGAGGAACACTTGCCGTTTTAATCACCACATATTGGTCTGGCTATTGTGTATACAACCGAATTAATGTCTGGCAAATTAATTTTGTACTCATTTATATTTAAATCAAATAATATTAAAATGAAGTTATTGCATTTTGTTTATTAAAAATAGTATCTGGCACATTATTCTCAATAACACATTTCTAATAGTGTTTAGATGAAAAATTATTTAAATATCAATATTTTTACCTGTAAAGGTGTGATGAGCAAAGTTTACCGGCAGACAGATAGCCCGCATACTGCTCGGAACAGCATAGAAAAAGCAGCTATATTAAATTTCTCGAAAACGTAGAGCTCTTAGACTATAAAGTATCAAAGAAAAAATATCATTTTTGAAACAATTGCCATTTTTATAAATTGTTTAGCTATTAGATCAAACTGTACATATAGCACGGGTATAGGAAAACAAAATTGATTACTAAACCACTGTTCAGTAGCAGTAGCATGTGTTCCGACATCAAGTGACAATTTCTGTAGGCAACACTGAATGTCACATCAATTGGTCAAAGGTTTATGTTTAGTTTCTGAAAATAACTTCATTTTCCAATTTTTTTGTGGGTATATTACTGCTAATTTTCCCTGCGTTTATTATTACTAAGAAGTAAGTATCCAAATATTATTAAATGAAATAATTTTATAGTCTCGATTCAGCCCGAACGTCGTACCTCCGGGCCAATAGAGCGATCGACTCTCTCTCTACGTTTAACCGTGGTCGCATGAGCACATTAATTAGAAAATTAACATGCCTATAACTTTCTAATACGTATCAATCTTAATTCTAATTCAATATTATTAATGTTATTCAGAATCAGTGATTTGTGTCCGTGTGCAGATGTATTGTAAGTAACTTAAAATTTAATAAATCCATTTTATTATTTACAACTTTATCAATAATAAGCACGTTTCCATTTTTCAACGGTATTGTCGTGATTTGCCAAACTGGTGCCGGATTCCTACAATTTTAGTAGTAATGAACATTAAGATCTGGAACAAAATAAATCTAAGGTCTTTTAAGTGAAAAGAAACTGTATTTATTTCTCTTATATTTTTTTGGTATTCCTAAATCTAATAGTAGCTGGCGCTTTTGCCAGCTGGTCCTTCGAAGCTTCATTCATCTACATCTCTGCCAATTGGACTTGGCCAGTGTAAGTTGAAAACCGCTCAAAACATGTGCGAAAGGAAAATCAACCAGCAAACCTCGCTACGGCCAACTCCTTAGAAAACTCACAAGCATTATAATCCCAGTTTAATTGTGGGTCAGTACATTATTTTAATATATTATTCCCAGAAAAAGTTCTTTAGAAAGCTATACACCGTTAAGAGTATAAATATAAATCTATAGTATACATTCACTAAAAGTTTAAATTATTTTTACCATCAAAGTGCTTCATAAAGCTACAGTCTTCCCTAAATAACAGTAACAATTCCTCTTTTTCTCAATGATTTATTTGATATTTCAAATTCAAGAAACCTTTTTGGAAGAGCTATGAACACTTCAATAAAAGAAAAAATTAATCCACCTGAAAGTTAATTCTTTTAAATATACTGATCTACATTAAAAATCTGAAAAAGAGTTTTGAGTTATATAACTATAATAGATGACCTGTGAAATATATTAATACAGATCCTCTATTTGAAATTTAAAGAATAAGTAAAACATAAGGAAATTTATTTAATTTTGGCTGCCATACTTTCGATACACACTGTACTATATGTAAATTATTAAATTTTGAAAGATTCAGTAGAAATATCAAACATGACATTTCATAATTTCGATGACATTTGTGTAGAATATATCTAATGATAGATAGAACATAATATGATTTGGAGAAAATATTTGAAATTACAAAATATAGAGGTCTCTGCTAGCAACATTACAAATGTAATAAAAGGATTTCAAAATCTCACTTGGTTATTGAAAATTATAGATTAGTAATTTTTTTAAAAAACAAGAAAAATCGGTAACCAACAGAAAGGAGAATTATTTATTTTATAAAAATTTAGTCAGTAGTTTTTTATCCTTTGAAGAGACAACATCAGAATTAGAGTTGTCTCGATTTTTTGGTAGATTGTACAAATTGTATACCATACAATCAGATAAATAACCCATATGTTAAAGCCAGTGCGTGCATAATTTGGATAAGAATTGCATCGTAAAAAGTGTATGTGGTTCCAGTTTTCTAAATTGTATATATTTAGAAAGTTAGCAGAATTCTAAATACGTTTAGAATAAGTACGAGTTTTCCTGATCCATTTGGTGAGTCCACTCCAGTTTTTTTAAATTTATTTCTCGAGAAATATCAGGCCTTTTTAAATACAGTTGAAAATTTAGATGCATCTATATAAGAAATTTTGAAATATACCAAAATTATCGATTAAAGAGTGTCCTATACCTTGCAATACTAAACAAATTAATGGATTCCTAGGACTTTTAGGTTATTATCGTAGGTTTAAACCGAATTTTGCAAAAATCACCAAACCACTAACAAAATGTCTAAAGAAGGGAGCTAAAATTGTACACGATCATGAGTTTGTAAAATGTTTTGACAACTGTAAAAATCTTTTAATTAAAAAGCCAATTTTACAATAGGCAGACTTTTCGAAACCATTCAATTTGACAACCGACGTAATATTGCTATAGGTGCAGTATTGTCGCAAGGGCCAATTGGTAAAGACATACCAATCGCCTATGCATCACGCACCCTAAACGAATCAGAACAAAATTATTCTGTAATTGAAAAGGAACTTTTAGCTATTGTTTGGCCTTATCTATTTGGAAAAGAATTTAATATTGTCACCTACCATAAATCTCTAAAATAGGATTTCTCTCTTGAAGACGAAAACACTAAATTTACACAGTATACTTATAACATTTTATATTTAAAAAAGGAACTTTAAACTCTAACGCGGACGCACTTTCGAGAATATAAATTCACACTAAAGAAACAGACACATTAGAAAGAATTAGACGATATACTTTCAAATATAGATCAGCATAACAAACAACCTACAAACCTCTTCAATTATGACCAACCTAACATTTCCGAAAATAATGACCTGATTGACTTTTATACTGACAATTTTTCTCCTCCTGAAAATCTAAAAGATAATTGAGACAATATCGCATTATTAGTTCAACCAAACTCAGAACCCGAAAACAACCCACCAGGTCAGACTGAAACCCAATCCAATAACGATGATGAAACTATTCATTCCAATAATGAACAAAACCCAATTTTCGAAATTCCAACCATAAATACTGCCGTTAGCTATGGTCAAAATCAAATCATAACAAATTCTGTTCTCCACTCTCCAGCTAACCCCAAAATTTAAAATAAAAAACGTATCAAAGTACAATACTACATTTATTTTGACAACCCAGAAATATTCGAACCATTTCTAGTGATTTTACAAAAATATTTCTTCCTTAAACTTAAAAAAATGCATGAAAAAATTAATCGACATAACAAACCAAAACGACTTAAAAGAATTGATTCAATCTTACCACAAAAGTAAAAGCACCCATAGAGGTATCGCCTAAACATACAAACGGTTTAAAGAAAAGTATGAATGAAACCCCATTACAATAAAAATGAACCAAACCCCTACTGCTAACAAACCCTTCCAAATATTATACATAGATACATTCACGATGGAACAGAATACATTTATGACAATTATCGACACTTTTTCGAAATATGAGATTACTTATGCGCATTCAAAATAGTGTTATTGTTATTTACTCAGACATAATGGCAATTTGGTTATGTCACAAGCTCAAGGCACTTAACATACCTATTATATGAAAATAGTGATATAAAATATATGCGACACCTAAATAGTCATCAACGATAGTAACTCACCTTTTGATTTAGTTCGCCTCTCTGTGTTCTGTTTTAAATATTTAAATTTGTTTCTAATGTTGGGTATATTAACCTTATGAGAGCTGTCCCTCTCCGTTTTAGCTGCACCCATAGATTCTCCAAATATTCGAACCGTGTTTAGGTCATCATTTGTTTCTTGTTTAATAAGGTGCATATGATTAGTATCCACATTTTGAAAAGAAATTCTATACTCTTCGTCCCTCAATTCTTGTTTAACATCCATTTTCCAAACAAAATTATCGTGGCTATCAATTTCATCCTTAACAACTTTTTGTTCTATATCCATTATGTCTGGATTATATCCAATTAAAATAATGTTTGAAGGAAAAGGCACAAGACAATCGAATAAATAATCATTCAGCAGATAAATTTTTCTTCTACTTTTCATAGAATATATAACTACTCATATATATCTACAGTCTAGGTGCCTAGTTAAGCAAGTCACCGTTGAAAATATATTAGTTAATAGGCATGAGCTGAATAGTCATAGCAGCTGAGGCCTGTACAAGAAGAAGTAGACATGTGCGCCAATGAGATTAGAAGAATTTCATTGGTTTGCGCTTACCCACAGGTATTGGGGTATGGAGGGTAGAACTAATGAGGACCAACTCAGTGTATGAAAAAGTGTCCGCTGAAAGGTAACAAATTAAGGTGGCGCCATAGTAGCAAGTGGAAAGATTTTAAAAACAGCGCCATAAATTATTAGAGTAGGATAATAAAATTAGCACTTTTTAAGTTTGTTAATTAATTTTTATCATAATGATTCACAATTATCATAAAAAATGAATAATTGTTTAATATTTCTTAACTTCAGTATTGTAAAATAATAAATTTGATGTCCTTTCCACTTGCTACGCTAGCGTTATTGTGGTCGATTATTGAACTGTAATTTGCTGCTAACAGCTGGACACTTTTTCAACTTGTCCCCTATACAAGACGGTCCTCCTTACTTCTACCCTCCATATATTGGGGGAAGAAGAAAGGTATGTATGTGGATGAAAAAGTGTCCGTTAAAATATAGTATATAACAGTGGCGCCACAGTAACCACCGGGTAAATTTTAAAAAAGCTTATCAGAAATAGATAAACTATATAACAAACGTAACACCACTTGCCCACACTGGCGCCACTTCGGAGAATTTTTGAACTATTATTTACTGTTTATAGCTGGACACTTTTTCAATTTTTCCCTAATATGAGACAGTTCTTTCCTTTATCCTCCATATCCAAAGAACAAAAAAACAAATTATATGCGTTTATCAAGTAAATTATTCTTTTTCATTTTTACTATTGTTGATTTGTGCAACGTTGTTAGAAAATTAAAGGTAAACACAAAATAGTATATTGTGCAACAAGTGGGAAAAGTTCAACTTTTCTCACGAGTGTGGAAGTTTGTGGCACGAGCCAAGAGCGAGTGCCGCAAGCACACGAGTGAGAAAAGTACTTTTTCTACAACTGCACATATTTAAAGAATACAAGTACATAGTTTTGTAGAAAAAGTCTAATCATCGAGGACCACCCACTGAAAACGGCTGGGCATCGAGTATAAGTTTCTGAAATTGGCTGTGCATCGAGGATCCCCTACTGAATTCTCCATATAAATGTAAGTAGTGTGGGCCAAGTACCGTGAGAAATAATATTTCTCACAGTGTGGGCAATATATGGTTTTGAAATTAAGTAAGCTATGAGAAATATGTTACTTTTCATAGCAGAAAAAAAGACTTTCCTAATTTACAAAATATTCCTAAATTATAAACGCTTGACGGTAAAACTTGTCTGCAGAACAATAGAGTATTTCATCTTCTCTCAATTTAAAGATACTACTATCTATATACAGAGTGTTCATTTTTGGAAAAAACTAGTCATTTTTCTTAGAGATCTAGTAAAAAATTATGAAATACCCTGTATATCGGTTATAAAGTGTAAAAGACACATTAAATATGTTATTTTTAACAATCTACCTTATTTATGTCCTATTCAACGGTAAGATGAATGCATTTTTAAATCTATTGTTTCGTATTGCTACCGGTTTGTTGCTCAAGACATATATCTATATCTAACTGTCTGAGAATAATATATTCGCAACTCTGTCCAAAATTTCAAATGTTGGAAAGTATCTGAAAAAGTTATAATTGGTAACAATAATTAAAAACACATATAGTAGTTTATCATTTGCATTTTTATTCATAATCAATATCGTGTATAAACAATTAATTCATTTGTCTGTGGAATTACATAATCATTACCTTATTATATGAAACTAACTGTTTCTAAATAATTCCACAATATAATGAAAAGATGATAAGAATTCTAAAATTTTGACAGTTATTTCGATACTACTAAACATCATCGTAATATCCAAAGAATTGTTAACTTTTTAGAATTCTTATCATTTTTTCATTGTATTGTGCAATTATTTAGAAACAGTTAGTTTCATTCAAAATAGTATTAACTAGCCGAGGCTGATAATATTCTCGAGCATCAAAAAATGTTTTCGACGAGTGAAACACTATACTATTTCTACAATCCTGTTTATATCATAATAATATATTAAAAAAGTACAATGAAGAAATATTTTATTTTAAATTAAAAATAATAGAATTTCTTTAAACATTACTCATGATTAAATATTGGTTGTAGCATTCGAAAAATTATTCAAAATTATAGGAATCTTACAATCAAGATTTACATGGTATTGTTTATGCATTTAAGTGTAAACTGACAAGTCTAAATAAAATTAACGAGGAACCAAGCAACTAGATATAAATTAAATTTACTGTCTTGACCCTTACTTCGTAGAATCTACTCATATTACTGTTTTAATGAAACTTACTGTTTCTAGATAATTCCACAATACAGTGAGAAAATGTTAAAGATTCTAAGAAATTGACAATTGTTTCGATATTTAATTTGCAACAATTTTAAATTTTTTAGAATTTTTAACATTTTTTCAATACATTGTGGAATAATCTAGAAACAGTTAGTTTCATTTAAAACAGTAGGTATAAATTGTTTTTAAGTCTCACATTATTTTAACAATTCTAGTTTGCTTTTTAATTAAACAAACGTAAAAAAGCAATTTAATTGTAGAAATATTGTCTTTAGTTATTAATAATTTAAAGTCGTCAAAACATTACATACGAGGGCGGGATATGATTGAAAATATAAATTCAACTTTCGTCACTAGAGACAAAAGTTAACGTTATCACAATTTCTCTCACTTGCGAAGAAAATGACGCTGTCGCTGGAGGTATTCTATTACAAAATGTAAAAGGTTGTAGAAAAAAGTAATATGAGTAAATTCCAGACTGTTAGAGTCGACACAGTAAATTTCATATACGGAACACACTATTTACTACCACTACACCAACACTCACAATTACACTGTCTGACGCACGTTTAGATAACCAAGTTATCGTCTTCAGAGACTCAAGTTTACATTACCAGACACTGTAATTTTGAGTGTTGATGTAGTGGTAGTGAATAGTGTGTTCATTATGAATATCAACAACGGTTCCAGTGATTCCAGCTTAGTACATACTCACATCCCATACAACTATCAACATATATGTATAGCATTCAATCCTATACGACAATAACAGATACAAATTACACATCATTATTCCCATTCCATCTAATCGAACTCAATAATACATTTAATATTTATATGGAAACATTTTGCAAATACCTCATAAACGGTCATTTATTCAAGTACAGACAAAAAACGTTTGTCTATATATATATATATATATATATATATATATATATATATATATATATAAAATTCAACATCGCTCACATGGTATAATGAGATGATATCATTCCATGGTTATTTTTATAACAAAATACGTTGCTATTAAAGGTTCCAATCGACTTTATGATCACATCTTCTGGCTATTCTAACTTGCGTTTGCACAAATTTTCTGAGATCTGGCATTACTTTATACTTCTTTTCCTCGGAAAGTTTATAGCTCTTAGTGATATATAGAAGAGCATCGGTTGTCTGGTCTTTTTGGTCAACATCATCACTACGCAAATTCGTAACGTTGGAATCACTAAAAATATACAAATATATATTTGTTAGAAACTATTGTCTACATTCATTTACCGACAACATTTTAAATGCACGATATACAAATTAGACTACAACTATTTTATAGACAACTATTTTAGAATAAAGCTACGTTTTCAGTGAAAGAAATTAAAAATTTTTGCCAAAAATCAGTTTAATTACATTTGATACAAATTTTTGACGTATAGTATTACATACCTCGATCCAATACTGGAAATGTGCCGCGACTGTCTACTACTTGAACTGGTAGATGGGAAATGTCCGAATTAAGATCGATATGATTCCACATTAGATCAATAAAAATAATTTCTATGTGATGATTGTGGCCTTTCAAATCTGTCTTTCTCCCTAATGTCACTTTGTTCTTCGGGTCTTCTTCAAATGCTATGACTCGACTGAATACTTGATACGTCGTTGGGTTTTTTGAATTGAAATGAAAGGGGTTGGTGGCTGCTCGATTCGGAGTTTCCTAAAACGTTAATAAAAGAAAAGTTGTTAAAACTGTTTTACGAAGATTTAAAAAATCGAAAGTAAATAATAAATGATACTAGTTAGACTCTACACTGGACAACACAATCATTATAAGACAGATGATCAGATAATTCTTTCCACAAGAATATGACAGAAGAAACATATTTTTTTATAACCAAGATTCACTCTCAAATGAATAAATCCTGACAGTTTAGACATATTTGGTGTTTTGAAGTGGTTTTTTCTGTCCCAGATCTGACAACTGATTATTCAAAATAAGTTGAATGCCTTGTTTTAACTCTACTTGGTTATTTGATAATTATTATTCTGACGATGATATTGATTTATCGAAACAATTGTCAATTTTTTAGAATTTTAAACAATTTTTATGATATTGTGGAATTAGCTAGAAACAGTGAGTTTCATTTAAAACACTAATAATATCTCAATATTTAATTTATTTGGTAATTGATAAGGACTATAGGTATTCATAAATTAACTGCTGTACTCGAAACTGAATTTATTTTCCACAATATCTACAAGCTCAACTTCAAGGTGAAATAAAAACCTGTATTGATAATATTTCGTTAGGTATACAGGATGTACCAACAAATTAAATATGTTACACATTCTCACCCCAAAATTGGAGAATCCAAAAATTGTTTACACTTTTATACAAGAAAAAAAATTAGTTTTATAAACACATTTCCAATATTTACGAAATCTCCAAATACAAAGTAAACGAAAAGAGAAATAACATTTTTTCGTTACCCACACAACATAAAATTATTATTATTATTTTTTAAATGTTTTTTACTTACCCAATCTTGTCGTATTCACTTCACTACACACATTTTTTTTATAATATTTCTGCACATTTTATTAATTTTTTTATTATACCTAATATTTATATTATACATATATACAATTATCAATTTCTCGACCTTAGAAAGAATCGAGAGCTGTTTTCATTGTCAGCATTAGAATTGTTTTTTGAGTTAACGATACCTGGTGAAACAGAACTGTTAGTTACAGTTTCTGTTACAAGCTTATTTTCTACAGTTCCTGATGTAGAAGGATCGTTCTCTGTTTCAGTTGCTTCGTTGTTACCCAACGATACGCGCAATTGATTCGAATGACGTCTTAATTCTTTACCATCTTTAGTATTTACATTAAAAATGACTGAAACTGTACCAGTTACTACTCCCTTTGTCCATGTTGGACATTCTAGATTTCTAAAATCCCTTAAATAAGCACTTTCACCGACTGTAAAATTTTTAGAATGCCCCCCATAATATTCTTTTTGTTTTCAATTTTGTCCTCAACAATTTTTTTGCGTCTGGTATTAACAAATCTAATTTCCCTCGAATTTTCCTTTGAAACATTTTTTTAGCTGGTGTTTCACCTATTGTACCGAGTTAAATGTTTTTATACACAAAGGTGTTTTTTAAAAACTTTTATTTTACAAAAATACAAAACTTTACTAACTTTGATTGAATATGTTTATAATAAAAGTAACAGGATTAGAATGACAAAAACCGATGCGAACCATACCAAGTAAACTCACTGCTGACAACAGCAATCCTTATTCACGTCAACAGGACGGCTTCAAATTACTCTTACACATACAGGATGTCTTCATATAACTCCTCCCTCCTTAGGCGAAAACAATACCGATGGGGGGTTGTTTTCGGGTTTCTGGTCCTCTTGTAGTGGCTGGCTAACATCTTCTTGGCCTCTTCTTCTATACCAAATATAGATAATAATTAAACCTACAAATAGCAATGTTAGACTAGGCATATTCCAAATTGCGGGGTGCACTTTTTGTTTCTCTAAAATTTCGTATGAATCTGCTTCCTTTCGAATGTCTTTTATGGATTTGAGATCTACTGATTCTAGTTGTAAAGGTGGATGTCGATTTGTGGTTACTTCAAATTCGGGAGTTAAACTTAATTTTGGTAATAAAAGAGGGTTCCCATTCGTCTTTTCTTCTGTATTTTCATATAAAGACTTCCCAATTTTTACACTATATCCTTGTACTAATTTAATGAGAGTGTTACTCTTGATTATAGCTATTCTATTCTTATCGCAGTTAATTTCGGCTTTCATAGGATTTTCAGTTGGCAATAATAACAAAAATTTGCTATTGATTTGTTCGACTACAGGGTGTTTCAAAGCTGCTGCTTCAAATCTGCAGGTTGGTGTTTCGGCTCGGATCAAAGGAATTACGCAAGTATCGTTGATGGCTTCTTCATGTTGTCGGCAAAAGAAGATACTTTCAATAGATGGACACAATTTTTCTTCATATTGATGTGAGTTTGTACCAAGCACAAGGAGGGGGTTGCGTGGAACAATTATTGAATTTTTATATGGTAAAGGGATAATGTGATAGGTTAGAAAATCACTATCTATTAGAATGGGTATATGGATAGAAATTATTATTCTAGAATCTTGAACTTTGACTTGAACTCCGGCCAATTGGTAATAATTGTATGGATTTTTAAATTTGACGATTTTCGATTCACCATATATTATTGAAACACGATTGATCAATTCAGATAAATGGTTCAGAGAAATAATGGAGGTATGTAAACTTCCTAAATGAGCAAATATAATTGAATTTTCTAAGTTATCTATGAAATTTATCAAATTTTGGCAATTCAGAATTATTTGATTTAGAGCATTGGGCAATCTAAAATATACAAATACTTGACGGGCTATGTCTTGAGATTTGTTGTAGATTTCATTGACTTGAGACTGGAGTAATAATTGATTTTTATATAAACTAGTGATTGTCTTGTTGTAGTGATCAATAAGACGAGTATTGAGGGAAGACTGTAGTTTCAACTCGTGCGAAATCGAGTTTTGGTTTTGAATTAATTGCTTTATTTCAGAATTATATTTGATTTCGTCATCATGATCTAAAGTTCCAAAAAGCCATTTACTTATAGTTCCAATACCATTAAACAATTCTCGTTTACTTCTGTTATTTATTTCTTTAACATCCTTATATACAAGGTTACTTAATTTTATTCTAGTTGCATTTAGTAAATATTTCGTATGTTCGAACAGACTTTGTATAAGATCTATATCTTTGAGTAATGAAGAGTTTAAATAACTTTCTAATCTACTATGTAAATTTTCAACATTTTTCAACTGCTCAACTAATAAATCTATTTCAATAAAATGTAAAAAGGTATGCTTTGTTTCAATTAATTTTGTTTTGCCTAATTCTAAAGGTAATAAAGGAGTTTCAAGCACTTGTATTTCGACGTCATTACTTTGAGCTATAGACACTAGGGTTGTGATCAGGGTTAGGAAGATTGTCCCCCGTGTTTTCGTCATTCTGTAAAGAAAGTCGAATGTTAGTAAGTGGATTTTTAACTTTTGATTTATGGATTGTACGGTTTTTTGTTGTTAATATTTTCTTGTTCATATCTAGTTTTACCGTTCTCTTCAAAAATTTTGGTTTTGATTTATTTCTTAAAGCTTCCCTATTTCTTATAAATATTTCCTGACCTTCAACATATTGCTTAGGGTCTTCTCGGGTTAAGTTACGTTTACTGATTATCTTTTCTTTTTGTTTCACGGTATTATCATATATATTTTTATAAAGAGTTTCTAACCTAAGTTTTCTATCATTAACATAATCATTAACAATGCGTTCGTCCGTAAGATCTAAGGGATCTAATGCTTTTGTGTCCCCTAAGATAACATCATATGGTCTGATTTTGGTTACAGAGTGAATAGATGAATTGTAGCCAATAACGGCGAATTGCATAATTTGTTTTATATTCATTCTGGGATGTTTTAACTTTAAAACTCTACAATTTTCTAAAATAGATGAATGGAACCTTTCTACCGGACTGTTACTATTTGAGTTTTGAGGTGTCGTAAAATGTATTCTAATTTTGTGTAATTTACAGAATTCCTTAACTAATTCACTTCTAAATTCTGTTCCACTATCACTAACTATAGAATACGGTATACCAAAGTGCGATATGAAGATACTTAAACATTCTATAACGCTAACAGAATTTAAGCTTGATTCTATTATATAAGCTTGTCCGTATTTTGAAAAAGAGTCCAAAATTGTTAAAAATTTCGTGCTTAAAATTTGAAATATATCCACGTGGATTGTTTCGAATGGTTTTGTTGGAGTGACTGTCAATGAAAATTTCACTTGTGGAGGATGCCGATCATATTTTGCTTGATTACATATCTCACAAAGATTTATATACTTAATTACATCAGCGTTCATGTCGGGCCAGTAGTATTTATTTCTTAAAGCGTTTTGAGTTTCATTAATACCTCTGTGACATGTTTTATATTCATGCTGATATTTGATATTCATTTCACGATCTTCTACGTTTTCAACATCTGTCACAAACGTTCTAGATATAACTAAATTATAACTTTGATTTTTGAACGTATTTTGTAATGTAGTTATAATAAGAGATACTAAATCTGTTATTGTTGAACTATTTACATGAATACAGTATAATTTTTTCGGTTCTACGTAAGTCTTAAAAAGATTAATAATTTGATTTTTAAGATCACCTACATTATCAGTTAGATAGGCCATTATACGAGATTTATTAATGAAATGTTTGCTATTTTTAATGAAAAAATGTTTAATTTTACCTTGTACTATTATTATTTGCCTATTGTATGAATTTGTCACATTTTCTGTAAATGGGATTTCCAAGGTCGGATTTTCGGCGGCTGTATGGACGGTCTCATCGTCTTCTTCTTGTTGAGGAACTTGTGGTTCATCTGTAGTGCCTATAATTTCTAGTATTTCTTCTTGATTTATATCGTTAACATTAGTTGTATTGATTATGTTGTCCAGTTGATTTTCTAAGGTGTCTTCAGCGGGTTCAATGAGATTCTGAAGAAAGTCTTCGGTTATCTGGTTGATATCACTTGGTTCACCAATTAGGGAGTCAATTTCGTCATACAGTTGTTGATGATCCTCATCTTCAGTTATTGCGTTAATTTCTACTCTACTTAGAGCATCTGCGTTTTTATTTAATGTACCTGGCTTATAATGAATTTCGTTATCGAATTCAGAAATTAATAAACGCCATCTTACAAATTTAGAGTTTGGCTCTTTCATATTAAATAGATATTTGAGAGGTTTGCGATCAGATATTATATTAATTTTCCTCCCAAATAAATAACATCTAAATGTTTTTAAAGCAAATATAATAGCCAGTAATTCTTTTTCAATAGTACTATAGTTTATTTCAGCAGCGTTAAGGGTTCTAGAAGCATAGGCAATGGGCAAATCATTGCCTATTTTACCTTGACTTAATACGGCTCCTATTGCAAAGTTAGAGGCGTCCGTTGTTACATTGAACGGTCTCGAAAAATCTGGGTATTGCAATATAGGGGAATTAGTCAATACATTCTTACACATTTCAAAGGCGTTCAAGAATTCGGGTGTATATTCGATTTTAACACCCTTTTTCAAACATCTTGTCAGAGGTTTTGTTAATTTCGCAAAATCTTTAATAAATTTTCGATAATAACCGACTAATCCTAAAAATGATTTGATTTCCTTGGGAGACTTCGGAAGTGGAAATTCCTTGATAGCTTGAATCTTCTTCGGATTCGGTTTTACGCCGTCAGGGGTGACTACATGCCTCTTTTCGAAAAAATTCACTTTTGTCTAATTGTATTTTCAATTTCATGTCCCGTAAACGTTTAAAAACTACTTTTAGATTTTGAATGTGTTGCTCTAAAGAGGAGCTAAAGATAATTATGTCGTCCATGTACACAAGACAAATTTTACCTTGAATATTTTTCAAAACATTATCCATAACTCTTTGAAACGTTGCCGGTGCATTTTTCAATCCCATTGGCATACGAGTATATTCATAATGACCGTGTTCGACGGAAAATGGTGTCTTTGGTATTGACTTAGGGTCCATTTCGATTTGATGGAATCCTGACGCCAGATCCAAAGTAGTGAAATATTGGCACTTTCCCAGTGCGTCCAAAATAGTATTTATGTTAGGTATAGGGTAGCGATCTTGTATAGTCTTCTCATTCACCTTTCTATAGTCTACAACTATTCTAAACTTTTTCTTCCCACTGGAATCTTCCTTCTTTGGAATAATCCATATTGGACTACTCCACGGACTTTGGCTATGTCGAATAATGTCATCATCTAGCATCTTGTAAATTTGCCTTTGGACTTCATCCTTGTATACGTAGGGGTACCTGTATGATTTAGTATAAACCGGGATCTCGTCAGTTGTTTTTATCTCATGTTTCACTTGATTAGTAAAACTCAATTTTTCATTATCTCTGTAAAATATGTCGCTGAACTCTTCACATAATTTATAAACAGCTGTTTTTTCTTCTGAATTTAAATGTTCTACTCTAAGTAAATTATGAATATCATCACCTAAATTTGTATTACTACTATCTGGGATAATATTTTCTAAATGATAAAATTTAAAATTATTTTTGTGCCACTCTGTAAAAGGAATAACCTCGATCGGCTGTGTTAATGTAATCGTAACCCTTTTATCTGTATTGTTAACTATTTCTGTTTTTGCAAAACCGTCTTTTGAGACTGTCAACGTTTCTGGAAAATATAAATCCTCATATTTCCTTTCGGGTACAATTACCTCGCCATCTGAATGACTAACCGGTACTTGTAATCCGACTACTTCGTTTGCATCGACAGAGATAGTGAACTGTTTCCTATCTACTTTATATAAAAGTGGAATTTCTATATTTTTATTTCTTAATACATTTTTACTAAAATCTACTGAAAATTGCAAAGCACGTAGTTCATTTAACCCTAATAAACCATCAAAATGATTATGAAATTTATATACTATAAAATTATGTTTAATTTTAGAATTAAATTCGGCGAAGGCTGGGATATTTGCTTTAAATTCGGTTTTTGTTTTACCTACTGCTGAAATTATTAAAGTGGGGTCTTTATACATAGAATTTGGGAAATATTTTTCCACAATATCCGGACTCAACATACTAGACATGCTTCCTGTATCTATTAATAATTTAATCGGTGGATTTTTTATAGTTATATACGGTAAATCTGTAGAATATGAGTTAGAAAATATTTCGTTTATATCGGAGGACCTAAGAGGCTCTCTGTCCAAAAATTTCCATCATTATTGTTTGTACGATTTGAGTTACTAGGTAACGGATTTATTTCCTCGTTAATATTAGTTTGCGCGATGGTTTCTTCGAAATAATTGTCGGAAGGGTTTTCTAAGGTTATGTTATCTACTTGAAATAGTTCTTCAGCTATATAATTGGGTTGATTTTGTCTTGGTTTAAAGGTATTTTGGGGAATAGTTGACATTTGCTGTCGAAACTGATTATTTTGTCTAGGTGCGAAAGTATTTCTCGTATTAATTGACATTGGTTCAGGGGTTCCAGAGGGATTTCGACCCGTGGGAGCAAAAACGTTTTTGGGTGGTCCAAAAACTTGACGATTAGACGGATAGTGTCTATTGACAGGACGTGATTGTATGGGAATTAGTTGACTTGGGAATGAATTTCCTTGAGAATTTTGATTAGATGAATTGAAATTTCTCGGTGGAAGTACTGGGAGTATTTCCGTGATTTGGGAAAGAAGGTTGAATATGCTGTGCATTAGAATTATTTCGATAAGAAGGATTATTGAAATAAGTTATTTGAGATTTAGGTTTATTAAAAGTATTAGATTTATTATCAAAATATTTAAAATTATTTTGAGAATACGAGAAATTTTCTTCCTCTATTATATACGCGAGAGCTTCTTCAATATTTCTAGGATTTTTAAGTCTAATTATTGTCTGTAAACTACCCGATAAATTTCTTAAAAGAGTTCTTAACGTCATTTGGTCATATTGTCTACGGTACAGATCTTTAGTCTGTAAAGGCATTTCAATATCAGAAAAATTATTTATTCTACTAACGAGATGACTTCTTAAAACTTGTAAACGTTTGGCAAAATCAATTGGATGTTCATTTCTTAATGGACGAGCCATTATAAGATCTTGTTCAAGACATTCTAATGATCGTCTATCTCCGAAACATTGTTGCAATGCAGCTTTTAACAAGGGCCAAGTATTTAATTCGGTTCTTGAGCCGACCAAAATATTAGCCTTATCAACTAGTTTTAATTGAATAACCTTAATTATATAATCCTGAATCGTTTGGTCATTAACACCTACATATGCGTTTACTACAAAATCACAACTACTTATAAACTTAACTAAATTACTCTCATCTCCATTATATGGAGGAATCATATCAATATATAATTTCAACATTGAAACATTTATTGGGTTTGCATTACCTTCCATTTCTCTCACAGTTATTATTCTATTAAAATCAGAAATCAAACTATCTATATCAAATTGAGCTTCACTCATAGAAAAATCAAAATATCAATTCTTAAAATAATATTTGCTTCGATATTCCCTTTGCTAATTTCAACTTAGTGAATAAAGAAAAGAGGAATTATGATAAAAGGAGTACTTGGTACTTACCCAAAGTTTTTCTCCAGTGATTCCAATTCTGCTACACTTGGAAATGGTAGGTTCCAACGCCAAAGAGTTGACACTCACGTGAAATTCGGAAAATCGGTCTCGATGCCGTGGCTTTTCACGAAAATACTGCGATGAATTCTACTGACTGCGCCAGTTAAATGTTTTTATACACAAAGGTATTTTTTAAAAACTTTTATTGTACAAAAATACAAAACTTTACTAACTTTGATTGAATATGTTTATAATAAAAGTAACAGGATTAGAATGACACACTGAAAGAAATTTCCATTAACCGTTAGCAAAAATTGAATAACAGGTATTAGAAACTTGCATGAAATAGGCATCAAGTAAGTTCATGATTATGGTTATTAAAGTCACTTTGTTGGACACCACTGAATAACTGTTAATAGATATAATTTTTAAGAATGTCGTATAACCGTTATCGAGTGCGCTTAATAAGTATTATAAGATTTTTTAATAGCAGTCATACTGTCCTATAGTAAACGTTACTAGATGTTCAAATAAAAAACAGAATTTCGTCCAACTGTTATCGAGTGCACTTAATAAATATTAGAGGATCTTCTAATAGCAACCATATTGTCATATAGTGAAGGTTACTAGATTTTCAAATAAAAAACATAATTTCATATAATTGTTATTGAGTGCACTTAATAAATATTATCGGCTTTTCTAGTAGCAATTGTACTGTCATATAGTAAAGGTTATTAGATTTTCAAATAACAAACGGAATTTTGTACAATCGGAATCGAGAGCACTTAATTTAGATTATGGGATTTTCTAGTAACAATTATACTGGTAAAAAATGAACGTTATTAGATTTTTTAAGAATGTGATAT
This sequence comes from Galeruca laticollis, assembly GCA_963921935.1. Classification (NCBI taxonomy): domain Eukaryota; kingdom Metazoa; phylum Arthropoda; class Insecta; order Coleoptera; family Chrysomelidae; genus Galeruca; species Galeruca laticollis. The sequence continues at coordinate 23,385,998 of OY998185.1, read as the reverse complement.
GTCATATAACCGATATCGAGTGCACTTTTATTATTATAAACTTTTCTAATAGCAGTTAGACTATAATACAATAAAGATTACTATATTTTCGAGTAATTATCTGGTATTTTTAAATAAAACTCAATTTGCTATAAAACATTTATATTAACAAAATATTACAAAATATTTAAATTAATGGAACTAACTATAGATAACTACAAAAATACAACATGATAGGTATAAAATCAAATAAACATATTTTCCAGTCAAGTTTAGATATCAAAGCTCCCAAAAATTCTTAGATTGAAGAAGCTTATAACAAAAAATACAACAATTCAAATAAAAATGTTTTCCACAAAATAAACTTAAAGAAGGATGAGAGATGTAATTTTTACATATTTATAAATGTTTTAGTATTTCGATTGATTGGTGTATAAGAATCGTGAACATAGTCAGATATATAGTCACTTAATCGCCACTATATTAATAGGTTTTTGAACGCCATTTATATACTCAACCCAATTTAACACTGTCGGCGTATTCAACCTAACCTCACAGTTAATTGCAAAAACTGCAAATAATCACCTACACCGCACACAAACTTTCAACACTCAACACTCCCAAACCAAATGTGAAAGTAAAATTAGCGGCGCGCGGGTGTTCCCTGGTTCCAACCAGAAATAACCAATAAGACGAGATCGACAATCACATCGGTAATGTTCGGACCAGAAAAAACTGCATTTCGACAGCCGTTTCTTTTTAAAAAATTATTGGATATCTTAATAACCGTTATACGAGGACTGCATAATTGTAAGCAGGTAATCTATTTTGTTGGTACTGAATAGCATTAAGTGGGTACCTAATTAGGACTAGTAGGTGCTGAATTGAAACAATTCAATGAGGTCTATAACGAAATGACTATAATAACAGCAATTAGATTTCCAGTTAACTACATCATTTTATCGAATAACTGTTATAAAAATGTTTCAACAAAGTCAACATACTTGTGATAATTATGCACATGCTAGTAATCACTTGAATTGTTTTAACCACTATTTGATTTTTTGTACCAGTTATTAAGGGCATCTTAAGAAATAAATCTAATTAGGGCATTTTGCTCAGTGCAAAAACCGATGCGAACCATACCAAGTAAACTCACTGCTAACAACAGCAATCCTTATTCACGTCAACAGGACGGCTTCAAATTACTCTTTCACATACAGGATGTCTTCATATAACTACCGTGAGTAGTATTGAGGTAATCGAATAAAAATTGTGTGAGAAAATCGTCCACATTTTATTTTCAATACAAGCCTTTTTTATAGCCAATTTGAAAGTTTGTACAGAGTTTTCGGCTTGGCCATTGCTCATTGCATGTTTTGGAGTAGAGAAAAGTTGTCTTATTCCATTACTTGTTAAATATTGACGAAATTCGTTTGATGTAAAAGGAGGTCCATTATCCGATACTATTTTAGTAGGTAAACCAAAAGTAGAAAATAATATATTTAACATTTTAATTACCTTTATTGCCTCACTGACATTAGCTCTAGAAATTTCGGGCCATTTTGTGAAAGAATCTATTACGATTAATTATTTATTTCCATGGATCGGTCCCAAAAAATCTAAATGTAAACGGCTCCATGAGGTATCTTCGTAAGGCCACGGGTGTAAACTTACTTTTCATGGGTTATTTTTTATTACATTGCAAGTATTGCATTTTTTACACAATTTTTCAATGTCATCGTCGACTTTCAGCCACTAAAAAGATGAACGAGTCAACGCCTTACATTTATTTATGCCTAAGTGAGCCATGTGAATTTGTTCAAGTAAAAAAGATTTTAATTTTTCAGGTACTACCACCCTGTACCCACATAAAATGCAACCGTGTTCCAAATGTAACTCATCGCGTTTTGAAAAATATGCCTCATATTCCTTCGCAATTTTGGACTTTTCTGGCCAACCGTGTAAACAAAACCTATAAATAGAATTTAAAATGTTATCCTTTCTGGTAAATATTGCCACTTTTTATAATCAATTGGAAGGTTTTCTTCTAAATAAAATATGTGTGAATAATCGAATGTTGTTTCTTTGGTATTCTTAAGAGGTAATCGTGACAATGCATCAGTGTGATTCTTTTCTGTTGTAATATATTTTATTTCGTATTTATACGTACTCAAAATAATAGTCTAATGTTGCAATCGCGCTGCTGCATATTGTGGTATGCCTTTTTTACAATCTAAAATATGTACCAAAGCTATATTGTCACATAACAGGGTAGAAAATCTACCAAACAGAAAATCATTGAATTTTTTTAAACTAAAAATTATAACGGCTCCCTCTTTATCCATTTGACTATAAGATTTTTTTGCCGAAGAAAGGGTGCGTGAAGCGAATGCGATAGGGCGTACGTCTCCATTTGGATATGTATGCGAAATTACACCCCCGACCACCAATGAGCTGCTAAAATTACCGGTAATTTACTATCGTAATGTGCTAAAATTTTAGGTGATGCTATTTCCTTTCTTATTAACTCAAAGGCTTGATTTTGTTTCTCTCCCCAATACCATTTATTATTCTTTTTTAATAATAAATACAGTGGGTATAATTTATCACTCAAATTTTTTATAAATTTTCCATAAAAATTTACCAATTCAAGAAAAGATTTTAAACTGGTTATATCTGTAGGTTGTGGTGCCCTTAAAATAGCTTCAAACTTATCATCAGAGGATGATAAGCCTTCGTTATTTATTGTATACCCCTTGGATGTTATTCGATAATCGCCGCAAATTCTAATTTCCCCAGATTTTTTAAGCACTGGGACTATTGGGTTAGTCCAATAGCTAAATTCTACCGGCGTCAATATTTCATTTTTTACTAAATTATTTATTTCTTTTTCCCCCTTATATTTTAAAGCTAATGGCAGGTTCCGTGCTTTACAAAAAATGGGCTTAGCATTTTCTTTTAAATGCAACTGCGCCTTACCCTTATTATATTTTCCCAGTCCTTCCGGAAATTTTTTTTGCAAAATGTCAAGTATCTCCCCTACATTTATTTCCTCAATGTAATTTAAATTAGAGAGTTTATCTAAAGAGATATTTAATTTAGAAATCCATTCCCTCCCTAAAATAAGTGGACCACCGTTTTTGATAACATACAGTTTTAATTTTACTGACATATTGTTGTACAGAACAGAAACAAAAAAATATCCTAAAACATTGATCACACTGCCCGAGTATGATTTTAAATTTAATTGAGATTTATTTGGTAGAAAATTCTTAAAATTATTTAAATAAAATTTTTCTGAAATGGTGGATATAGGTGAACCAGAATCACATACCATGCGTTATATTATTAAAATAAGAATCTAAATATGAATCAGAATCGTCATTATCAATTAACTACAAACTTATTATACTTATAAGGATTTGTATTTTTCTCGGTACCTTTTTCTGCAAACCTCGTGCTGATGTGTCCTTTCTTGCCACATGTGTGACAGGTGGCATCCCTGAAGAAACAAGTGGAAGGGACGTGGTTATTCTTGCCTCAACGGCGGCATTGATGTTCCTCCTCCTCCCTGCCGAGAACTTGAAAGTGGCGTCTTGACCTTAGACTTGGATCGCTGGTCTTTCATGTAAAACTTTTTCCTTTCTTATTTTTTCACAAAATTCACTGTATTTGCACCACCCACTAATTCCGAATCTCTTTCTGCTGCTTCCATGTTTACTGCTATTTCCACAGATTTGTAATAGGTGAGCGTTTTTTCATGGAACAGACGTTGTGGTATGACTTCATTTTTTAATCCAAAAACTAGTTGATCTCGTAGCTGAGTTTCCAAGTTATTACCAAACTTACAGTATTTTGATAGCTGTTTTAATGATGCTAAATACATTGAGATTTTCTGTCCTGTTTCCGCTGTCGGAATTTATAACGTTCGGCAATTTCTGATGGTAATACTTTTTGTAATGCTGCAAACGTTTTATCTGTCGGCTTTTCAGGACTACACAGATCTTCCATTAGTTCGTAGTCTCATCTCGTACTGCGGTGATCAGCAAGGCAGTTTTCATGTTTTCCTCAATTTTATTTACCTTGAAATACTGCTCCATACGAGTGATGTAGGAACTCCAATTTCCTTCTCCCAATTTGAAATATTCCGATTGTAAAACGACCATTTTTTTAACATGGGCAAATTTATTTTTCATTACTAAAAACACTACTACACTAGTTTTTATCAAGTTTTTTTTCTTTTCTGACTGCGCCAGTGTTATAACTCTACTTGGTTATTTGATAATTATTATTTATAATCACTCAATATCCCAATATTTAATTTATTTGGTAATTTATAAGGACTATAGGTAAGTACCACAGAAATAAAATGTTAAGTGTAAAATAAATACCTACATAAATATAATTAAAAATAACTTTGGAAACAGTAAAACAGAAATAAAAAGTTGAGTGAAAATAAAAATTAAGTACATAAATATAATAGAACATAAAAAATTACAAGAGAGAATCTGAATTACAATGACACTTCTTTTTTACAAGTTCCCTAAGTATTAAATTTTTCTCCTCAATTAGCCTGTTTCTTTTCTTTAATTCTTCTAACCGTTCTCTGTCAATTTTTAGTTTTTCTTCATAATATAATTTTCTATCAGATCTTATATACTGCAGGGTTGATTGTTTTTTAACAGCTCGTGTTTTTTTTTTGATTAACTTTTGTTTGTGTTGGTGGTACATCAGGCTCATTGTTTTCATTTACTAATTCTTCATCACAGGTGTCAACTAAATTATTATCCATTGTTTCATTGGATAATATGAGTTCTGGATATACATTTTTCTTTTTTCCAAATATCTCGTCCATTTCTTTCTCATACTCGAAATACTTTCGTCCTCTACCTAAAGCAAAATAATTTTATTCATACATTTTACTAACTTTAGTGCTATCATCTAAATCGATTAATTGGTTTATTAATTTGTATAAAATATTTACCAGCCTTATTTTTATTATCCACAAACTTCTTATAATCTTTGGTTATGTTATGATAATAGAATAGAGATTAAAATTGGTTTCCAAATGATTCACAAACTGTTCCAACTGTATTCGTTTATTTCCAACCAAATAACAGTGCAGGACACGCGTTTGCGCAAAACAAGCTGATTAAACGATGCAATATATGGTTTGCGAATACAAAAACTGTGGTTGGAACAAACCTATTATTAAATAGCACATGTCCTTTCATGCAATATGTAATGCACATTGTATCAGGTGATAATAGTTATATTTTTCAATTATCACTATTATATATTCATCAAAATGAATTATGCAATTCTTGTCTTTTGAGAGCGGTTTTAATTTTTCTTCATTCTGATACTTCAAAGGTCTCTTCACTTCAATTAAGCATTTTTCGCTTTTCGCTAACAAACCCATATTATCATTAAAACAGGGTCTCAAGAGAATGTTGAAAGATGGTTTGATGATACTAGAACAAACAATCAGTATTATTTATCTCATATTTTCACATTAATCAAATAATTCAGTAAACATAACCTCAAACATAGCTTTTAAAATTAAAAAATGCGGATTACAGGATAATTTACATTATCATAATTATAATTTTTGATATCGGGTCGATACGATTACTTACTTTTTAACAATTTATTCCTTTCAAAAACATTTATGAAACTCTCAAATAATCAAAAATCTACAATCAAATGGAAATTATGTCAACAAATATTGTTTGGATCCGTGTATATAATATTCTCTTATCTATGCACAGCTGTACTGTGGTTTGGATGCAGCATAAAAAAACAGAGATAAGGTTTCTGTGCTCACCAACAGTTGAAATATTTGAAATCAAAACATTCGAACAGAGATGCGTTTCTTCTAACCGTCAAGAGTGGAAAGACAGAGAGAGAAAATATGTTGAATAAGTAAAAGCCGATTCAGTACTACTATCGACATCTGTCGTAAATATTTTGAACCAAATAATTACTAGATTAGCAACTAGTATTGTGTAGGTTTTTAGGTTTATATACCTGTGAGGAGGCCCCTCTTAAGGTGATCTGAGATAAAGTGATGTGAGTAAGCACCAAAAACAACGACATCTCAATTGAAGCGCGCGATCTAGCTGTCGACGCATACGAGAAAAAGAAACAAAACATATAATAATAATAATGTTATTGTATCCATAATTTGTAACAAAAGAAAAATAGATTATGTGTGTTTATATGTCAATGGTTAAAACTATAGATAACCTTGGTTAAAACTACAAATAACCCAAGCAAATCAAATATTTGTTCATCCCTCCCACTTTATTTCCGACTCAAGTCGAACTGATTCCCCCTTACAACACATTCAGTATCGGTGAAGGGGGAGGAAAAATCTCAGCTCACTTAGAGTGAGTAAAACAAAAAGAACGCTCACATTACTGATGTGACCTGAAATTAACTGAGATCTCAGTGAAAAATAACGCACCTATTGTAACTGCAAACTAATTCAAGGCGTTCACTCTTGGCGTGACGTCAGAGCCATCATGCGCGAAATCAAATCTTCTATTTTATTGTATAATATCGCGCCACCATTTCGACCGACGTTATTCCATAAACGAATTCGAGATATTATTCGAATGCAGTAACTCGATTGTATCTTCAGTGGTTGTAAGAGTATGACAATTGACAACAGGTTCTAGCTTCTAGCTTTCTAGAATGTTATTTAATTATTGACGACTGTTTAAACAACGCTTTTCTTCATAAAATTATTCAATGTTCTATATATACATCATATCACAGAACATCCCCAATCAAATCTACTTATCTACATAACTAAACATTTCATTCGAAAATCCATTGTCTCGGCTGCATAAAACCAAATTAATGTGTCGCATTCGAATAATATCTGGTATTTACTTATGAAATGACGATGGTCGAAATCCAGCCAAAGGCAACGCGGCATTTAGCTAGTGGTTTCGAAAGAATGTGCAGTTTTAAAATATGCTACCTAGCACGATATTCAATTTTTCTTACAGTATAAAACATTCATTAATAGACCTGATGAACAGACATTTTTCCGAGGAAACACATATCAACAGTGAAAATGTATTATGAAAAGAGTGAAAATTTTCAAATTTACTTTTAATTTTGTTGCGACGTCGCTAAAGTCAACTATAGAAAAAATTGAAAAAGAAGCATTTAATAAATCGTCTTTTGTTTTTTGTTTTGTGGGTAAGCGGAAGCTGTTTTTCTTCTTTTACAGTCATCTGCCATGACTGTTCAGCTCATACCTGTTACCCAATATATTTTCAACGGTGATTTGCTTAACTAGGCACCTAAACTGTAGAAATATTCTATGTAAAGTAGAAGAAAAATTTATTTCCACGTTGATCATTTTGTTTGTCTTTTCGACATTTCGTTCAAATAACATTTATTTAATTTTTAATTTGATATAATTCAGACAAAATGGATATAGAACAAATCAATATCCACGATGATTTTGTTTGGAACATGGATGTTAAACAAGAGTTGAGTGACGAATTGCTTAGGGTCACTTTTAAAAATGTAAATGCTAATAGTATGCACCACCTTATTAAACAAGAAATAAATGACGATCTAAACACAGTTCAAGTAATTGGAGAATCTATGGTTACAGCTAAAACAGAGAGAGGCAGCTCTCATAAGGTTAATAAACCCAACATTCGAAACAAATTAAACTATTTAAAACAGAAACAAGAAGGTCACACTAAATCAAAAGGTGAGTTACTATCATTGATGGCTATTTAGGTGTAGCATATTAATAAACAATAGCTTATCGAAATAAGATATTTGTTTGGTGTAAAGTTTAAATAAAACTCTATATTTTATACTATTTATTGTATCTCCACTACAGTACAATCTGTAATGAATCATATCAGTACACACAGAAACATCAACAAGTTGAGTAATCGATCTGTGAGTCATAGATACACGTCAGTGACTATATATTGGGTGTTCTTTCAATACTGTACATCTATCCCTTTTTATAATAATTTCACAATTACAGATTACTCCTGATTAAATTACTACAATATACTCCTAAAATCCAAGATTTAACATAAATACGTGGAAATTATTAAACAGCAATAAACTAAATACAATAACATTAGCAGTTTCAATACAATAACATTTATATAGTGATAATATAATTACAAAACTAATCTAATTATATATCTTCATTATGAGATCTAAGCTACATCCCTCATACAATGACATTGCATTAAATATAAAAACAAAATTAGAATTTTACTCAACAGGATTGGCAAAAGTTAATTTGTTTTCTTTTGTAACATTTTTTACAAAAACATTATCCCCAACTTGTAGATTAGAGTTTGTCGCCTTCCTTTTCCTGGCAGCAGAATATTTGCCCTTTTGTTTCTTCCAGTGATCCTCTTCTCGAACTTCTTCTTCAATTACCTCGTGGGGAAAGTCATGGGGAATCGTTGGCAACTTGTCTCGATATCTGTGATGGAAAAATAGTTCAGATGGGGTTTTTCCTGTTGTGGTGTGCGGAGTAGTGTTGTACATTGTAAGGTACTCCAGTAACTCCTTTTTCCAGTCATTTCTGCAAGCTTGATTAATTTTCAGTCTCTTAAGAATATCACGGTTCTGCGGCTCTACTTCACCATTTTGTTGTGGCCAGTAGAGAATAGTATGGTAAAGTATTATATTATTACTTTTGCAAAAAATTTTTAAATTCGGAGCTGCTTAACTGTCTACCGTTATCTGCAGTTATAGATTCAGGGAGGCCTACTCAGGAAAATGTTTCTTCTAACATCCTTAGGGTCAAAGCGGAAGTTATTTCTTTCGTTATTTTTATCTCCTTGTTTCTGCCATAGTAATCTACTACAACTAGCAGATAATCCTTACTGGGGAGGGGTCCCATAAAATCGATGGCTTTGTCAACCCACGGCTTTATTGGTAATTGACGCCGCTTCATAGGATGTGGTGGGTTCAGAACCGAAACCAAAGTGCAACCTTTGCATTGTGATACATATTTTTCGGCTTCACTATCCATCTTTGGCCACCACATTTTAGTGCAAAGGCATTTTTTCATTACAACAATGCCTGGGTGTCCTTCATGGGCAAGATCTAGTGTTCTTCTCCTAAGTTTTTCGAGGATTATTATTTTATCGCCTCTAAGTAAAATATCACCGTAACACTTCAATTCTGTTGCGAACATTTTGTACCTTTCTGTGCCTTCGGACCATTTTCCACTCTTTAAGGCATCTTTGACCAATTGAATTTCATTATCAACCTTAGAACATTTCCCCAATTCTTCTAATGTAATTGCTACCGGCTTCATATATTCCACTAGATGATGAATAAATTCTTTTTCGAATGGTTCTGCAATAATTCCATTGGAACACAACCTAGAGAGAGGATCTGCTATATGCATTTTCTCGGGTTGATAGATAATTTTGAATTTGAAAGATTGTAATCTTAAAACCCATCGCTCGATTTGAGCACAAGGTTTTGATTTGGGGTTAAAAATAACCTCTAGAGGTTTATGGTCCGTTACCAATTCAAATTCTTTTCCAAACAGATAGATGTAAAAATGTTCTACTGCCCACACTAAAGCAAGAGCTTCCTTTTCTGTTTGGCAGTAACGCTTCTCGCAGTCTGTCAAACTTTTATTTCTGAAAGGTATAATACGAGGTCCTTTAGTATCAAATTGCAAGAGCACAGCACCCAAGCCCACCGGACTTGCATCGGAAATTACTTGAGTCCGATCCTTAGGATCATAGTATCCCAAAATGGATTCAGGAGAAAGTGTTTGATTAAGAGTTATAAATGCTTTTGTCTGATCTTCCTTCCAAAGGTTTTCGATGTTAGCATTTTTCCCAACTTTTAACTTCAATAATTGTCTAATCGGATCTGTTAATGTTGCTAGGTTGGGAATCCATTTCCCCACAAAATTAACCAATTCCAAGTAACTTTGGATCTCATCAACAGTCTTAGGAGGGCGAAATTCCTTAATTGAATTGATGTGAATATCCATTGGTTTTATGCCTTTTTCCGATAATACGTGACCAAGAAAATTAACCGAATTGATATTAAAAACACATTTCTTTTCATTTAGTAAAACATTAAACATTTTAAGGGTATCAAGCGTTTTTTTAAGTCTACTGTTATGTTGTTCTTGATTTTCTCCAAAAACAATTATATCGTCTATGAAATTAAGAGTCCCGCTTCTATTATTTTTTGAAAGATCTCTGGAGCACAAGTTGTATCTATAGAGGCCTTTTTTGTTATAAAAGTTGTAATGAAACGTGAATTATTGGATATCTCTACTTGATGAAATGCGTTTTTTATATCAAGTTGAGGAAATACGGTAGCTTTTCTAAGTTGTGGTGCTAACACATCCATAGTTGGCAATGGGTGATTTTCGCGGGCTATCGCTTGATTTGCGCGTCGTATATACACGCAGTTTCGATAATATCTCCGTCAAGTAATTCTTGGAGAGCTAGTTCAACCTTCTCTTCCAAAGGTATCGGTATTCTCTTATAGGGTTGATCAACTGGTTGAATTGTCTTATCTATAGGGATATCCGCCACCACATCTCCAAATTTCGAAAAGTGCGTCGTGACAGAGTTTACACTGACATAAATTTTTAAAACTCCAAGTGACATCGCTGTGTCTTTCCCTAATAAGGATCTTAACCCATTTTTCACGACGTAGAAAGTGGCATTTTCAATTTTATTACCTACCTTGATTTCCGCATCAAAACAGCCAAGAACTGTCAAAGGAACAATACTGGCATATGGTAACAAATTTTTATTTGGCTCTTTTACTAGTTTTGTCACTTTAACTTTTTCTTTTTTCAGAAACTCCCAAGTTTTATCATCAATAACGTTATTTTTACTACCCGAATCAATAATCATTTGGATCATTTCCCCTCCAATATGATATGAAATTGTAGTGTCTTGATCTATCTGTAGTCAACTTGTTCCGTGCCTTCCGCCTTACTTTTATTTAAATTTAATTTTACGTGTTTATTTGATTCTGACCGGTAATTATCGGACATTACCTGTTTTCTTTTAGATTTACAAAATTTCTTAAAATAACCCCTAAAGTTACATTTGTTTCAAGCTGCTTCCCTAGCACGTGGAACCTCGTGAATCATGTTTTTTACTACAACATCGACTACAAGGTTGTTTATCATTAGTTTTGAATTTCGCGTGTTTTAAAAATATTTGGTTTATTTCGCTTAAACATGTACAGGGTTTATTACTCTCATCAAACTTTTCCATCTGTCGACTCACGGATTCCAAAGCATTACCTTCTAAGATAATTTCATTAAGAGTAACTAGACCACCAAGAGAAAGAATTTTTAGTCTTAAATCTTTTGACTTACATTTTTCTTTTATTTTGATCTATAAGGTGCTCCTCCAGATTGGTAAAATGGCACTTATTTGCTTGATGGTGTATCGTACTAAAAATGTATCAAATTTTTCATCATCGGCCTGTTTCATCAATCGGAAGGTGTACCTTTCAAATATTTTACTCTGCTTAGGTAAAAAATACGCATCTAATTTTTTAAGAGCAATATCTAAAACATCCACTTCTGCGTTCTCCTCAAGCGTGGCATCTATGTTCGCTCCGGGGAGATTGTAAAATATTCCCTGTAAAGCTATACCTCCTGAGTGAAGTAGAATTGCACGTATTTTTTCTGCGTTGGTGACATCAGAGGCTATTAAATAAATTTGAAGAGATCTCTCCTCCACTTTTCCCATCTTGTGCCCAGGGAGAGTGGGTCACCATCACATTGGAATTGCTCCATTGTTGAAACATTTGCCATTTCTGAAATATACGGGAATATTATATCACCCTTGATTATGTTTTTCTTGAGTAATTCATAGTGAACCACCGAACCGGTAATTTCCTGAGCCTTGTAGCTCCCGAACCAGATATTTTATTTCCTTCAGCCTTTTGGCTTGCTGACCAGTTTTCTGACTCTTTGAGTTATTAGATCACTCTGAGCCGTTTGGCTCCCTGTAGACCATTAGGTCTATACTTAATGCCGAGCCGTTTGGCTCACTAGGCTTTAAGTCTATATATCTATGTCTATAGAAATTATAAGTATATATATACATACGCAAACATACATATATATATATATATATATATATATATATATATATATATTTATATACTTAAAAAGTATCTATACATAAAATATATATTTTTTTTTTGTTCCGAGTATGAACTATTTTAATATTTATTAACTCACTTTACACGTAAGTATAAAAGAATTGTTAATTAATGAAATGTACCAACATGTCCATATTTCAGCCTTGAAAAAGTAAATAAATTTTTTCGAAACGTTGGGTAGTAAATAAGAGTTTAATTCAGCCCTACTTACGACGGAATCCCTAAGATATTGAGAGATTTTTGATTTATCTACCGTCAAGAATACCATTTTGCTTCATATATATATATATATATATATATATATATATATTTCGAAAAAATTTATTTTCTTTTTCAAGGCTGAAATATGGACATGTTGGTACATTTCATTAATTAACAATTCTTTTATACTTACGTGTAAAGTGAGTTAATAATTATTAAAACAGTTCATACTCGGAACAACAAAAAAATATATTTTATGTATAGATACTTTTTAAGTACTAATTCAAAAGGATCTTTTCGATTTGAAGGAACATTATATGTTTGTCAGAGTGTCACAGTTTGAGTGACAGTTTTTTGGTTGAGACATAACCTAGTTGATGTGTTAAACTTTATGACTTAAGAGACAGTCTTCATTATTAGTAGCATGACTTATCACTTAATCAAAATCCTATGAACAAAGGAAGTCCTATATATCATATATTCTCCCTTGTCAATGAGCGAAAGTGGTAAGGTATATTACTCTCACTAATTACCCCACTCAAATCTCACGATACCAAGAGTGAATGTAGTATATACACAACAACTCCGTTATAACTCATTAGTTATATAGATGTTTATATTTAAACAATAACTCACTTTACACGTAAGTATAAAAAAATTGTTAATTAATGAAATGTACCAACATGTCCATATTTCAGCCTTAAAAAAGAAAAGAAATTTTTTCGAAACGTTGGGTAGTAAATAAAAGTTTAATTCAGCCCTACTTACGACGGAATCCCTAAGATATTGAGAGATTTATATATATATATATATATATATATATATATATATATATATATATATAGATATTTATTTTGTACTAGTGACAAGATGCATTTTTACAAAAAAAAATATATACATTTATGGTACATGTCAAAAGTTCTCTGTAAAAACGAAACATAAGGTATACATAAATTTAAAAAAAACAGTTAAAATCTACAATGTTAAACGTTCTCACTTGTTGTACAATGTTAATATGCACCAAACTATATTTAAAATACAGATCAAAAGCAAAAAACAAATGTGTAACACACAAGCAATTATAAAAAGATATGCGTAGAACACTGAATCACAAATCCAAAAATGTATTGCTATTCATATTGTCTATACTATATGGTTCTGCAGACACAAGACATTTCCTTATAGTCCTCCTAAATCTATGTATGTTACTAATACCCCGTAGTTCTTTAGGTAGTAGGTTAAACGTTAACAAACGTCTATATAAGCAACCTTTTTCAAGCAATGATATTTTATGAATAGGGTATCGGAAAATGTGTTTCTGTCTCGTATGATACTCATGTGCAATTGTATAATCTGAAAAATATTCCCTATTTCTATACACATAACATAGACACTCATATATGTATATACCAGGTACTGTTAATAAATTTAAAGATTTAAAATATCCCCTACAGCTTTCACGCAGTTTTAAACCAGCCAAAATTCTAACTGCTCTCTTTTGTAATACAAAGACAGTCTGACCGTGTGAGCCACCCCAAAAAACAATTCCATAGGTCAGCGATGAATAGAAATTCCCATAATATGCAGTTATCAATGTATGTTTGCTAACTACTTTTTTTAATTCCTTTAAAGAATAACAATTTCTACTTAATCCACCACAGAGCAGCTGCACATGCTCCACCCAGCTCATGTGCTCATCTATTGTGACTCCTAGAAACTTAATTTCTGACGAAAATGTAGTTACGTTATTGTTAATCCCAATATTATTAGGATACACAATTTCATTACGACTGTGTTTAAATAGAATGCATTGCGTCTTTTTGTTATTCATGATTAAAGAGTTCCCTTCAAACCATTCAGCCATTTTTAAAATTACAGATGTCTTAGTTTTCATTTCATTATAATTATCTCCAACAATGAGCACATTTGTATCATCAGCATAATTTGTTAGTGTAGTTGTTATATCATTTAAAAACAGTTCTAGATCATTTATGTAGAGTATGAACAGGATTGGACCAAGCACACTGCCCTGAGGTACACCCAGTGTAACTTCTGGCATTAGAAGTATATTCAGAAGAGTTTGTTTTAATGCAGACTTTTTGAGAACGGTTTGCTAAATAAGATTGAAACCAATCATAGCATCTACCCCGAATCCCCATTTTTTCCATTTTGTCAAGCAATAATTGATGGTTCACACAGTCCAATTCCTTTGATAGGTCCAAAAAACTCCAAGGGCGAGACTACCACTATCAAGGGCGTCCAGAATCCTCTCAATAAAACCGAAAGCAGCAGTTATGGTAGATTTTGCTTCTCGGTATCCATGTTGATTTGAAGCTATGATCTGGTTCTTATTCAAAAAACTAACCAATCTTTTTCTCATAGCAATTTCAAAAACTTTGGAAAAAGTAGAGAGGAGACTTATTGGTCTATAATTTTCCACCAATAATGTATCTCCGTTTTTAAAGATTTCCACAATATAATAAAAGTTATTGAAAATTCTAAAAAATTGTACAACTGCTACTTTCAGTCTAGATGGGAAAACTCCACCCGAGAATGATCAATTTACAACATGTGTCAGTGGCTCTAAAACAAATGTTGCTATTTTTTTAAACAAAATATTACTGATACCATCCTCGCCACTTGAGCATTTATTTTTCAAACCATTTATAATTTCCAGAATTTCAACATCATCCACCTCGGATAGGTACATAGATAACACATTGTTATTTATATGATTCAGGTTTCTATTTTTTACCGAAGAGTCTACAAGACTTGCAGCCACTGTGACAAAATATTCATTAAAAATGTTAGATGCAACGGACATAGATGATATTGTTTCATTATTGGACTTAATACCAGTGAAATATTCTTGTGTTGATTTGCCTTTCTCAGTTTTTATTATATTCCAGATGGTCTTACTTTTGTTATGCGAGTCACAAATTTGTCTGTCATAGTAATTCCTCTTTTCCTGCAAGACAAGGTTGGAGTAATAGGTTTTCCTATACATACACTAATATCTAAAAAAAATTAATATTGGAAACAGGGTGAGTGCCAATACTAAAACAGATAAACGAACCAACTTTTCCTCAAGCATGTCCAAAGAATACTAAGTTTCAAAAAACCTTCTTATATTAACACGATTATTTCCGATAATATACTGCTTAAGATGTTTTTTAAACCTATGAATATTCAATATTTTTTTCAAGTCTTGTGGAATTGTATTGTATAACTTATAGGCCAAATAAGAGTAAGACCTTTGCGAAACTGTTTTTGTCATGAAGGGAACCACGAAATACTGACCTTGTCTTGTATCGTACGAATGAGTAGGTAACTTACTACAACTGTGTTTATGTGTGTGGTATCTAATACATACGGATAAGAAAGATAGTTGTCTGAGATCCAGCATTTTTGCTTATGTATATAATTGGTTACTGGGATATCTCGCGCTTTTTGAATATATTAATTTTATAAATCTTCGTTGTGTTACCTCGAGTATGTGCAAGTGAGTCTTTAAAGCAGAGCCCCACACAGTAATTCCGAAATGTAAGTGATTTTCCAGCAACGAATAGTAAAGAGTTCGTAAGTAATTTGATGATAAATTGTCCTTGAGTTTTCTAAATTTCCATAGTATAGTACGCAATTTGTTAACCACATATGTTATATGCGCATCCCATTTAAAATGCGGGTCTATATAATTCCTAAATATTTGATATTCTTTTCAGGCAATATTCGGTATGTATCCGAT
Organism: Galeruca laticollis; assembly: GCA_963921935.1. Taxonomy (NCBI): domain Eukaryota; kingdom Metazoa; phylum Arthropoda; class Insecta; order Coleoptera; family Chrysomelidae; genus Galeruca; species Galeruca laticollis. Next base: position 23,369,893 of record OY998185.1, on the reverse strand, counting down.
TTAGTATTTATTATTAACTCGTGAAATAAAGGCATTCCGAATTTATTGCAACTGAAAGGCAGGTAATTGGTTTTCACTGTATTAACTGTTAATAATTTGTAATCTAACCATTTTTTTATTTTAGAAAAATCGGTTTCGGCCATCCTTTTTAAATCTTCCCAGTTATCTGCTTTATAGAATATAGCAGTATTATCTGCCAAACCAATAATGTTATCGTTCTTTCCGAACGAAAATAAATCGTTTATATATATATATATATATATTGTTATATTTTCAAACCTTTGAATATAATTTCCCACGTTTGGAAACAATTTGTAATATTTCAATTCTTTAGATATAATTCCCCTACGATATGGAAATAAATTATACTATCTTGTCGCAGCGACAATTATTGTGCATACCACTTAAGTACGTATTGAATTTCAAATTTGACAGTAATTGTCAAATTAAATATGCCCGGCGCCAATAAATATCAATATAAAGATGAATTTATCTACAATCAACTTATTACTCTTATCTCAGGGGTGAGATCAAAATTGTTCAAAATTAATTCTTCAAATTTATTTGTTTTTTAAGATATTTCCAAATTAAATGTTTCACTATTATCAAACTCTCAAATAACTGTTGATTCGATACAATAAAAGACCCTTTAATTATTTTATGGCATTTACTAATTTACTGTCATTAAAAATTTCAATCAAATGTCACTGATTAAATTGAAAATTCTATGAATGTAAAATGATAAGTTCAATGATATTGGATACTGAATGAATACTACAGGTAGTTAGAATCAAAATTATATATTATACTATCAGATACGAAAAATTAACAAAATTGTTATTCCCAGAAATTATGATAAAAGAGCAGTCGTAACCTCTACAAAAAAATTTAAAATTAGAATACAACTATGCTAAAATTTAACCTAATGAATTATTATCAAACGTTCAAATAATAATTTACACTTGACGTGTATCAATGTCAAATACCGAAACTTCTGCTCAAAATGGTCTATTCACTTGATGTTGTAAATGATATCTATCAATAAATTTGGTATATTTCAAATCTTTTATATAGATGCATCTTTTAACTGTATTGAATTTAAGGCCTGATATTTCACGAGAAATAAATTTAAAACTGGAGAGGACTCACCCAATGGATCAGGAAATCTCGTACTTATTCTAACGTATTTAGAATACTGCAACTTTCTAAATATATACGATTTAGAAAAAACTGGAACCACATACACTTTTACGATACAATTCTTATCCGAATTATGTACGCACTGAATTTATTATATGGGATATTTATCTGATTGTATGATATGCAATTTATGCAATCTACCAAAAGAAATTCGAGACAACTCTTATTCTGATGTTGTCTCTTCAAAGGATAAAAAACTACTGACCAAATTCTTACAAAATAAATAATTCTCATTTCTGTTGGTTACCGATTTTTCTTGTTTTTAAAAAAATTCCTTATCTATAATTTTCAGTAACCAAGTGAGATTTTGAAATTATTTTATTACATTTGTAATCTTGCTAGCAGAGACCTCTATATTTTACAATTTCAAATATTTTCTCCAAATCCTATTATGTTCTATCTATCATTAGATGTATTCTACTCAAATGTCATCGAAATTATGAAATGTCATGTTTGATATTTCTACTGAATCTTTCAAAATTTAGGAATTTACGTAGAGTACAGTGTGTATCGAGAGTATGACAACTAAATTAAATAAATTTCCTTATGTTTTACTTATTCTTTAAATTTCAAATAGAGGATGTGTATTAGTATTATATATATATATATATATATATATATATATTAATGTGGAAAAATAATGCTACACATATATCTAACACGAGTTAATTACAATTTGAGATATTAACGAGTATAAAATTATTGAAGGAAAAACTATTCGAGAGTCAAATTTAAACTAAATTAAACTAATGAAATTTCTTCAAACTTTATAATGTACCTTGTACACATATACATGACATCAATATAATAAGGATTCAAACTATTTAAGAGAAAAATTTAAAAAAAAACATCATCTGTTATGAAATGAATGAGTCCACTCTTCAATTGAACTCGTTAAATGTTTATGCATTATCTTAAATTTCTATTAGATACCATTAAACTATTTAGAAGCCCTAGAAATGTTTCTTGTAATATACCCAAAAGTTGAAATTCCATATAAAGACATTAGGGTTATAAAATCTTTGACTTCTGGAAGTATGTGTCAGCTGGGTAGAGCAAAATCCATGACAGCTAAAAAAATTTTAAGAATTAATGCAAAAGATAAATAGATGAATTGTTAGTTTAGAATTGTTAAAAAGTATGTTTTATAATTAAAAAAGTTAATATCTTAAATAATAAAATGAAATCTATTGACTGAACTACTATGAGTTATTTTGATTGGTTACAAATATTTTTATGATTTCAATAAACAGGGCTAATGAAAAATGAGGTTTCTTGTTTAGAAAAAAGTGGTTGCTTAGGGAGATAGGAAAAAGTGTTGACGAGTAGTATTGAAAAATCAAAAAGAAGTACATTGTTCTTTATAAATAATATAAGAATTGTTAAAATTAAAAAAAAAATAAGTTTGAAAACAGTGATACTAACCTCCAAAAAGCATTCCTGAAGAGAGGTAATACTATATGCAGAGAATATTGGCTTTAACCATTCTGAAAAGTCTATATACTCGTATATCCCGTATCGTGGGAACAATAATTTCCACGATCTTTGAAGAGAATCTATGCATGGAAAGCCTTCGAAATTAAATTGATTCGAATAGATTCTTGAATCAATCCGGACATTTTCGAAGCAGTCTGCAAAGAAGAGAGAGTAGAATAAATTGACAAACCTATTGATAAGCAGCGGATGATAAAAGGTATTTAAAAACTGTTTCATTTTAAATAAAACTTACCGTGTGTATATTGAACATTAGATATTGAAACTGTACTGACAACGTGTGTTTTATAACTTTCCTCCTCTTTTGTGAATATAAAGTTGTGTTCTTTTGTATATAACGTATAATAAGTTGCATACTTCCAAGTATTTAGACTAAATTCATTTGTGCGAATGTGTATCGTGTGAAAGATCATTGTAGATAAGTTCATTTTTTTTAATTGATGATAAAAAAGAATAATGTATTTTTAATATATAAATTAACAAGTCTTCCCATTTGGAAGAACAAATTATATTGTCTGTAGACTGCATTTCTTAGTGTTTGATTTATCAGTTATCGGTTGGCAGGATTGATGGAGCGTATTGTAACTCGAGAGGGGGTTTGGAACAGAATTTGCAGGGCCGGTTTGTAAAAATTTATACAATATAAATATTTAGATCATAAATTTTTTTTATCAAAATTCGATATTGAGATTTGGCGCTTATTACTAAAAGAAAAATCATATCAATATTTAACCTTATGAACCCAAGATTCTGAGAAGCTGAGTGCTCATTAAAAAATTTAATAGTAAGAAGAGGTAAAGGTAAGTGCTTTGTGTGGCATTATTGAACCTAGATAATTTTCTTAAATATACCGGGCAAATTAAATTCATATAAAATAAACTACAATAATATATATATATATATATATATATATATATATATATATATATATATATATATATATACCAAAGTCAATCGGTCTGTCACAGCTCTTCACATCATTCACCATTACAAATTGATGTCTATTAGTTAGATAATTTTCAAAAAATGTTAGGGAATCGTTTCGGATCCCTATATCCTCCAATGCTTGTAATAATAAAGGGTGACTCACTGTATCAAAGGCTTTTGTTAGGTCTATAAATATACACAAACACGGTTTATCTTCACTTAGTGACTCGGTTATTTTAGATGTTAATTCGATTACAGCGTCCTGAGTAGATTTACCTTGCCTGAAACCAAATTGTTGATTTGATAGAAGTTTGTACTTATTTAGGTAACTAAGAAGTCTTGAATTAATCAATTTCTCGAATATTTTAGCAAAATGTGTTATAAGTGATATTGGTCGGTAGTTATTGACGTCTGATTTACTTCCTTTTTTATATATTGGGGCCACAACAGTATTCTTAAGGGCCATGGGAAACACACCGCTTTGAATTGAATTGTTAAAGAGATAAGTTAAAGGTTGTATTATATGATATCGAATTAATTTAATCGTTTCAGCTTTTATGTTATCACAACCAACTGATTTCCCATTTTTTAAATTTAATATTACTTCTAGAACTACGTTTTCATCAGCTGGCGCAAACAGAAACGAATTCAAAGTTGACCGTTTAATTTTATAATTTTTATCTTTTGGAACTTTGTTAGCTAATTTTTTGCCTACGGAAGTGAAGTGATATTGAACTCGTTAGCTATATCAATGTCATTCACAAGCAACTCGTCAGAATCTACGCCAGTAATGCTGTTAATGGGCTTTTTATTCTTTTTCAAATTTGTTAATTGTTGAACTACGTTCCATAAGTTTTTTGTGGTGCTCGAATTTTTATTAATTAGTTGTTGATAATATTTAGATTTTGCTTTAACAATTAGTGTATTCAGCTGATTTCTAAATAACTTGTAATCATTTTTCATAGTAATGTTATTTGTATTTTTTTGACACTCTTTATAAATCATGTTCTTTTTATTTATCGAATTAAGTAGGGCCGTAGTTAACTAGGCAGCTAATTTATCGCGTTTTCTGAACAGTTGTCTTCGTTCAGTGCATTGGTTTAACACGTTTGTAACAATAGTTATAAATTCGTTTGTTGCAATATCTGGATTATCAGCAGCGTACACTGAATCCCAACAAAGGTGCTGTAATGAATTTATTAATTTATTTTCATTGATGAAATTGATATATCTACTGTTACCTATTTCATGTACAGCATTATTTTCATAACCAATTTGCAAGATGGTTGCAAAATGGTCAGTTATAGTTGTTTTTAACACCAAGGGCAAGATGTTATCGTAATTGTTTACATTCGTCTTTAGGAATATGTGATCTAAACAGCTTTCACTATTACCTTGGACCCGTGTTGAGTCATTGATGGTAGATTTATACCTAAATTCATACAGAATATTTTGGTACTCGGCTGTAAGTCTATCATGTGGCTCTAGTAAATTAATATTTAAGTCACCCAAAAAAAGTTTTATCTCGTTTTCATTATTTTCGTGCCGTTCTAGGAATGCATTCAGGCTCGCATTGAATTCATTTATGTTTATAGTTGGTGACTTATAAAATGCCGTAACAACATTGGAACCATTGATATTTGATGTAATATTAATTTTTAATGCATTGATATTATTGTGCAATGGTAATATATCATACATGAAATTAAGAGAAGAATTAACATAAACAATTACTCCATAATTTTGGTTAAAATGACTTTCATTATAGATCAATTCATACCCATTTATGTCAAAAATGCTCGGATCTATTATTTTCCAAGTCTCACTTAAAACTATACAATCAAATTCTCTGTTTAACTTTTGTAGTAGTACCAAAAATTAATCAAATTTTTTATTGATACTACGTATATTCATATGCAGGACTTGAAAAGTGCTACTTTTATTATTAATATTTAGTATTTGTGAACATTCATCAGCAGTATTTATGGTAAAAGTTGGAACTGAATTTATCCGAAAATGCTGAATATAACGATCCATTTAGACACTCAACAATTAATAATAAACAATTGAACAGTACAAAAATATATTGTTAAAATAATTATACATTGTTAATAATTTCTAAGAAACAAATTAAATAAAATAGCTTGATATGTGAATAAAAAAACATGAAACAATTAGGTACTAGTCATTAAAACACAAGACCATGAAACGACGTAAAAAGTAGTACAATGGGAAAAAGGTAATTATTATGCTAACTAAGTTCTTTTTTGGACTGAGAACGCGAACGTGTTTTCGGACCACTTTTAGTAATTCTATTTTCGTTTACAGCAGTTAAATTGGCTTCATCTGGAGTTGCTGAGTTATGATCATTAATTCCAAGTCGTGGAGGTTGATGGGAGGTTGCCAGATCACTTTTAGGTTGCAACTCTTCAAGCGATAAATTTAGTAGTTCATCCAGGGTATAGCTGTTACCATCTAAAATTAGTTTATTATTGCTGATAAAGCAGTTTTTATACTTGTTACTTGCACGGAATTGTACCAGATACGGTTTTAGGTTTCTATAATTTTCTCTTTGTTGAGGGGTTGCGTCATTAGCTATAAATACTCCAGATCCCTTCAGCTTTTTTACTTGTTTTAGGACTGCCTGTTTCGCAAAGAACGAAACTAATTCTATCTTTATTGGCGCTGTGTCGCTTTTCCCGAGAAAGTATAGATTTTTGATTTCCATTAAATCCGAATTCAATCTACCATTAATTTCATCGCATATGAATCCCGGTGTCAATAACCCGTTTCGAGGTTTTTTTAGTCCAGAGATAACTAAGTTGTTGATACGATTTTTCTTTTCTAGATCCTCTACCTTTTGTTTCAGATCTTTATTTTCTTCTTCAATCGTTTTAATTCTTATGTTTAGTTCGGTAATTTTTTGCAGCAATTTTTTTTCAGAAAAATCAATATCCTTTTTTAGTTCTACTTTTGACTTTTCAAGTTCCGCAAGATTTTTTTTAGTGTTGTCTTCAAGTAATCGTTTAATAACTATCTCAATCATAGTTTTCGTGATTAAAAACCATTTGTTTAATAACCAACAACTATTAGTGTGTGGTCCGCTTTAATATATAAATAAACAGTGTTATCAGTCGGAGGAATTTCTTCTACTTATTTCAATTGTTTTTCTTCTCATTAGTTTATTTGGTGTTGAATTTTTAAGATTCAATCAATCATTTTCTAATAAAAAAAACATAATACATACAAGTGTTTTTAAATGAAACTCAAGGTCTCTAGTTAATTCCACAATATAATACAAGTTATTGAAAATTCTAAAAAATTGACAATTGTTTCGATAAATCAATATCATCGTCAGAATGACAGAAGTTACATTTCATTTTATGCCTACCTGATGTTTAGTAGTTATATTTTTGGCTAGACCAAGAAGTAACCTAACTTGTGATTGGCTTAATATATGTTTATAGAAAAAGAAGAAGATGTGATATTACAAATATTGAAGCTTAGATATTATTAGCCCTATGGTGATATCCTGGATATCATTTTTCCAATTAAGATCAGTATAACTGTGCAATGATATAGAAAACCAGGAAAACTATATCTGCTGATCTTTACAATTATCACTTAAGAAGACAGTTTATTAGTGGAGAACTCCCTAGATTTAACTGTTCATTGACAACTTCATATTGTGGGTTTCTTAAATGTCTTCTAATTTCCAGTTCTTCAAGGAAATCCAGTTCTTGTTTCTTTTCACAAATATGCAGCACTTCTAGTTCTGTGTTAGGTGTCAATGTGAAAAGAAACAAGAACTGGATTTCCTTGAAGAACTGGAAATTAGAAGACATTTAAGAAACCCACAATATGAAGTTGTCAATGAACAGTTAAATCTAGGGAATTCTCCACTAATAAACTGTCTTCTTAAGTGATAATTGTAAAGATCAGCAGATATAGTTTTCCTGGTTTTCTATATCATTGCACAGTTATACTGATCTTAATTGGAAAAATGATATCCAGGATATCACCATAGGGCTAATAATATCTAAGCTTCAATATTTGTAATATCACATCTTCTTCTTTTTCTATAAACATATATTAAGCCAATCACAAGTTAGGTTACTTCTTGGTCTAGCCAAAAATATAACTACTAAACATCAGGTAGGCATAAAATGAAATGTAACTTCTGTCATTCTGACGATGATATTGATTTATCGAAACAATTGTCAATTTTTTAGAATTTTCAATAACTTGTATTATATTGTGGAATTAACTAGAGACCTTGAGTTTCATTTAAAAACACTAATATGAGCATATTCCACGAAGTAAGGGTCGAGACAGTCAATTTCATAATACATACAGTTTATTTATACTACAGGATTACTTGAAGTTGTCTTCTTATGATTTTTGTTAACATCATTTGCACTACCATACTTCCTAAGTTATTTAAAATTTTACAGGAGCTCACGTCACTCACATACACGAACATGAATTGCGGCCACACACTATGAATATAAATGTTAATATATTAATCATAAGTATGATCTCGTATTTAATTATAGTAAATCAATTATTAGCCACTGGAAAAACTAATAGCCACTAAGATACTTTTCAATACCAATTTGCTATTAGTTTACTGAATTTTAATATGGAAATTAACAATGATTTTTCGATTTCCTACTATTTACTTGAATAAATATTCACCCTACAGCTTGTTTACAAATCACAAACACTTTCTAATTATTATTTTAACTTTAACTTCATCTCGTCGCCAATGTAAAGTTTAAATAAAACTCTCTATATTTTTACTATTTATTGTATCTCCACTACGGTACAATCTGTAATGAATCATATCAGTACACACAGAAACATCAACAAGTTGAGTAATCGATCTGTGAGTAATAGATACACATCAGTGACTATATATTGGGCGTTCTTTCTATACTTTAGATTTGGCAGAGAGGATTTTTGTGCAGAACAGTGTAGCAAAATAATAAAAAATAGCTAAATAAATTATTTTTAAAAGAGAAAAATTTCGTTCTTTAAATAATAAAAATCAAATTGTAACTACTTAATTATTTTATAAAAGATACAGAAAAAAATTACATTGATGAATCAAAATTCTTATTTTTACTTATACATATTACTTATGTTTGCAACAAATTTTGATTCGATTTATTTTAAAATCTGCAGAGACATCTTGTAATTGCTTCAAACCATAAAAAACGAGAAGATGAGATTAAATCAGCTATAATACTGTGACTCTATAATAATAATAAATGGATTTTAAGTATAAAAATAATACTCAATTGGCCATTGACTGAGGTCATTCAGCTACAGTGGTATAAGTTATTGTATGAATTACAATGATATTCTTAAAATTTTACAGTTTCAGATTGATATAAGAGAGAGAAAAAAACCAAGAAATGATCAAAACTATAGTTTATCCCATATAATTTGTTCTGGATGTTTGTAGCGTGTTCTTCTTGTTATTTCTTCTGTTGCAATATGGAGAGATGAGGTTCTTGTTTTCGGTTTTCTCACTAAATTTGAAGGACAACTGTGATAGTCTCTCTTCGATGGGTTGCACTCCAGTAACTTCATATAGCATTGGTTGGGTGGATTATGGATAGGATTATTCGGATGTTTAATTTCCATGATAATGCGTTCTTTCGGCCACCTGGAGATTCTTCAGGGCAGGATTTCTTATGTTCTGGAATATTATATGTCCATATTCAATTAGTGGTCTACATATCATTTTATAGATTTTAGTTTTTGTGTTTAAGTTTATTCCATATTTTTTGTTAGATATAGATTTGAAGTGCTTTGCCCTTGATATGGTTTTCTTTTTTATATTTCGTGTGTGTGAGTTGAAGTTTAGGTTATTGTCCATAGTGATCCCCAGATATTTTGCACATATTTCTGGACTGAATTCATGGTCATATAACCTTACTGACGGTGATGAGGAGTGGAAAAAATTAGCAAATACGATTTCCTTGGATTAGGTTTCAGTCGCCATTTATTGAACCATGATGTTGTTCTGTCTACTAGCTGTTGTAATCTTTTAACGGTTGTATTTATACTCCTGCAGTGAGAAACCAAAGCAGTATTATCTACATGTTGTAGTATATAGTTATCCAAATCAAAGTATTCTGGGTCTGCGTGGTATATATCTGAACAGTATATGTTGTATAGTAAGGGTGATAGTGGAGATCCCTGAGGTACACCTTACTCTGGGGAAATTCGTGAGAAGTGTCCTGCACTTTAACTCTCAGTTTTCTTTCATTCAGTAAGTTACCTATCACATGGATCAGGTATTTGGGACAACCAAGGTAGTCCAACATGTATATACGCCCTTTCGTCCAAACACTATCGAAAGCTTTGTTAATGTCTGAGAAAATTGCTGCTGTTTTGTTTCTGTTAAGCTTAGATGCTTATATGTTGTTGGTGAGTATCACAATATAACAATGACTTGAATCCAAACTGATACCCTGAGATATGATTTTTCCAAGGTTTTTTCCTAGCACAGGTAGCAGCGTAATTGGTCTATAAGTGGTAGGTGTAGAGTGATCCATGTTTGGTTTCGGAATAATAACAATTGTACCCATTTTCCATTATCTAGTTATATAGGTGTTTTTCAGACAAAACTGATACATTTGGATGATATATTCGTGGATCTTATGGTGTAGCTGTTTAACCAACGATTTTTTAATGAAATCATGCCCTGGGGCAGTATTTTTACCTTGGTTTATTATATTGTAGTATTCTTCTTCTTCGATGTCATATTCCTCAGGGTTCACGTTGACTTGCTGTGGGTCTATATAGTGTATGTTGTACCATTCCGAGATAGTTTCATAGTGGTCATCATCGAAATTGTCTTCTTCGCTTTCTTCATATGTAACAAAGAATAAATTTGTCATTTGTTTGGAATAACATATTTGAACATTTCAAAATTACCCATGCATATGCTTCTTGGCAGGATAATATAATAGTTTATTGCTGTAAAACTATACGTATGTAGAATGGCTTAGCTAGTTAATCAATGGCTGTCTAAGAAAGATAGCTACCATTACCGTGAAATCTTAAGATAATAATGGCGAATAATGAAATGTGTCTTTTGCAATGGGAAAAATGATAGAAATAATAACTTTTGTGGAAGAAAAATTGAAGAATGTAAAGAAATTTTAAGTATATATGCTAAGTTTAACTTAAAAAATAACAACATAAAGTTACTGGGGCAAATTAATACTTCCGATGGATACCACAGACAATGTTACAATTCTTTTAAATCCGTAATGACTAAATATTGTGATATGTAACAATAATTCTTTTTCATCAATAAATATTTTTGTTATTTTACTAAGAATTTAAATAATAATTTTCTATTATTCTCATCATCGAATATTTGAAAATAAGAAAATTATTTTGGATACTTTGAGTAGTGTAATGTACTCCTGTCTCCCTTCAGCGCCTATCTACTTTGTCACTATCTATCTCTAACAACTGGCATAATGCTACTGTACACTACACCAATAAATTGGTCTGGCTATTGAGTATACAACCGAATTATTATCTGGTAAATTAATTCTTGCTTTTTCTACATTGCTAGCTCTCATACTATTAAGTACTGTTCATTTGGGGATAATCCGGACTGTAGTGTATTTGAATATTATTGAAACCCAAATCAATTTTTTACTGACACTATACTGTACTGTATAAGTTTTAACTTTTTAACTGAACTATAAAGGTTACATGAATTCTCTCGCTTAACACATTTCACAAAATATTTTTTGTTCAAATTCTTAGCGGTTTGTAGATAAATCTGTAAGTCTCATCCTACTCATCTATGATGAATATTACCCTCAGAGCTTTGCAGAGACCTTTTCATTTATTTCGTAAATAGCGGATATATTGTGTGTCCACAGATAAGTGAATTGACTCTTGTAAGAGATAAAAAAACTCGATTCCATTTTTTATTTTTTGAGGTTCAGCCCTGTTTGATTAAAGACACAAGTATGCCTCAGACATTTCCCAAAAAACTTATTTTTCTGTAGAGTTAAGTGTATTTTATGTGGCAAATATGAAAAAAGTTATTGAGAAAAGTTGTTTAGAATCAGCATCCAGGCCAATATTCCAAATTTCAAAATCAACTGCCAACTATAATTTTTTTTATTATAAATACTACTGACTTAACACTAATCCGTTATAATTAACAGTGAGTTAAAAACCTCAAATTAAATGTCTACACCCCATCCTAAATCTACGCATTTTTCAATACGTTTTCGGGATTGTCCAAAAGCTGCCTGTACGTGTTCTCTAGTAATTGATGGATCTGCATGTGTTATTCTGTTTTTTATATTTTTTTTAAAGATAAGATAACTTTATTTGAAAATAGATACATCCTAATATAAAGCAGAGATAATAATATTAAACATCAATATTAACACAATTCAAAAAGAGAAAAAAAGTATCCACAATATTTGTTTAAATATTAACTATATCGTTAACATACAAAAAATACACAATAACACATACCAATTTGGTATCATCTTAATGGCCTCATAAATGGCTTGATAAATTCCTTTTAAACAGAAGACTACATTTTCAGGTAGACAGTTATAAGTAATAATGTTTTAATATTAAACGTTTTTGTTTGATTATTTATGTAAAAATTAGTTTTTATTCTAGTATTATACTGGTGAATTTGATTATTAAAAATTACAAACTTGTCAAAATATGAAGGTAGAAAATTATGTAACATTTTATAAATATATGTTATCGTTAAATATGTAAGCCTGCTTTCTATAGATAACCATTCTAGAGTATTTAGTATAAGAAAAAATTGACAGTTGTTGATTGTTGAGCTAGAAATAGCGAGGAAGGTGCGTGGTGTGAACGAATACGATGGAGAAATTTATTGAAATCAAAGGTTTAAAACCGGAAAACTATAATTAAAAGTTAAAATTATGACAAATCATTAAATAAACACAATCAGTAACGAGCATAACGCTAAACTATTAATAATTATAAAAGTTAGTATGAAAATTTTGTGTTAGTGTCTCCGAGACTTGGTAAGCCAACAATTTACCTTTTTATTTAATTTGATGATGACCATATGTTTCGCTGAGAGCAAAAAAATTCTTCAAAGGAGAAATAATCCCAACGATATATATAATTCCCACATCGGATAGAGAGACTGTTTCATTCCTATCATCATCAATCTTCTTGTTTCATCTTGTGAACTAAACGAATCAAAACTAAACATTCATTACTTACATGTATATAAAATCACTCCGTAAATACAAACATTGAATTTAGGTTAAGAGAGTATGTTATATATAATGCTATAATTCTGGTATTCGAATTTATATAGTTATTTAGGTATAATCAATCTCCACGGAGTCAATAGTGTTCCTAACATTAATAATTAAACAATTACTTACCAAATTTCATTATAAAATCAATAATATTTCATACAATTTAGAACGTCACCTAAAATTACACCATCTTGCGATGTATCCTGATAAGAACGGAATCTTAAGTTAAAATAGAGTTGGGATTGATTATGTAACGGTAATATCACGGTTGCATAGTGTTCACAGTTATATTTTCAATTTATTAATAGCATAATATTTGATCATGTCGTTGTGAGGATTATAATTTGAATATTGTACATTTATAATAATAAAATGTTATTTTCATGTATATACGATTCACACGATAGAGTTTAGTTTCGCTAGCAACCCGCAACGAGATGGTTTTATGAAGGATAAATAGAAAAACGTCGTTGTCTGAAAATAATTGAGCGGGTTTTCCTCGGCGACTGATAAAACGTTTTAAGGCCAACAAGAATATATCAGTAGAAAGGTCGCTCACTAACTCTAAATGAAGTGCCTTTGTGGCAAAACATCCAAATAGGCATACATAACCCTTGATCAATTTCGCGCCTCTACCCCTTGCCACGCGCTTTCTTTGTGCCTAATTAACGAGAAGAGAGAAACAAAAATTATGAAGTTAAAGAAAATATTAATAATAATGCAAGAATTGAAAGAAATATGAAAAATATAAAATGAAAGTTAAACTGATAGATTGTAGCAAAGTGAGCGTGCAAGTATGCCGAGCTATCTCAAATGCCGGAGAGTAGGGGTGGGTTAAGTTAAAAAGGCGCCACTGTTTTGTTTTCGCTGAGCCAAAACAGAAGCTCTCCTTGCTGCCCTGGAACTCCCTATCAGTTAACGTCTTATATATAAGAAAAATATGAATATTTAAGTAAAATATATTGGTATAAGTATTAAAAAAAAAGAGATTAATAATAATAAGTTCTAAATATCTATAAGCAGAGGCCTGGTGGTGAACAAATAAAACAAAGTAGTCGAACTATAGTACCAACAGCTGGGAGCTGGTGAAATGTAGTGAAGTAGCTGTATTGTACTCAGAAGCTACTTTTACTAATCCCTCGCTTAAAACCCTTGTAGCCCGTGCTTAAAACCCTGAAATACAACCAGTAATGAAAACATTGATAATTTTAAATAAGATATAACAAATATATGGTTGAGCTACCGGTAAATGAGAAGATAGGTAATAATAATTAAATACTAAGAGACTTTCAAAATTCAGAGAACAAAAATTACAGCTACTCAAAGTATTGTGTGAATGATGCAAGATAAATAAATTAAAACTCGATAGCATAATAAAAAAATTCAGAAGCTAATTAAGTTATAAAAAAAACTTCCTATTGGCTGTTCTACATTTCAGGCAAAATTCTAAACATATCAACTATAACTAGATACACAATTTAAATATAATAATTTTGAAAATATCTCACATAATGTAGTTACATGGAGCTTGTTGACACAGCCAATATATTATCAAAAAAAATAAACGATTCAAACAACAGTAATGATTAACGCAAAAAAAATTAGTAATAAATGAAATGTAACTTAAATTAAGCACTATAAAAGGCAACTAATTGAAAGTGTTTTCTCGAACAAACTCCAAAATTATATATCCTGGCCAAATTATGTCACCTGATGGTACACTACATAATGTAATCAGTAATCCTTTATGGATTAGGCATAATAGATGTAAATACAAATAACAAGACAAAAATATATAAATATGCCGTGACTATATGATCATTAATTCTAAGTTGATTTGAATAAACAGAAATAATAAGTAAAGATACGGTATTTGAAGAAAGACTTAAATGAAATAAAAAAAACTGATAACCAGTAGAATTTCATATTTTTTTAATAAAAATAGAGAAGTAAATAAATTAAAATGGAACTATATTATTCGCCTGTACGAATGGACACAGGTTTCTGTTTTCAATGCCAAGTAATTAGTTAACGACTTCAACATTAATCAGATAACTCTATGTAGATTTAGAAGTATATATACACCTATATCTATATATCCCTCACGATATTTTTTTTCTCGGATAAAAATAATTAGCAGTGGATGAGCTCGTTTATATTCGACAAACTAAGATAATGACTAAAATATTATTGCAATTAACATAACTACGTGAAATATAGTACAAAAATCTAATAAAAAAAAATTAACAACAAAAAACCTATTATTCGCCATCTTGACAAGAGCTATCTAATTTAGGTACCTATAAATGGAAGCAGAATAATAAATAACCTTGGTGTTGATTACAACAATAAAAACTAGTGTGGTCTAAATGAATATATACCTAAAGAAATAAATCACCTACTAATTTTCACAGTACAATTTAATTTCTTTCCGAAAATAATTACTTAATAAAACATTTTCGCGAACAATGAGGCGACTTGATCTACAAAATCATAGAAAGTAAATGATATGAAACTAGAAAACTGTGTACCAATAGCTAATAAGATTTAGCAAATAGTAAAAAAACGAATTCACTACATTTTCCACGAATAATAAAATATATTGAGTAATGTTGGCCATGAATAAATAGGAAATAACTAAGTTTCTTTACATTAAAATGAGAAAAATGATAAAGTAATCGCACTATGTCCACTAATTAACCCAACCACCACGTGTCAAAATTAACCCAGAAATAAATTATACCGAAAATTACTTAACTACAGGATGAAATAAAACAAACTAGACTTATAATAAAAAAATTACGAGTACCAATTAACGGAATAAGTAAAGGAAAATAATATCTTACCCTGATATGGTTTATAGGGGTTTCAAAGAAATGTGTAGTCGGTGGTCTCAAATCCTGAATTTCAGATAAATCTTCACGTACTTAACCAAAGAACCAGTACAGAACTACACATTCATGTGTAGAAACGACAGTGAAGGCCTGTATACACGCATTGTTTCAAAATAATAAATTACAATTTCCTTCATTATAAAACCCTACCTTTTAACGAATTGATTTGTAAAAAAAGAATGTTGATTTTAGCAAAACACAATGCTATTTGCCTGTATGCAACTAACATAAAACGAAACATTATTTAGATATCTGAATTATAAAGGTTAAATCAAAATTTAATTGAAAGAGTTGCAGAAGTAGAACGTGAACTGGGCATAATAACAGTCAGTTGTGGGTAAATCAACCAGATATTTTACTTGAATATATCGAGAATATACTAAAATGATAACAATTATAATTTATGAATGTTTAATGGTGAAATCAAACCGTGACACCCTTTTACTTAAAATATGAAATGGACCTGCATAGTCCATCCCTGTAATAAAAAAAGGAGAACCAGAAATGAATATTTCTTTTGGGAGGTTACCCAATATAGGTTGAATTGTGTTTGCTCGAAATATGCAACACTTTACGCTTTCGCGAGGTTTTTACCGGATATCACCCAACATTTTTCTCTCACGATAAACAATGTTTGCTGTGGCCCTGCATGCATTAGTCTTAAATGTTCCCCTTCCATTATTAACTTTGTTAGATGATGTTTGGATGATAATATCATGGGATGTCTTTCATCATAAGAAAACTCTGAATTTCTCAAACGACCCCCTACTCACAAAATTCCAAATTTATCCATAAACGGTGTTAAATTTAAAATATTTCTTTTACTGTCGATTTGACCCTCAGCTGCCAAAATCGCATATACATCGGGAAACGTATTCACTTGTGCTATTGTTATTAAAAGTTTAAATGCATTATCCAATTCAGTTGCCATAAGAACAGTGAGCAATCGGTCAGATTTGATACTCAAACGATTAGTTTTAAACCGTAAAATGAACGCCATGCCTCTTATTAGTCTGCTCAATTTAGAAAACATTTCATATGGAAAACTTAAATTATTATAGTGGGCAATTAAAGCAATTGACCTAAATTCCGGTAGTTCTACCGTATCCTGGATAGTGATCCCTGAATTATTTAGCTAATAACCTTCATTTTTCCTTAACCAGTCTGGTCCTTGCCACCAAAATTAAGAATTTATAATATCCTGCGGCTTTACTCCCCTACTGAGTAAATCTGCTGGATTCTCGTTTGTTGGCACATAATGCCAACTTGATGATTCAGTGAGCCCTTGAATTTCGGCCACTCTGTTTCTTACAAATGGCTTTAACAAATTCGTGGATGTATTAATCCAACCTAGAATGATTCGTGAATCAATCCAATACATGACTTTATCAAATTTAACTGTCGATGATGATAATACCTTGGTCACCAATTTGGACAATACATGAGCCGCACACAATTCTAATCTAGGCGTTGTTAACGGCTTTAGAGGTGCTACCTTGACCTTTGAACATAAAATATGATTTACAATTTGCTCGCTATTTGATACAGATCTGACATAAACACATGCTCCGTAAGCAGTTTCGCTAGCATCGGAAAATGCGTGCAATTCAATTCGGGTTGAATTTATGACAATAACATGTCGAGGAATTTTTACACGATTCAACAATACAAATTGGTCAATAAATTCATTCCAAAGACTGTGTAAGTAATTTGGTACAATAGCATCCCACGATAGATTCTCTTGCCAAAGTCGTTGGAGCATAACCTTTGTCACAATGACACGTGGAGAGAGAAGACCCATTGGATCAAATATCCTCGATATACAGGATAACATTAGACGCTTAGTAACCTTCTTCTCTTGTTGAACATATATTTTATAAGATAAAATATCTGCCTTGCTGGACCAAGCATGTCCGAGAATTTTAGATTAGACACATCGTCATTATCAAATGATAATTCTTCAGATTGATCCACACTGCGTATTTTTCAAATTCTCAAACACTTCTGGCTTATTCGTTCGCCACTCACGCAACGGAAAACAAGCCGCTTTCAATACGTTTTGTATTTCGACGCAACTAATTTTTGCTAATTCAATATCATCAAAGCCCGTTAATAAATCGTCAACATAAAAATCACGCGCTATAATTTTCGAAATTTCAGGTTTTTCACTATGACAATCTTTGGACAACAGTAGCAGACAACGAGTAGCTAAAAACGGCGAACTAGTCGTCCCGAATATAACAGTTCGTAATTCAAAAGCTGCCAATTCTTCGCTGGGATCATTTCGCCAAACTATATGTTGCATTTTACACTGATCCGGTGAAACCATTTCTGGCGGTACATTTTTTCTATATCCGCTGTAACAACATACCGATGTTGTCTAAATCGTAGTAGAATTGACAATAGATCATCTTGCGCCACAGGTCCTTTCATTTGGAGATCATTTAGTGATGTACCACTTAAAGAGAGAGAGAGAGATTCGTAAATGAGTTTGGGGTGGGTTGGGGTTTTCTTGGTTGAATGTCCTTTTCTTGTTGCTGCCCTGGTATAGGATAGGTTTCCTCTTCAGGGCTGTGTTGGGGGTGTGTTGGGTGGTTTGGTGCGCGCTCGTCCGAGAAATTAGGTTGGGGTTTAAAAGTGTCTAGTAAGAAAATTTTAAATGTGACTAGGAAAATTTGCTTAGAAGTGTCTAGAAATGAGAGTTGTTGGGTGGGCTTTTCGCCAGAAGGTGACTGGAGGGTTGTGCTGCGTTGGGGTGAATTGGGGGTTGGTCTCTGGAAGCAGCGAAGCCTAGAAGTGTGCGGAAATGATTTGACAAAAAGTGTCTAGGATGGGAGTGTTAGTGTTGAAGAAGAACCATGTGTCGTTGCCGATACATAGATATATGTGTTGGGCTGGCTAGGTGTCAGAAATTATGAAATTGAACGTTATTTATTGATTTTGAAATGTCTCCGATATTTTGAGAGCGATGTATTAGGGGTACTGAAGATTTATACTTTTTGGATTTTTGTTATGTGAAAAAGTGTATAGGAGACATTTTTCAAAAGTGTATGGAATTTAGTATTTTGTTGAAATTTGGTGGAAAGTTGCGGTGACGTGCCTTCGGTAGTTTGGGAATGTTTTCGATGGTCGGTGGTATAATAACAATTTTAAATCTAAAAATGCGGGTGCAACCACTTAAAGTTTTTGCGAAACATCAAATACTACGCGAAGCTTCGTGCTTGTACTCTGTCCCTTTTAACCCCCATGGTGAGGCAAATAACAAACGAAATCGTTTGACAACGCGCATTTTCTCATATCACCTACTTCTTCATATTGTTTCAAAAACAACATACCGATTTTTAAACCTTTCATTTCTATTAACCTTCGGATGCCGGAGGGGGGTACAAATGTACCCCACATACTGTTTTTGGGGCGTATTTTTTGCATTTTGCTTAGAATAAAAAAATGTTGCTGAGTAATCCTCAGTTGGACCCTCATTTATCAGTACATATATCAAAAAAACAGTTTTTTCTTATTTTTTTTAAATAAATGTGAAAATAATTAGGTGGGGTACATACTGTACTCAATTCGGCATCCATGTATTTTTTTATTAGTCTTGAAAGCAAGGTTGGCAATGCTGTTTCAGACAACGTAACTTTGCGTCCGACTCGTATTAGTTGTAGGCAAAGCCGACCGTTGCCGAGGCGCTCATACGGCACGTACACACAGACATATTTATTTTAGTTAGTATTATTTGATACGCGTGTTGAGACTGTTACTCTTGTTTCGTGAGTCGGTGTTGCGATATGTCGCAGAAAAGGAAATTGGATTTATCTACAGAAACAGATCATGCAACTGCCTTACAGTGGGTTGATGAGAGTGATGAGGGTGAGAACGTTTTAGATACAGATTCTGAGTGTTCTGAGTTAGAAGACAACATAGAAATTCAAGATGTTGAACCTGAGATTTGTGAGGTATGCTATTTTGATATGAACTTTATTGAAAAATGTACATAATATATCTACTTTTATACTGATGAAGAAAATGATCAAATTGATGATGGTGATCCTACATATGTATCAAAAAATGGATCAGTTTGGAACAGAAAGGCACCTAGACCCGCACGAACGGCAATACAAAATATAATCACAAGAAAACCAGGACTCACTTCGACGTCAGAAAATATTTCTTCCCTATCCGATTGCTTCAAATTGTTTATTGACACTGAAATAGTTCAAATTATTGTTGAGTGCACTAACCAAAAAGCTGATAAATATTATGAGGAATGGAACACTAAAAACCCTAACAAACAACGTCAATGGCAACCTGTAGACCCTGTTGAAATGTATGCCGCATTTGGTATTTTGATCATAGCTGGAGCGCTAAAGGCAAACAGAGAACCTATTCACTTCCTTTGGATCAAAAATTCACTTTTTAGTAGGCCGATATTTCCTGCATCAATGGCGCGTGATAGATTTGTCAACATTTTACGTTTTATACGATTTGATGGTCTTACAACTAGAGCAGAGCGCAGAAAACTTGATAAATTGGCTGCTTTTAGAAATGTCTTCGAAAAGTTTGTAGGACATTTCAAAGAACACTATTTGCCCAACTCGCATCTTACCGTTGACGAGCAACTAGTATCTTTTATAGGAAAGTGTCCCTTCCGAGTTTATATGAAATCGAAGCCCGCTAAATACGGAATCAAAATTTGGGCTCTTGTGGATAATGGCTCAACATATGCTCTAAAACTTCAAATTTACACGGGAAACGAAGGAAATAAACCGGAAAAAGACCAGGGAATAAGAGTGGTTCTCGACCTAGTTGAAGGTCTTGAAGGTGGTTACGGAATAACAACTGATAACTTTTTCACCAGTACTCCTCTTGCTAACGAGCTTTTGAACAAAAATCTGACCCTATGTGGAACCACGAGGAAGAACAAACAGGATATTACTCCAGTTCTTCTACCACATCCTTCAATAACCGAGAATTCTTCCGTATTTGCATTTCAAGATAAATATACCTTAGTTTAATATGTTCCGTCTAAAAATAAAGCCGTCATTCTTCTCAGCACTGAGCACCAAGATGACAAAATTTCGGGAGAAGAGACCGATTATAAGCCAATAATTCTACATTACAATGACACAAAAGGCTCGGTTGACACCATGGACTAAATGGTAAATGAATACTCGGTGAAAAGATCGACCAAAAGGTGGCCATTTATTTTGTTCCAAAATACAATTGACATTGCTTGTCTAAATGCATTTGTGTTGTGGATAACAAAAAACCCCCATCTTAGTACAACTGCTACACATAAACGCAGAGACTTTTTACTAGACAAGGGACAGCAACTTATAAAACCCTATGTTTAAAGACGACTACAATCGGGTGTGACGTTTCACAAACGTATACTAAATGCAATGTATGATTTTATAGGCACCTTAGATCCTGGACCTAGTACAAGAATCGAGGGCAATCAAAAATCCATGGGAAGGTGTGTACTCTGCCCTAGAAAATATGACAAGAAGAGCAGAAGTAAGTGTGACAGATGCAGAAACTTTGTTTGCCCTGATCATCATGTAACTACGAAATCAAAAATTTGTTCAAAATGTAGTTTATTGAATCCAGAATTTTCTAATTAACTTCGTCATGTAAAATATTATTTTTTGTATTTCTTGATTATATTTGTATCGAATATGCTATTCAAATTATATTCAAAAACAAATATTGCTTTTTTATTATTTAGATATAAGTAATAATGATAATATAGAATATTTTGAGAGTTGTAAAGCAAAAAAAATGTGGGGTACACAATGTACCCCCTCCGGCATATGCGCAGATGCGCGACCCTCTGGCATCCGAAGGTTAAATTTACGTTCAATGGCATAAAACCTATTTGTTGCCTGTTACAATGAACACCCCAAAATAGTTGGTTGTTCTTTAAATGGAATGGATACTTGAAAACGACCGTTTGGCAATCGCTTAGTATTCTCAACAAAATGTTTTTCACATTCAATTTCTTCAGCTGCCCACTCCCCCTTAGTAGGAGTTATGAAACGATAGATGTCCCGTCAGCCCAATTCATTACCTTATATGGTATCGTTACATCGAACCATCATCGGACAATCGACTACGTCATAATGCTGAATTGCACTATTGAACACCGCATAGTTTCAGTATACATATTTTAGAATCAGAATGATTATAGACTTGATATTATTAACTTCAATAAATATATTATTAATGTGTAATTATTGTAATTAAATAAATTTTTAAAAAAGTAAAGTTTTAAGTTGAAAACATAAAGTAGGAACACTTTCAATTTCGAAAAACTTAGCCAGCTGGTTTTGCACGTCAATATTTTGCATATTTTTACCAAAAGTACAGTAAGTTTTATTATACTTCTCATTGTTATCAATGTTTCCGGCTATTACCCAACCGAATAGTGTCTGTTGTACTATCGGTTTATTCACCCCTAGACTGTATTGTACACTACATATTATATTCCAGAACAAGTCTGCGCCAGTCAACATCTCTACCGGGCCGGGTTTATAAAATTGTTCATCAGCCATTCTAACATTAGGTATGGACAACGAATTTGGATTAATTGGCGCAATTGGTAAATCCCCTGTAATTTCAGGTATTATAAAACAGTTTAAGTTGCTTCGAAAATTACTGTGACGAGATAAAATATCAATTTGACACATATATTTCAATTTAAACATTGAGTTATTAATACCAGCTACCGACATCTCAATTCTTTGTTTGTCTATATCAAGTCTTTCATATAAAGCCACTGTCATATAAGAAGACTGTGAACCTGAATTAGAGATGAGCGATATCGTGATTTTTCAATCACACTGATATTTGTTATTGTGATTTTTTAATATCAGTGATTTTAATCGTGATGTGATCACAGTTTTAAGTTTGCGTAACGTAAGTCGCGTTTGAGCCGTCGTGATACTGCTCGTTTTGTGTATGTTTAGATTGGTTAGTCTACAGTTTACTTATATTAATGGCGTTTATTTTCTTTTCTGCTTAATAAGATTCTGAGAACTATATCCTGTGTTTTCGTTTCTTATTTAATTTAATACAAAAAATTATAATACTTATTATCAAATCAGAAGCATAATCATTTATTTTGACTTTGATATTAAACAATAGCAATTATAACAACGGCCAAACTTGACCTTACCCAACAAACAACAGCAATACTTAAACATATAGGATTTGACTACAGTTTAACACTTTATGTAGGAACATGAACGGGATTGCCGGTTTTGGTAGGGTTTATCAATAGGTTGATGTTTTAAACATAAGAACGTGTTTACTACATATTACATATCATATATTGTAAAAAATCTTTATACATCAGAAAGTAATATGTAATTTAAAAACATGATAAATGTTAATCCATAATCCATTAATTTTTCGATTGTTCCAACAAATAGAATAATTTTTGCTATCTTACTGCTTAAACGACTTCTTCTTTCAGAAATTACGTGGCCTGCTTTAGAAAATTGGCGCTCACACGGAACTGAAGTAGCTAAATTACAAAAAATTTGTCGAACTAGAATTGGCCAATATTTGAACATAAATTTATTTTCGTTCCACCATTCCAATGGATTTGATTGTCGTGGTGCAAAATCGGTCTCTAAATATCGCTGCATTTCTATTATAGCTGTAGACAATGGTGTACTTTTAGGCCTAATTTATATTATATCCTTGTCAAAGTCTTCCCCAATTGATAAACTATCATCATTATCCATGACCATGACCGTGGTTTACAAAATGGTAAAACTACACTGCGATACGCTACATTAAATATGAAAATGCTACCCGGCTTTCGTAGTGATTCGTGATAACGAATGCTAAGTTGCGATCTATGAACATGTATAACTGCGATATTAATTCACGCGTTGTGAAAGAAAGAAGTAACGATCGTTATATGTGATTTTAAAATATCAGTTAAAAAATAACAGTTCGTGAAATAACGCTCATCTTTAACCTGAATCGAGTACCGCCCGATCTGGAAACTCAATACCGTTTCTATCTAAGACTAAAATAATTGCGGTTGATAGCAAAGTTTGATTACAATTTACTGAGCGGCAAAAAGTGTATGTTTTTTCCCACTTCTACACTGGTGGAAGCCTCATTTGTATCGATTGCATCATTACGTGTGTGGAGCAGTGTATTATGTTTCTTTGACTTACATGTTTTACATGAACCAAATAGTCTACAGTTTTTGGAAAAATGTCCTTTACAAAGACACCTTGTACATAATTTGAGATTTTTCACTCGTTCATATCGCTTTGCAACAGATAAATTGAAATTTAACACATTCATAAACATGCTGTTCTCCTGAACAAATTGCATATTTTTTATAATTTTTCTTTTGTTCACATCCTTCATTTGATGCAAATAAGATTCTACCCTTAACCCGTTGGTTTGATAAATTACTTTTTTCCAGTCTATTGAGCTCTTATCGCTCTAATAAATCTGCCCTATTTTTCAAAAATTCATACATGTCATCTAATGAAGGAACATCATTTTTAAACTTATGCTCTTCCCACTTGGCAACTGAACCGTCATTCAAACTTTTTGTAATTAAATGTATAATCAAAATATCCCAATGATCGGTGGGCACTCCAAAGATTCGAGCGCCCTCAAATGTTGTTTAACTGTGTCAATAAGTTTGCGCAAGTTTGCAGAAGATCTAGTCACTCTGTCTAACTTTCCTAAGCTAAATAACACCTCAACGTGATTATGAACTAATAATTTTTTGTTTTCGTATCGTTTACATACTAGGATCCAGGCTGTTTTATAATTACTCGAAGAAAATTAAATATTTTATTACTTGTGCCGCATTACCCTCTAACGATGCTCGTAAATAATGAAACTTTTGAATTTCATTTATATCAGCATTCTCATGAATCAATGAGGTAAATAAATCCCGAAATTCTAGCCATCCCCCATGTGCGCCACTGAACATTGGCAGTTTTATATCGGGTAACTTTATCCTCCCAGAAGAAAAATGTGTATTATTGTAATTATTAGAACCAGAGTTAGAGTTAGCAACCGACCCTTCGCCCAAAACATGTGAATTATTACAGTCGCGGTTCATTTTATCTCTAAGTCCTAATTTATTAAACAACAACTTTGTTTTTGCCATACAATCATAAAAACTAATTTTCAAATAGAACTGTCTGTGGATATGGTGTACACACTAGATGTAAATTGAGTGAATGCAAACGACGAGTACTCAGTGTGTATGTGTTTATTAATCTCCAACTAAGCGCTTTCGGCTATAAAGCCATTATCAAAGCTGTCGTCATTAAAAAAAGAGATCCAAACAGGTGTCAAATCCGTCCAGTTGATAAAAAGAAACAATGCACAAAGTTAAAACATTGTTATGATGAAGTCATTAGATTAAAAACATTAAAATTACCCTGTTGAAAGGGTGTACACTCATAATTTACATGATGGAAATTCCCATTCTGAATGGGAATTTCCCCTAGATAATTTA
Source organism: Galeruca laticollis (assembly GCA_963921935.1). Taxonomy (NCBI): domain Eukaryota; kingdom Metazoa; phylum Arthropoda; class Insecta; order Coleoptera; family Chrysomelidae; genus Galeruca; species Galeruca laticollis. Next base: position 23,344,559 of record OY998185.1, on the reverse strand, counting down.
TCAATTGATATTGACTTTGAAGTATGTAGTATATCCTTTTTTTGCAAGAAAGAAGCTGTTGTCTTGTGAATATATATAGATCCCCAACAGGTAACATTGAGGTGTTCATGGACCGACTTTTTAAGGTCCTAAATTTTTGTTTCAATAATTATGATTGTACTATTCTTTGTGGAGACATGAACATTGATTATTTGAATATATCACGTGAAAGAACATAATTAATTGACTTGATGGAGAGTTTTAACTTAAACTTAAAAAATTGTGAGCCAACACGGATTTTCACAAATAAAAACATGAAAACGACAAAAACTAAAGTTGACTACTTTTTAACTAATATGACGTTTGAACACAATGAAAGCGTGATTGATATGCAGCTTGGTGATCATTTGGGACTAAACATTCATGTAAAATATCGTACGGGTATATTATGTACATTTTGCGAGAATAAGCTGAATAACAGAAAGACAAGTTTTAGGAATGTATCAGCATCCAATTCACTGAGTTTACAAACTCATCTAGACAATGAAAGTTTTCTGTCGGTCTATGAATATCTAAATGATACAAATATCTCAGGTGTTGATCTTGTATATAATGCATTTTTAGATACTATATGTTACCATATTGATTTTATTTGCCCTATTTTAACAAAAAACGTATCTAATGTAACCAGAAAATCATGGGTTGATCGCGATCTTGTGCGGATGGGTAGTGATCTTAGGAATTTGTTTTGGTTAACAAAATTTTCCGCAAATCCCGATGATCATTCAAATTATAAGAGGTTAAAACATGATTATGTCACTGAAATTAACAAATCAAGAAAATTGTTCTACCAAAAAAGTCTTGAAAATAAAAATGTAAAAGAAAAACAAAAATATATATGGCGAACAGTACAACACAAAATTGGAAAAAAGAGACATTCTACTATTGATACCATTGATATAAATGGTAAAATAACTCAAAATAAATACGAAATTGCTAATTTGTTTGCCACTTTTTTTGCAACGAATACTAAAAAAGCAATAAATACCTACTTTGCTAACTGTGGTTTTGAAAGTTATACGACAATGTATGTCGCTAATACTTTTTATTTCAAACCTGTTATCCCTGAAGATGTATTGGATGTAATTAACTGCCTAAAAAATTTTAATGCCGAGGGTGTTGACTGTCTTTCGACAAAGATCATTAAAAGTATAGGCCCACAAATCGCATGTACTCTAGCAGACATTATCAACTACTCAGTGGAAACCGAAACTTTTCCATCAAGTCTAATGATAGGAGTTGTTTCACCAATACATAAAAAAGACAACCTCCTCAGCCTTGACAATTATCGGCCAGTAACTGTCCAAACTGTGATATGTAAAGTGATAGAAAAGTGTATTTATAAACAAATGTTTTCTTTGTTCAAAAACTATAATGTTATATTGGACCATCAGCATGGTTTCTTACCTGGCAGATCGACGGAGAGTGCATCCGTAGCTCTGCTTAACTCTATCCACACCTCATTGGATAGAAAGAGGTATGTGGGGGCGCTCTTCTTTGATCTTTCAAAAGCTTTTGACTCGGTTCGTGCTGATATAGCAATAAATAAACTACGAGATTTAGGATTTCGGGACAAATTTCTATCGTGGCTGAAATCATACTTAGAAGCCCGCAAACTTATTGTCAGAATTGAAGATCAGAAGTCCCTCCCCCAACCTGTGGAAATTGGCGTACCTCAGGGGTCAATCTTAGGGCCTCTGATATTTTAATTATACATAAATGATCTTTCTAAATATGTTAGCACTAATCATTTAATACTATATGCAGATGACACCACATTGGCAATTGCTTCTGAATCTCCGGATGAGCTGCTATTAAAGATGAATATTTTATCAATTCTTTGATAGTAAATTCGACAAAAACCATCCTCATGCATTTTTCTACAAGAACATATATTCCTGAAAATAGCTGTATCTCAGTTGGGGGGACTGATATTTATTTTTCGAGTTCTACGAAATTTCTGGGAACCTACCTCGATAAGGATATGAGTTGGAATACCCATATCAACCACATTTGTAAAAAATTAAATAGTAGTTACTTTGCAATATTACAGCTAAAAAATATATTCACAACTAGTCAACTGATCAATGTTCATTATGCAATAGTATACTCCCATATTTCCTATAATCTCATTCTGTGGGGGAGGGGGGGAGGGTTTGCGGATTTTTATTTCTTAAAAAAGGATTGTCCGTCTAATTTTTAATTTAGATTATAGAGAAACATGCAGAAACCATTTTAAAGATTTCGGTGTAATAATTTTTTATTCTATTTACATCTACAAGTGCATATTATATGCAAAAAGTAATTTCAGTGAATTTAGTCTTAATTCTGATTTCCATGATTACCCAACCAGATCTGGAAAACTTATACGGCCACCGAAACATGAAACCTCATTGTTTGAAAAAAGTCCTGTCCATAAAGGAATTCAATTCCTTAATCATTTGCCCAGCTGTATAAGATGTGAGAGCGATTTCAATGTGTTCAAACAAAAACTTAAAATTTTTTTAATTGTCGAATGTTTCTATGATGTGTCAGAGTTTTTAAGCAAACAATTTTAATTTAAGTGTTTAATAAGTAAGTCGTATTCATTGTAATGTCCTCTTCTCTGTATGACCTGTCCTATATCATGTACTATGATCAAAAAGGATGAATAAAGTATTATTATTATTATTTTGTTCTTTATAACATGGCGGAGAAACTTCGAGTGTACTCGCTTGTGAAGCGGTTCAAGTGCCTCGGGTGGTGGGACTTGTTCGTGTGTTGCTATACTGGTTGTCTTGTCAATGTACAAGTTATATACCAGATGTCACAATTATCATTGGGTATGTGTTCTTGATAAACTATTTGTTTTGCCCTTCCCCATACAAAACAATCCATTATTGTAAGGCCTGGGGATCTGGCAGGCCAACATGTCACAGTCATTCTCCCAAACGATCTTTCACTAACCTGATTATTTAGCCAATGAGTCATACTTTGTGTGGTATGAGCAGGGCAGCTGTAATACTGAAAAAAATTATACTGTCGAATAGTTAAAACGAAGTTCGTCAATAAATCTTTGCATAATTTGTAAGTATACTGATTTGTCGTTCCTTCAATAAAGAAAGGTCCGATGATTCCGAGCTCGTAATGACACGGCACCCAAACACTCACTTTTTTGAAATACTGCCTTCTTGCTTTAATTACGTAATGGGTATTGTCTTCGCTCCAATATCGACAATTTTAGGAAAACTGAATACAATTTGTGGTAAAAGTACTTTTGTCCGAAAAAAATTATTAATTGTTGAAAATTTCTGTTTTGTAAAATCAGCAGAACTGCAATCGCCTTGCTTCGTCACCTTCCTCTAAAGTGGGACAAAATTTGACTTTCTACAGATAAATTTTGTTTGCTTTATAAATTCCCTGCAAAAGCGTTTTACTTACAGTAGAAACACTGAGTCTTTTTCATCACGTGACTGATATGACATCAACCATATGCATCTTAATCAAAACAATACGACAAACGCTTGAATTGAGTTTCGCTCTTTTTCTGTTATTAGAAGAAGCCAGTACCATCATAGTATGTGTTGAATAATGTCGTCAACTAAGTCACGTGATGGAAAAGCTTCACAGTTTCTACTGTATGCTTGCATTTACGCTTCGATTTCCGAGTGACATTTTGGGATTTGCATCTATTAAATTTAAAGCAACTAAAGTACCTGAATCAGTTTCATGATAAGCTTTTGTATCTTTCATCTTATAATGAATGCTTTCTGTTTTAAGAAATCTCTTGATTAAATGCCAAGCAGTACTTTTGTTCATTGCGCTATTTCGAAACTTTTCACTAAACAAAGCTATAACCATATTTATCGATCTTTCACCGGATCCATAACACTGAATGACATAAACTTTTTCCTCTAATGTTATATTTAAAAACAGTTTAAGCCTAATACAGCAGCATTAATTTGACAGTTAATTTTAACTAAGACATATTGTTATGGATACAATTTCGTTTTTCATGGCACTCTTTGTTACAAATAGTAGTCTATTTTGTGAAATAAAAATAAAACAAAATTCATGGTTGGCCAATGATTTTGAAACTTGGTATAGGGATCTAAATGTTGATTCTAAACAATAACTTGTCGTATCTGCTACATAAAAGGCACTTTACTCTGGAAAAAAATAGTTTTTTGAAAATTTTCCCAGAATACTTGATTTTTCAAAACTAAAATTAGGTTAGAAATTAGTCTTTAACAAAACAGGGCTGTTCTCTAAGAAATGAAAATTTAAATCGAGCATTTATCTTTTACAAGAGTCGATTCACCTATCCGGAAACACAGTGTTTGTCTAAAATGTTTCCTTCTTTTGTATTAGTGAGATTCCATTGAAACGAATTTATGCTACTTTTGTTAGTTTATGATAACTTTCAAATAGTTGTACTTAGTGGTAGGTGGACCACACCTATTAGAATTATACAGCATTATTTTACTGGTCTAGTTTTTTTTTCCTCATTAGTGGATTCTAGTTCTTGTAATTTCAGATCTCGCTGCACTTTTCTATTGTCTATATTCCGGTTACTTTTCTCAGCTAAAATTGCATGAAATTTTTCACCTCCCTAGACAATAGAAAGAAACATGATATTTCTGCCCGCAATAGACAGCAACACATTTTCGTCAGGTTTATTATCAATATCTACTACATTAATTCAGTGTTTCAATGTCTTCTATCATGACCGTCCTAATTAATAATACCTCGTCTGCATTAAACAAAACTAAAATGAAGTTTCGAAAGTGGTACTTCTAAAATTCATTACAAAATTTATTGTTACAATATTGGAATACAAAACTAGTTTTAAAATTAAGAAAATGTATAGCAGTTTTTGTCTAATAATCAAACAAATAAATCATAATCATGTTTTGAATACTATTTTCAATTGCACCTTGCACTTATTTTTCTCCTTTGATAGAGAAAATGGAATGCAACAATTAATAAGCGTCTGTAGGGGACATGGCCAAATCAAAATCTATCATAACATAAGCTCAAGGTGAAATAACTAATGCCATAATCCATCAAGTTTTGCCATAACATTATTATGGGCTTGTAGACATATCAACAGTGTTTTGTAGATTGTAAACAAATATTAGATTTATCAGATTTAGTCATCACAAGCACTACATATTTACATACATCATTTTCTAAAAAAAATGTCTCTTGCTAACCTATTGTTATCACTATTTAGAACATACATATTAGTGTTTTAAATGAAACTGTTTCTAGATAATTCCACAATATATTGAAAGATTTTAAAAACTGACGATGATATTTAATATCGAAACAATTGTCAATTTTCGTAGAGTTTTAAATATTTTTTCAATATATTGTGGAATTATCTAGAAACAGTAAGTTTCATTTAAAACAGTAAAATGAGTAGATTCCACGAAGTAAGGGTCGAGACAATTAATTACATGCATATTCTGTTCATAGAATATTTTGATTTTTTTTACACAAATTTATAATTTTCAAAAATCAGTGTTAATTTTCTTTGCAGGACTACTGAAAAATGGAACACACCTAAACCCAAATACTATTTCTGGATTTATAATCTGTCTGTTTTGTGGAAATTTATACACAAAACAAATAGAATTCCTCTGCCACTTTTCTACAAATCATTGTATGAAACAGAAGAAATTACTATATAAAACTAAATTTCACCAGAAAAATATAAGTTGCAGAAAAAGTCGAGTAACTGACATCACTATTCTCAAAAATCTTGATGAAGATGTAAAAAATGAAATTGAAATAGTTGAACATGATTTGAAAGCAGAGTTGCAAGATATCGAATTCATTGATACTAAGTTGAATATAGATGAAGGTCAGAAAATGAAGAGAAGTGACACAGGAAAAAAGCTATTCAAATGTGATATTTGTTTAAAAATATATTCACATCAAAGTTATTTTAATTCACATATGAGTAGTCACACAGCAGAGAGGCCATTCAAATGTTATATTTGCTTAAAAACTTTTTCACAGAAAATTGAATTGAAACGACATTTGCGTATTCACACAGGAGAAAAGCCATTCAAATGTGATATTTGTTTAAAAACTTTTTCCCAGAAAATTCATTTGAATACACATAGGCGTAGTCACACAGGAGAAAAGCCATTCAAATGTGATATTTGTTTAAAAGCTTTTTCACAGAAAAATCATTTGAATACACATACGCATATTCACACAGGAGAAAAGCCATTCAAATGTGATATTTGCTTAAAAACTTTTTCACAGAAAAGTAATTTGAATACACATAAGAGTAGTCACACAGGAGAAAAGCAATTCAAATGTGATATTTGCTTAAAAACTTTTTCACAGAAAAGTAATTTGAATACACATAAGAGTAGTCACACAGGAGAAGACCCATTCAAATGTGATATTTGTTTTAAAGCTTTCACACATAAAATGAATTTGAATACACATTTGCATAGTCACACAGGGAAAAAGCCATTCAAATGTGATATTTGTTTAAAAACTTTTTCCCAGAAAATTCATTTGAATACACATATGTGTAGTCACACAGGAGAAAAGCCATTCAAATGTGATATTTGTTTAAAAGCTTTTTCACAGAAAAATCATTTGAATACACATACGCTTATTCACACAGGAGAAAAGCCATTCAAATGTGATATTTGTTTAAAAACTTTTTCACAGAAATGTAATTTGAATACACATTTGCATAGTCACACAGGAGAAAAGTCATTCACATGTGATATATGTTTGAAAAAATTTTCACATAGATGTCATTTGAATATACATATGCGTACTCACACAGGAGAAAAGCTATTCAAATGTGATATTTGTTCAAAAACGTTTTCACAGAAATTTAATTTGACCACACATATGCGCAGTCACACAGGAGAAAAGCCAATCACAAATGATATTTGTTAAAAAACTTTTTCGCCGTAAAATCATTCAATTCACATTTGCTTAGTCACACGGGAGAAAGGGCATTCAAATGTGATATTTGTTTCAAAACATTTACACATAGAACTAATTTGAATAGACATTGCGTAGACACACAGGATGAAAGCCATTCAAATGTGGCATTTGTTTAAAAACTTCACAGAAAATTCAATTGAAATCACATTTGCGTAGTCACACATGGGAAAAGCTATGCAAATGTGATATTAGTTTAAAAACGTTTTCACTCGGAAGTAATTTGCTTCATATTGGCGCAGCGCAGGCTTCATAGGTTGAATTCTGCGACTTTTGGGTGTCCAGTACTTTATGTTGTAGATGGATACACTCGCTTTTATAATACCTAAATTTTATACTTAACAGGTTGATTTTATTTTTATCAACTACGATTACAATATATAATTGAATAAAAGGTTAGCAAGTATAAAATTACGTGTGTTCTTTAATGGCGCTGCATACCGTTCTCTTTGGATAACCTTTTTATGCGCACACTCGCCTGTCGTTTCCTGTTCCACGTTAACGCCCACTGCGCTGATACTTCGGCTTGTAAAACTCGTAAGTTTATATCACAGTGATGGTAACCGACATTTCGGGGTCAATTTGTTGCGGAATGTGACAGTTCATTGTAAGCATAAACATACCGCCGCCCTTGAAAAAACTAAGGTTCTTTTCAAAATAAGAACAAAATAAAAAAGTTCTGAGTAGGTATAAAAGTTGCGTCAATGCCTAATAGGTAAAGGGCACATCTTGACGATACTTCGTTTTAGTACATCATTTGGCGTGGTAACACTCACTACGCGCACTTGTCCATCTTGGCCGGGATGCACTGCGGAAACGCGACCTTGAATCCATTTAGAGGGGGAAGCGCTGTCTTCCTTCAGCAGGACTATGGCGCCAAGGAGATTAGAGGTGCCTGTAGAAAAACGACATTTGGAGCATTGTTGTAAGGTATGAAGATATTCGTTCTTCCATCTGGACCAAAAACCTTGCAACATGTGTTGCAAAAATTGGTATCTTGTTAGTCGATTGGTAGGTTCGTTTTGAAGATTGAGGTCAGGAGGTAGATTGATAGGACGGCCGATCAAGAAATGGCCAGGTGTTAGTATTTCCAGGTCATTGAAATCGTTACTTAAAGGCATTACAGGCCGGGAGTTGAGAACACCTTCGATATATACTAGAAATGTGTACAATTCTTCATAAGTTAGCGGATTGTTATCATTAATTATTCGACGTAAGTGTCCTTTGACAGATTCCACCGCGCTTTCCCAAATTCCACCAAAGTGAGGAGATCTGGGAGAACTGAAATGCCATTGTATTTTATTGCCCTGATAAAAATATCGTAATTTTTCATTTTGGAGGATTTCAAAAATACCTTTCAGATCGGCATAAGTTCCTGTAAAATTAGTTCCGTTGTCTGAATAAAATTCACTACAAAAGTCGCGTCTGGAAATAAATCTACGCAATAAGCTTATGAAGCATTCAGAAGTTAGTTCGCTAGCCAATTCTATATGAATTGCTTTGATAGCTAAGCACACGAAAATACATACGTAGGCCTTTGTGAAACGGCGATTTCTGAACTTGGATGCCTTTAATTGAAAAGGACCGGCATAGTCTACTCCAGTGTGAGCAAATGGATATGATACAGTGACGGGTGGATTGGGCAGATTTCCCATAATGTTGGATAATGGTTGTGGATTAAGGCGGTAGCAGGTTATACATTCTTTTAGAATTTTTCTCACAACGCTTCTGCCATTTATAGGCCAAAATCTTTGACGAACAAACGCTAAGGGGGCATGGGCACCAGCATGCAGATTAACTTGGTGTGTGTGACTGATTATGAGATTGGTGAGGATGTGCTTGTAGGGTAGAACTATGGGGTGTTTACTTTCAAATTGGAGAGTAGAATTTTTTAATTTTCCCCCTACTCGAAGGATTCCTAGAGCATCTATAAATGCATTCAATGAATTCAATTTACTGGAAGATTCTACTCTTGTATATGTCTTGAGGGAATGTAATTCTTGAGAGAAACACTGATTTTGGACGACTTTGACCACTTGAATTTGGCTGTTCTCGATTTCAAGAAGAGTGAGAGGTCCAGATATTCCTTGATCAGGATTTTTGCAGTTATTAATAAATCTTAAGCAGTATGCGATAATACGAAGCAGTTTTTGCAAGTTGGACAGGTCTTTAATGAATGAAAAACTGAAATTCTGGTCATACATTTGAGAAGACAGCACGATTGACTTCGGGTTGAATTCGGGAATATTAGGATCAGAAGTAGATTTTGCAAAATGGGATATATGATTCTCGGTTGGCCAATTCTCCGTAGATAAAGACAAGAATTTTGGCCCATTCTACCAGAGATTACAATTCCGCAGGTCATAGGGATTGACTCCTCTGGAAATTACGTCTGCTGGGTTTTCGGAAGATGTTACATGATACCATTCGGAAGTATGAGATAATTTTTGAATTTCTGCAACTCTATTGCGGACAAATGTCTTTAGCGATCGAGGTTCCAAGTACAGCCAACCTAGAACTATGGTAGAGTCGGTATAATAAAATATTTTATCTAACTTTAAATCGAGGCACTCTTTTAGTTTGCTCATTAAGCGTACTAAAATCACCGCTCCGCATAACTCAGCCCTGGGTAAGGATATAACTTTTAAATGAGTAACGCGGGATTTCGCACAGAGTAATCGACTCAGGATTTTTCCTCGTATATCAATGGAGCGTACGTAAACGCATGCGCCATATGCGTTAACCGAGCTGTCACAAAAACCATGCAACTCAATATGAACAGAGTTAGGTAAAGTCACTTGCAGGGGTATTTGGAAGGTATGAACTGAGTTCAGGTTCGCTACAAAGTTTTCCCAAATGTTGCACAGATGCCCGAGAATAGGATCATCCCAGTTTTTCTTCAATAACCACAATTGCTGTAAGAGGATTTTAAGGGGAATGATCATGGGTCCTAAGAGTCCTGTTGAGTAGAAACTGGTGGAGACCAAAGCCAGGATTATTCTTTTCGTGATTACTGTAGATTTAAGGTTGATGCAAGAATTGTAAATAAATGTGTCGGATTGGGAATTCCAATTGATTCCTAATGTTTTGACATTTATGTCATCTGTTATAATATATTCAATATTCGAATCATCAGGGTCTAAGTCTGAAAGTACTGAGGGGCTATTTGATGTGAATTTTCTTAATTTGAATCCGTATGAATTTAAAATGGAAGTTAGGCTTAGGAGGCGTATTTGAATGAGGGATTCTTCGAAGGACGCTCCGGTGATAATGTCATCTACATATGTGTCCCTGTTCAGGATATTGCTCTCCGTAGTAAATTCGGGTTCAATTTGGATAGATATCTCTTTTAGGCATTTCGTAGCTAGATAGCTAGAGCTAGCCATTCCGTAGGTTACAGTCTGCAATTGATATGATTCAACTGGATTGCTTCGCCATATTATATGTTGTAGAGTGCATTGTTCGGGTTCAAGAAGAATCTGGCGGTACATTTTCGCAATGTCGCCAGTAAGATCATAATTATGTTGTCGGAATCGGATCAGTATACTAAAAAGATCGTTTTCGACTGTGGGTCTTATCTTTAGAACATTGTTTAGAGATAGGCCGGAAGTAGTGGCGGAGGATGCATCAAACACAACTCTGATTTTTGTAGTGAGACTCGCACTTTTCCACAGCATGGTGGTAAATATAGTAGATTGGATATTTGGAGGTTGCTCCAGTCTGAGGACTGACTCGCTTCATATGCCGTAGGTTAATATACTCTGACATGAAGTCTATGTAAGATTGCTTCAGCAAAGCATTTTTTTGAAGTTTTCGCTCTACTGCAAGAAATCTTTTAAGTGCAGTTTGATAGGAATCACCGAGTAATACATATTGGGGTTTAAGTGGTAGGCTCACTGTAAAGCGACCAGTTTCATTTCTAGTGGTGGAGGATTGAAAATGGATTTCACATTCTTCTTCGTCGGTGGTATAAGGAGAGGGGTAGGATTGAAACCCTTCCTCAATTTGCCAAAATCGCTCCAAGGAATTTTGGATGTGTTCTGATGAAGTCGCTAAGAAAGAAAATTGCGAATGCGGTACTTGATTAGATATTAATGGAATTGGGCCACTGACGATTCATTCCAATTTGGTTTCCTGTAAAATGGGGAGGTTTTTGCCCAGTTTAATTTGGTAGATTCCAGCATATCAAAGAATAGTCCTGAACCTATCAACATTTCAATCTCAGCTGTGGCAAGTCGAGGGGAATTTTGAGCCTTTGAGTGTTGATGAAATGCTAGGGCGTAAGATTAGATATGTTTGGAACTACTAGAGCACTAGAAGCATTTTATACTTGTAATTGCCATGGATAGATTTTATTTCAACGTTTACTCGTTTTGATGCTGAAAATGATGACTGATTTATGCATGATGCGGGCATATCAATCCTTTCGTAGGGTAGATTAAGTTTTTCGAAAAGAGCTTGTTTGATAAAATTAAAATGGCTTCCATTATCTAGTATGACTCTACATGTTGTAGGTCTTTGATTTATGTCAAGTATATTTACGATTGCAGTTGATATTAAGACGAATGCATTAGAGTTCTGAGTAGAAGAGTGAAGATTCAGTGAAGTGTCCGAATTAGCTGGATGAGGGGGGAGTGAGATGGAATGAGCAACAGGGTTTGAGGAAATAGGTCTGGTGTTAGAAAGGCTTGTAGCTTGATTCATAGAATTGCCTTGGTTCCTCTCAGAGGTCTGACTGAGGCTCGAGTTGTGTGGAGTAAGGAATGATGTTTAGACTTGCAAGTTTTGCATGTATAGCTCGATTTGCAATCAGAGGTTTTGTGGCCAGGGTGTAAAGAATTTGTACATAATTGGTAGGCGCTTAGCCTCCGAGAATCTTATGTTTGTCGGCATGTCGGAAAATAATTTACATAGGTAAATGAAGTGATTTTGTTTGCATAATGGGCAGTTATTTGTTTGTGCCATGAAGCAATAACTGGATTTATTGTTCAATTTGGCGTGACTCAGTGCTTTTGCCTCGAGCCTGTTATCGGTTCTTTTTTGATTAATTTCAAAGTTTAACGATTCTAGAAAATTGCATCTAGTTGCAAGGCAGCTTAACAGCTGATTAATCGTAGGGGCTTGTGTGTCCCTGGAACTTTGTTCCCGTTCTTTACGAGTGGATAAATCTAGTTTTGAGGTTATTAGAAATATGAGTATGGTATCCCATTCGATAACCTTTTCGCCCAAGTTGTTGAAAGAAGCGTAATGAGTTTTTAAACTAAAAACGAATTTCCTAAGGTTTTGGTGGCATTCATCTTTTAAGGTGGGTAGCTCGAAAATAGCTTTAATATGAGCGTGAATGATGGCTTTTTTATTTTCATATCGCTCGTTAACAATTGCCAGGCTGAATGGTAGTTGCTGTCAGAAGCTGAAAGCGATTTAATAATGTTGATGGCTATGCCCGTAAGACTAGACTGTAAGTAATAGAATTTTTCAATACTAGAGATTTGTGGATTAGTGTGAATGAGCGATTCGAAAGTTTCCTTGAAATTGGTATAACAGTCGTAGGAGCCATTAAATTTTCGTAACGGAATGGATGGCAGTCGAGAGAGATAATTTGATGCGTTTATGGGCAATGTTGATGATTGTGGCGGAGGTGCCGAATAAGTTGGTTAAGGTTGCAGCAAGGTATTGGCTTGAGCTACCTGAGAATGGTATCGGATTTCGAATGATTCGCGTACATCTTCTTGCCTTTGGAATTCTGCATCATCTGATTCTAGGTAAATTTGTTCGAGTTCGCATTGAACGGTTTCATATTCGGTAGGTACATTTTGAAGCATTTCCACACGGGCCTGCAGTTCAATGTGAATTTCTTGGCTTAAGGGAGCCTTGCATTTCTTTAAAAAATTGTCAAATCTAGTTAATGATGATTTTATAACACCACGGCGAGCTACAAGGTATTTAATGCTTTCCATGTTATGTTCGCTATTGGTATCTGGCATAGTTAGTTACAAAAATGTTAAATATCCAGCAAATAGGTTTATTCTTATTGTTCGGGATAAGTAAATTAAATTGCAGATGTAAATTCTGAAATGTGTATGTTTGCTGTACAATAAATTCAATGGAAGAAATGCTAAGCGAAAGCTATAGGTTAACTTTTCAAATATGTGAATATTGTGTAATTTCGTATCTAGAGTTAATTAGTTTATTAATTTTGCTTATATGAGAAAAATCGGCTAAAGTGAGCTGAATATATAATGTTATTTGGAATTTACCGTTGTAAATTGTTTATACATAGATCAAAAGTTTAAAAATTGCGAGGATTATTATAATAAATATTATAACTTATGACCACAAAATGTTTAGGTGTAGGTTAATTTGGGTTTATTTAGAAATAATTATGATCATTAATCATAGGTAAAATTTATGTTAGATTTGCGAGTAGCAGGGTTTATTCACAAATTGCAATTATAATGGTTAATTATACGTAGAGGTTATGTTAAGTTTGCGAGTAGCAAGAATTATTTATAACTTGCAAATATGTATTGTTTAAGTATAGGTTAATGTTATGATAAATTTGAGAATACCAAGGTTAAAAAGTATTGATTTTGATTCATAAATTATAATCATAGTTGAAATAGCAGGTTAAAGTTATGCAAAGTTTGCGAGTAGCAAGGTGAATTTATAAATTGCAACTATATACTATTAAGTTACGGGCTGAAGTGGTGTTAAATTTGCAAATATCGAGGTTAAAAGGTATTGGTTCATTAACTTGTAGCGAGATTTAGAAAAAAATCAATTGCTCTTGGATGTAATAAAGTGTGATTGCAAAAAATAAGTAATTCAATCAATCATTAACTTGATGGTTTGAATTGTAAATAGTGAATGCACACATTTATTTGTGTATGCTTTGTAATTATTAATTCGATTATGATGCAAAATGTGAACGAAAGCGGTTTAACTTGTTAACAGTAATTATTATGTAGGTATTTGAAATATTAAATAAAAGTAATCGACCAATTTATGAGAATTGCACACATATCCCTTATTATTTGGTTTGGATTTTTAGGATAAAAAAATAAAGGAACTGACCTTTGAATGCTCTGGACTGTATCTTGATTTCTTTATTAATGCGTGTATTCGGCTGAAGGACCAAAATGGCGCAGCGCTGACTTCATAGGTTGAATTCTGCGACTTTTGGATGTCCAGTACTTTATGTTGTAGATGGATACACCCGCTTTTATAATAACTAAATTTTATACTTAACAGGTTGATTTTATTTTTATTATCACACACTACGATTACAAATAATTACAATATATAATTGAATAAAAGGTTAGCAAGTATAAAATTGCGTGTGTTCTTTAATGGCGCTGCATACCGCTCTGTTTGGATAACCTTTTATGCGTACACTCGCCTGTTGTTTCCTGTTCCACGTTAACGCCCACTGCGCTGATACTTCGGCGTGTAAAACTCGTAGGTTTATATCACAGTTATGGTAACCGACATTTCGGGGTCAATTTGGTGTGGAATGTGACAGTTCATTGTAAGCATAAACATTTATCATCATATCTGTAATCGTTTGAAATCATTTCTGTCAGCCCAAAGTTTTAGTGATAAATCTGCCATTATCTCACCGGTGAAATGATGCCGGCTGTAACCAATATGTCGTTACATCTTGACAGCGATTTTATATTTATCACTGTTGTCGCTGGGTAAGTTTTGAACGAAACGTTTTTTATTATTGTATGATACAAAACGTGCGCCTACCTTTTTAAAAGTCCTGTAATTAAGGTTTTCTTGTTAGCTTTTTCGTTGTATATTTCATGGGTGTTAAGGGTTTATTTTCTCTTGTGGTTTTTATTGTAGATATAAGTGACCGTGGGATCACTTATTTTTGCTTTGGTTACATCATATTGGGTTGTTAGCCTCAGTACTCCGAAAAACTGCCCACTTTAGCTGATAAGTGATATAACTTATCAGGGTTCGATTGTAGTCGACTCCTTGACTTTGTCTAAAACATTTTACTAGTGTTACGTTATAACAAATTTGCTGATTAGTCTATACATACTTGTCTCTCGAGATAGTTGTATATTTGATGATCATTTATATACCATGTCATGGCTTCAGTAAGTATTTCCATATCGTTCAGAAACTTCTATTTAAGACTTGGTTTTCATAAGAATATATTGTAATCATTCACCCATAAGACGTTAACTGTTTGATTACATCTGATTTGTATGATAATTCCGGTTATTTTGGATTTGTAGATTAACATCTGCGGGTGTACTATGGTACAATTATTGTTTAAAATAATTTAAATAATTTCTGATACTTATAAGAATCGTTGTAATGTTGTTTGTTGAAAAGTCTGGTTATGTTGGAATTGTTAATTTGCTCGATGACAGATACGTCTTGGATAGATGCGTTCGTTTGTCGATTCGCGCTAGGAGTAGTCGTGATCACTGTCTAGCATTTGCGGTTTGACTTTACGAGTCATAGACAACTCAGTATGCTTACAGATTTCCTCTCCGATGTGCTCGTAGATGAAATGCGAACTTTTATTATTAATATTTTTGGGTTTACTCGATTTTTGTTCGATGTCTTAGGCGTATTGTGGTTCTATAATCTGTGGTCAAGACGAATTCCTGTCAGATTTCTATTGGTTGGAAAACTTAGTTGCGTTGTAGGGAGAAGTTGAGTTACATGTGTTACTGGCGCTGTTACGATGAGTTGGTGTATTGAATTGTTCGATTTCATTTTAACTAAATTTATTTAAATACGGATAAACAAAAATGTTATAACGGTAAAATGGTAATGTTTGAATACATGTTAAACCAAAACTGTCTCTTATCTTCACACGTGTTCGATGCTCTCGTTTTTACCGCCAGGACTCCCCCCACTCCGGCATGTAGATGCATCGCTCCGAACATAGTGGACCAGTGTACAGCTGTCCAGATTAGTAGTGCCCAAACATACCGCCGACCTTGACAAACTGTAGTTTCCAATAGGGTGAGTCATCTAATGGTAATTTGCACAGCTTCTGAACAGCGCGTCTAACATGTCGATTCGCTGTCTGGATTGAAGCCACTCGTACGATGTTATCGTTGCCAGGGTGCAGCTCTGTTACTCTTCCTAGTCGCCAGGATTGAGGTGCTGTCTTCTCTTCGACTAGGATGGCCAGATCGCCTACGTTGAGTGGTGTACCTCCTTGGACTTGCTATTTACTTCTTGTTTGCAGGCTTAGGAGATACTCACAAGACCATCGTCGCCAGAAATGTTGTATGATCTGTTGTAATCGTTCATAGTGCTTTAATCGATTTGTAGGAATTTCGTTCAAGTCTGATTCAGGTAGGGCTAAAAGGGGGCTACCAATTAGGAAATGCCCCAGTGGTTAGAGCAGAAAAATCGTTGGGATCTAATGATAAAGGAGTGATAGGACGAGAGTTCATTATGGATTCAATCTGACAGAACAATGTGGCTAAATCCTCGAAAGTTGAATGAGTTTCACCCATCACTCTTTTCAAATGATATTTCGCTATTTTTATCGCCGCTTCCCATAAACCTCCTTGATGAGGAGAGTAGGGTGGTATGAATTTCCATTCAATGTGGTTTTCAAGCAGAAAATTTTCGAATTTACTACCGTTTATCAAATTGTTAGCCCCAACGAAATTTGATCCGTTATCGGAAAAAATGGTTTTACAAATACCCCTCCTTGAAATGAATCGTTTTAATGCGCATAAAAATGCATTACTTGACAGATCGCTTTCAGTCTCGAGGTGGACTGCCTTGGTGGTAAAACATATAAATAAACAAAGATAAGCTTTAGTAATAACTCGGTTTCTCAATTTCCCGTCCTTGATGAGGAAGGGCCCGGCAAAGTCTACTCCAGTAACATAAAAGGGTCGATTTGGAGTAACGCGATCGCGTGGAAGATCTCCCATTAGGCGCTCGATGTTGATGGGTTTAACGCGAAAGCATACTAAACACTTTTTCAAAATATTTCTGATTGTTGTACGGCCATCAATTGGCCAAAATTTCTCTCGCAGTGAATTTAATATTGCCTGATTCCCGGCGTGAAGCTGGCGATAATGCTCAGCTATTATGATTAATTTGGTAAGTTGATGCTTCGGTGGTAAAACGATTTGATTTTTGCGGTCAGGTGTCAGATTTGCCTTATTAATACGGCCCCCTACGCGTATCAATCCTTCTGGATCCAAAAACGGGTTTAGAGACAGCAATCTCGACCTACGCGGTAGGTTTCCTCCCTTTCTAAAGGCTTGGAGTTCACCTGCAAATGCTTCAGCTTGAGCTAAACGTATTAAAGCGCTAAAACCGAGATTTAGTTCATTCAGCGACAACAAACCAAACCGTCTATTTGCGGCTAACGAGCGACAATTATTACAAAATCGGAAGCATCAAAGTGCTTCATAAAGCTACAGTCTTCCCTAAATAACAGTAACCAATTCCTCTTTTTCTCAATGATTTATTTGACATTTCAAATTCAAGAAACCTTTTTGGAAGAGCTATGAACACTTCAATAAAAGAAAAAATGAATCCACCTGAAAGTTAATTCTTTTAAATATACTGATCTACATTAAAAATCTGAAAGAGAGTTTTGAGTTATATAACTATAATAGATGACCTGTGAAATATATTAATACAGATATACAATATATGGTTTTGAAATTAAGTAAGCTATGAGAAATATGTTACTTTTCATAGCAGTTGCAGAAAAAAAGACTTTCCTAATTTACAAAACATTCCTAAATTATAAACGCTTGACGGTAAAACTTGTCTGCAGAACAATAGAGTATTTCATCTTCTCTCAATTTAAAGATACTACTATCTATATACAGAGTGTTCATTTTTGGAAAAAACTAGTCATTTTTCTTAGAGATCTAGTAAAAAATTATGAAATACCCTGTATATCGGTTATAAAGTGTAAAAGACACATTAAATATGTTATTTTTAACAATCTACCTTATTTATGTCCTATTCAACGGTAAGATAAATGCATTTTTAAATCTATTGTTTCGTATTGCTACCGGTTTGTTGCTCAAGACATATCTATATCTAACTGTCTGAGAATAATATATTCGCAACTCTGTCCAAAATTTCAAATGTTGGAAAGTATCTGAAAAAGTTATGATTGGTAACAATAATTAAAAACACATATAGTAGTTTATCATTTGCATTTTTATTCATAATCAATATCGTGTATAAACAATTAATTCATTTGTCTGTGGAATTACATAATCATTACCTTATTATATGAAACTAACTGTTTCTAAATAATTCCACAATATAATGAAAAGATGATAAGAATTCTAAAATTTTGACAGTTATTTCGATATTACTAAACATCATCGTAATATCCAAAGAATTGTTAACTTTTTAGAATTCTTATCATTTTTTCATTGTATTGTGCAATTATTTAGAAACAGTTAGTTTCATTCAAAATAGTATTAACTAGCCGAGGCTGATAATATTCTCGAGCATCAAAAAATGTTTTCGACGAGTGAAAGACTATACTATTTCTACAATCCTGTTTATATCATAATAATATATTAAAAAAGTACAATGAAGAAATATTTTATTTTAAATTAAAAATAATAGAATTTCTTTAAACATTACTCATGATTAAATATTGGTTGTAGCATTCGAAAAATTATTCAAAATTATAGGAATCTTACAATCAAGATTTACATGGTATTGTTTATGCATTTAAGTGTAAACTGACAAGTCTAAATAAAATTAACGAGGAACCAAGCAACTAGATATAAATTAAATTTACTGTCTTGACCCTTACTTCGTAGAATCTACTCATATTACTGTTTTAATGAAACTTACTGTTTCTAGATAATTCCACAATACAGTGAGAAAATGTTAAAGATTCTAATAAATTGACAATTGTTTCGATATTTAATTTGCAACAATTGTGAATTTCTTAGAATTTTTAACATTTTTTCAATACATTGTGGAATAATCTAGAAACAGTTAGTTTCATTTAAAACAGTAGGTATAAATTGTTTTTAAGTCTCACATTATTTTAACAATTCTAGTTTGCTTTTTAATTAAACAAACGTAAAAAAGCAATTCAATTGTAGAAATATTGTCTTTAGTTATTAATAATTTAAAGTCGTCAAAACATTACATACGAGGGCGGGATATGATTGAAAATATAAATTCAACTTTCGTCACTAGAGACAAAAGTTAACGTTATCACAATTCCTCTCACTTGCGAAGAAAATGACGCTGTCGCTGGAGGTATTCTATTACAAAATGTAAAAGGTTGTAGAAAAAAGTAATATGAGTAAATTCCAGACAGTAAGAGTCGACACAGTAAATTTCATATACGGAACACACTATTTACTACCACTACACCAACACTCACAATTACACTGTCTGACGCACGTTTAGATAACCAAGTTATCGTCTTCAGAGACTCAAGTTTACATTACCAGACACTGTAATTTTGAGTGTTGATGTAGTGGTAGTGAATAGTGTGTTCATTATGAATATCAACAACGGTTCCAGTGATTCCAGCTTAGTACATACTCACATCCCATACAACTATCAACATATATGTATAGCATTCAATCCTATACGACAATAATAGATACAAATTACACATCATTATTCCCATTCCATCTAATCGAACTCAATAATACATTTAATATTTATATGGAAACATTTTGCAAATACCTCATAAACGGTCATTTATTCAAGTACAGACAAAAAACGTTTGTCTATATATATATAAAATTCAACATCGCTCACATGGTATAATGAGATGATATCATTCCATGGTTATTTTTATAACAAAATACGTTGCTATTAAAGGAGTTATCTTAGAATAAAGGTTCCATTCTCTGGTTCCAATCGACTTTATGATTACATCTTCTGGCTATTCTAACTTGCGTTTGCACAAATTTTCTGAGATCTGGCATTACTTTATACTTCTTTTCCTCGGAAAGTTTATAGCTCTTAGTGATATATAGAAGAGCATCGGTTGTCTGGTCTTTTTGGTCAACATCATCACTACGCAAATTCGTAACGTTGGAATCACTAAAAATATACAAATATAATTATATTTGTTAGAAACTATTGTCTACATTCATTTACCGACAACATTTTAAATGCACGATATACAAATTAGACTACAACTATTTTATAGACAACTATTTTAGAATAAAGCTACGTTTTCAGTGAAAGAAATTAAAATTTTTTGCCAAAAATCAGTTTAATTACATTTGATACAAATTTTTAACGTATAGTATTACATACCTCGATCCAATACTGGAAATGTGCCGCGACAGTCTACTACTTGAACTGGTAGATGGGAAATGTCCGAATTAAGATCGATATGATTCCACATTAGATCAATAAAAATAATTTCTATGTGATGATTGTGGCCTTTCAAATCTGTCTTTCTCCCTAATGTCACTTTGTTCTTCGGGTCTTCTTCAAATGCTATGACTCGACTGAATACTTGATACGTCGTTGGGTTTTTTGAATTGAAATGAAAGGGGTTGGTGGCTGCTCGATTCGGAGTTTCCTAAAACGTTGATAAAAGAAAAGTTGTTAAAACTGTTTTACGAAGATTTAAAAAAATCGAAAGTAAATAATAAATGATACTAGTTAGACTCTACACTGGACAACACAATCATTATAAGACAGATGATCAGATAATTCTTTCCACAAGAATATGACAGAAGAAACATATTTTTTTATAACCAAGATTCACTCTCAAATGAATAAATCCTGACAGTTTAACAAATTAAATATGTTACACATTCTCACCCCAAAATTGGAGAATCCAAAAATTGTTTACACTTTTATACAAGAAAAAAAATTAGTTTTATAAACACATTTCCAATATTTACGAAATCTCCAAATACAAAGTAAACGAAAAGAGAAATAACATTTTTTCGTTACCCACACAACATAAAATTATTATTATTATTTTTTAAACGTTTTTTACTTACCCAATCTTTTCGTATTCACTTCACTACACACATTTTTTTTATAATATTTCTGCACATTTTATTAATTTTTTTATTATACCTAATATTTATATTATACATATATACAATTATCAATTTCTCGACCTTAGAAAGTATCGAGAGCTGTTTTCATTGTCAGCATTAGAATTGTTTTTTGAGTTAACAATACCTGGTGAAACAGAACTGTTAGTTACAGTTTCTGTTACAAGCTTATTTTCTACAGTTCCTGATGTAGAAGGATCGTTCTCTGTTTCAGTTGCTTCGTTGTTACCCAACGATACGCGCAATTGATTCGAATGACGTCTTAATTCTTTACCATCTTTAGTATTTACATTAAAAATGACTGAAACTGTACCAGTTACTACTCCCTTTGTCCATGTTGGACATTCTAGATTTCTAAAATCCCTTAAATAAGCACTTTCACCGACTGTAAAATTTTTAGAATGCCCCCCATAATATTCTTTTTGTTTTCAATTTTGTCCTCAACAATTTTTTTGCGTCTGGTATTAACAAATCTAATTTCCCTCGAATTTTCCTTTGAAACATTTTTTTAGCTGGTGTTTCACCTATTGTACCGAGTTAAATGTTTTTATACACAAAGGTATTTTTTAAAAACTTTTATTTTACAAAAATACAAAACTTTACTAACTTTGATTGAATATGTTTATAATAAAAGTAACAGGATTAGAATAACAAAAACCGATGCGAACCATACCAAGTAAACTCACTGCTGACAATAGCAATCCTTATTCACGTCAACAGGACGGCTTCAAATTACTCTTACACATACAGGATGTCTTCATATAACTCCTCCCTCCTTAGGCGAAAACAATACCGATGGGGGGTTGTTTTCGGGTTTCTGGTCCTCTTGTAGTGGCTGGCTAACATCTTCTTGGCCTCTTCTTCTATACCAAATATAGATAATAATTAAACCTACAAATAGCAATGTTAGACTAGGCATATTCCAAATTGCGGGGTGCACTTTTTGTTTCTCTAAAATTTCGTATGAATCTGCTTCCTTTCGAATGTCTTTTATGGATTTGAGATCTACTGATTCTAGTTGTAAAGGTGGATGTCGATTTGTGGTTACTTCAAATTCGGGAGTTAAACTTAATTTTGGTAATAAAAGAGGGTTCCCATTCGTCTTTTCTTCTGTATTTTCATATAAAGACTTCCCAATTTTTACACTATATCCTTGTACTAATTTAATGAGAGTGTTACTCTTGATTATAGCTATTCTATTCTTATCGCAGTTAATTTCGGCTTTCATAGGATTTTCAGTTGGCAATAATAACAAAAATTTGCTATTGATTTGTTCGACTACAGGGTGTTTCAAAGCTGCTGCTTCAAATCTGCAGGTTGGTGTTTCGGCTCGGATCAAAGGAATTACGCAAGTATCGTTGATGGCTTCTTCATGTTGTCGGCAAAAGAAGATACTTTCAATAGATGGACACAATTTTTCTTCATATTGATGTGAGTTTGTACCAAGCACAAGGAGGGGGTTGCGTGGAACAATTATTGAATTTTTATATGGTAAAGGGATAATGTGATAGGCTAGAAAATCACTATCTATTAGAATGGGTATATGGATAGCAATTATTATTCTAGAATCTTGAACTTTGACTTGAACTCCGGCCAATTGGTAATAATTGTATGGATTTTTAAATTTGACGATTTTCGATTCACCATATATTATTGAAACACGATTGATCAATTCAGATAAATGGTTCAGAGAAATAATGGAGGTATGTAAACTTCCTAAATGAGCAAATATAATTGAATTTTCTAAGTTATCTATGAAATTTATCAAATTTTGGCAATTCAGAATTATTTGATTTAGAGCATTGGGCAATCTAAAATATACAAATACCTGACGGGCTATGTCTTGAGATTTGTTGTAGATTTCATTGACTTGAGACTGGAGTAATAATTGATTTTTATATAAACTAGTGATTGTCTTGTTGTAGTGATCAATAAGACGAGTATTGAGGGAAGACTGTAGTTTCAACTCGTGCGAAATCGAGTTTTGGTTTTGAATTAATTGCTTTATTTCAGAATTATATTTGATTTCGTCATCATGATCTAAAGTTCCAAAAAGCCATTTACTTATAGTTCCAATACCATTAAACAATTCTCGTTTACTTCTGTTATTTATTTCTTTAACATCCTTATATACAAGGTTACTTAATTTTATTCTAGTTGCATTTAGTAAATATTTCGTATGTTCGAACAGACTTTGTATAAGATCTATATCTTTGAGTGATGAAGAGTTTAAATAACTTTCTAATCTACTATGTAAATTTTCAACATTTTTCAACTGCTCAACTAATAAATCTATTTCAATAAAATGTAAAAAGGTATGCTTTGTTTCAATTAATTTTGTTTTGCCTAATTCTAAAGGTAATAAAGGAGTGTCAAGCACTTGTATTTCGACGTCATTACTTTGAGCTATAGACACTAGGGTTGTGATCAGGGTTAGGAAGATTGTCCCCCTTGTTTTCGTCATTCTGTAAAGAAAGTCGAATGTTAGTAAGTGGATTTTTAACTTTTGATTTATGGATTGTACGGTTTTTTGTTGTTAATATTTTCTTGTTCATATCTAGTTTTACCGTTCTCTTCAAAAATTTTGGTTTTGATTTATTTCTTAAAGCTTCCCTATTTCTTATAAATATTTCCTGACCTTCAACATATTGCTTAGGGTCTTCTCGGGTTAAGTTACGTTTACTGATTATCTTTTCTTTTTGTTTCACGGTATTATCATATATATTTTTATAAAGAGTTTCTAACCTAAGTTTTCTATCATTAACATAATCATTAACAATGCGTTCGTCCGTAAGATCTAAGGGATCTAATGCTTTTGTGTCCCCTAAGATAACATCATATGGTCTGTTTTTGGTTACAGAGTGAATAGATGAATTGTAGCCAATAACGGCGAATTGCATAATTTGTTTTATATTCATTCTGGGATGTTTTAACTTTAAAACTCTACAATTTTCTAAAATAGATGAATGGAACCTTTTTACCGGACTGTTACTATTTGAGTTTTGAGGTGTCGTAAAATGTATTCTAATTTTGTGTAATTTACAGAATTCCTTAACTAATTCACTTCTAAATTCTGTTCCACTATCACTAACTATAGAATACGGTATACCAAAGTGCGATATGAAGATACTTAAACATTCTATAACGCTAACAGAATTTAAGCTTGATTCTATTATATAAGCTTGTCCGTATTTTGAAAAAGAGTCCAAAATTGTTAAAAATTTCGTGCTTAAAATTTGAAATATATCCACGTGGATTGTTTCGAATGGTTTTGTTGGAGTGACTGTCAATGAAAATTTCACTTGTGGAGGATGCCGATCATATTTTGCTTGATTACATATCTCACAAAGATTTATATACTTAATTACATCAGCGTTCATGTCGGGCCAGTAGTATTTATTTCTTAAAGCGTTTTGAGTTTCATTAATACCTCTGTGACATGTTTTATATTCATGCTGATATTTGATATTCATTTCACGATCTTCTACGTTTTCAACATCTGTCACAAACGTTCTAGATATAACTAAATTATAACTTTGATTTTTGAACGTATTTTGTAATGTAGTTATAATAAGAGATACTAAATCTGTTATTGTTGAACTTTTTACATGAATACAGTATAATTTTTTCGGTTCTACGTAAGTCTTAAAAAGATTAATAATTTGATTTTTAAGATCACCTACATTATCAGTTAGATAGGCCATTATACGAGATTTATTAATGAAATGTTTGCTATTTTTAATGAAAAAATGTTTACTTTTACCTTGTACTATTATTATTTGCCTATTGTATGAATTTGTCACATTTTCTGTAAATGGGATTTCCAAGGTCGGATTTTCGGCGGCTGTATGGACGGTCTCATCGTCTTCTTCTTGTTGAGGAACTTGTGGTTCATCTGTAGTGCCTATAATTTCTAGTATTTCTTCTTGATTTATATCGTTAACATTAGTTGTATTGATTATGTTGTCCAGTTGATTTTCTAAGGTGTCTTCAGCGGGTTCAATAAGATTCTGAAGAAAGTCTTCGGTTATCTGGTTGATATCACTTGGTTCACCAATTAGGGAGTCAATTTCGTCATACAGTTGTTGATGATCCTCATCTTCAGTTATTGCGTTAATTTCTACTCTACTTAGAGCATCTGCGTTTTTATTTAATGTACCTGGCTTATAATGAATTTCGTAATCGAATTCAGAAATTAATAAACGCCATCTTACAAATTTAGAGTTTGGCTCTTTCATATTAAATAGATATTTGAGAGGTTTGTGATCAGATATTATATTAATTTTCCTCCCAAATAAATAACATCTAAATGTTTTTAAAGCAAATATAATAGCCAGTAATTCTTTTTCAATAGTACTATAGTTTATTTCAGCAGCGTTAAGGGTTCTAGAAGCATAGGCAATGGGCAAATCATTGCCTATTTTACCTTGACTTAATACGGCTCCTATTGCAAAGTTAGAGGCGTCCGTTGTTACATTGAACGGCCTCGAAAAATCTGGGTATTGCAATATAGGGGAATTAGTCAATACATTCTTACACATTTCAAAGGCGTTCAAGAATTCGGGTGTATGTTCGATTTTAACACCCTTTTTCAAACATCTTGTCAGAGGTTTTGTTAATTTCGCAAAATCTTTAATAAATTTTCGATAATAACCGACTAATCCTAAAAATGATTTGATTTCCTTGGGAGACTTCGGAAGTGGAAATTCCTTGATAGCTTGAATCTTCTTCGGATTCGGTTTTACGCCGTCAGGGGTGACTACATGCCCCAAGAACTCTACCTCTTTTCGAAAAAATTCACTTTTGTCTAATTGTATTTTCAATTTCATGTCCCGTAAACGTTTAAAAACTACTTTTAGATTTTGAATGTGTTGCTCTAAAGAGGAGCTAAAGATAATTATGTCGTCCATGTACACAAGACAAATTTTACCTTGAATATTTTTCAAAACATTATCCATAACTCTTTGAAACGTTGCCGGTGCATTTTTCAATCCCATTGGCATACGAGTATATTCATAATGACCGTGTTCGACGGAAAATGGTGTCTTTGGTATTGACTTAGGGTCCATTTCGATTTGATGGAATCCTGACGCCAGATCCAAAGTAGTGAAATATTGGCACTTTCCCAGTGCGTCCAAAATAGTATTTATGTTAGGTATAGGGTAGCGATCTTGTATAGTCTTCTCATTCACCTTTCTATAGTCTACAACTATTCTAAACTTTTTCTTCCCACTGGAATCTTCCTTCTTTGGAATAACCCATATTGGACTACTTCACGGACTTTGGCTATGTCGAATAATGTCATCATCTAGCATCTTGTAAATTTGCCTTTGGACTTCATCCTTGTATACGTAGGGGTACCTGTATGATTTAGTATAAACCGGGATCTCGTCAGTTGTTTTTATCTCATGTTTCACTTGATTAGTAAAACTCAATTTTTCATTATCTCTGTAAAATATGTCGCTGAACTCTTCACATAATTTATAAACAGCTGTTTTTTCTTCTGAATTTAAATGTTCTACTCTAAGTAAATTATGAATATCATCACCTAAATTTGTATTACTACTATCTGGGATAATATTTTCTAAATGATAAAATTCAAAATTATTTTTGTGCCACTCTGTAAAAGGAATAACCTCGATCGACTGTGTTAATGTAATCGTAACCCTTTTATCTGTATTGTTAACTATTTCTGTTTTTGCAAAACCGTCTTTTGAGACTGTCAACGTTTCTGGAAAATATAAATCCTCATATTTCCTTTCGGGTACAATTACCTCGCCATCTGAAGGACTAACCGGTACTTGTAATCCGACTACTTCGTTTGCATCGACAGAGATAGTGAACTGTTTCCTATCTACTTTATATAAAAGTGGAATTTCTATATTTTTATTTCTTAATACATTTTTACTAAAATTGCAAAGCACGTAGCTCATTTAACCCTAATAAACCATCAAAATGATTATGAAATTTATATACTATAAAATTATGTTTAATTTTAGAATTAAATTCGGCGAAGGCTGGGATATTTGCTTTGAATTCGGTTTTTGTTTTACCTACTGCTGAAATTATTAAAGTGGGGTCTTTATCATAGAATTTGGGAAATATTTTTCCACAATATCCGTACTCAACATACTAGACATGCTTCCTGTATCTATTAATAATTTAATCGGTGGATTTTTTATAGTTATATACGGTAAATCTGTAGAATATGAATTAGAAAATATTTCGTTTATATCGGAGGACCTAAGAGGCTCTCTGTCCAAAAATTTCCATCATTATTGTTTGTACGATTTGAGTTACTAGGTAACGGATTTATTTCCTCGTTAATATTAGTTTGCGCGATGGTTTCTTCGAAATAATTGTCGGAAGGGTTTTCTAAGGTTATGTTATCTACTTGAAATAGTTCTTCAGCTATATAATTGGGTTGATTTTGTCTTGGTTTAAAGGTATTTTGGGGAATAGTTGACATTTGCTGTCGAAACTGATTATTTTGTCTAGGTGCGAAAGTATTTCTCGTATTAATTGACATTGGTTCTGGGGTACCAGGGGGATTTCGACCGGTGGGAGCAAAAACGTTTTTGGGTGGTCCAAAAACTTGACGATTAGACGGATAGTGTCTATTGACAGGACGTGATTGTATGGGAATTAGTTGACTTGGGAATGAATTTCCTTGAGAATTTTGATTAGATGAATTGAAATTTCTCGGTGGAAGTACTGGGAGTATTTCCGTGATTTGGGAAAGAAGGTTGAATATGCTGTGCATTAGAATTATTTCGATAAGAAGGATTATTGAAATAAGTTATTTGAGATTTAGGTTTATTAAAAGTATTAGATTTATTATCAAAATATTTAAAATTATTTTGAGAATACGAGAAATTTTCTTCCTCTGTTATATACGCGAGAGCTTCTTCAATATTTCTAGGATTTTTATGTCTAATTATTGTCTGTAAACTACCCGATAAATTTCTTAAAAGAGTTCTTAACGTCATTTGGTCATATTGTCTACGGTACAGATCTTTAGTCTGTAAAGGCATTTCAATATCAGAAAAATTATTTATTCTACTAACGAGATGACTTCTTAAAACTTGTAAACGTTTGGCAAAATCAATTGGATGTTCATTTCTTAATGGACGAGCCATTATAAGATCTTGTTCAAGACATTCTAATGATCGTCTATCTCCGAAACATTGTTGCAATGCAGCTTTTAACAAGGGCCAAGTATTTAATTCGGTTCTTGAGCCGACCAAAATATTAGCCTTATCAACTAGTTTTAATTGAATAACCTTAATTATATAATTCTGAATCGTTTGGTCATTAACACCTACATATGCGTTTACTACAAAATCACAACTACTTATAAACTTAACTAAATTACTCTCATCTCCATTATATGGAGGAATCATATCAATATATAATTTCAACATTGAAACATTTATTGGGTTTGCATTACCTTCCATTTCTCTCACAGTTATTATTCTATTAAAATCAGAAATCAAACTATCTATATCAAATTGAGCTTCACTCATAGAAAAATCAAAATATCAATTCTTAAAATAATATTTGCTTCGATATTCCCTTTGCTAATTTCAACTTAGTGAATAAAGAAAAGAGGAATTATGATAAAAGGAGTACTTGGTACTTACCCAAAGTTTTTCTCCAGTGATTCCAATTCTGCTACACTTGGAAATGGTAGGTTCCAACGCCAAAGAGTTGACACTCACGTGAAATTCGGAAAATCGGTCTCGATGCCGTGGCTTTTCACGAAAATACTGCGATGAATCCTACTGACTGCGCCAGTTAAATGTTTTTATACACAAAGGTATTTTTTAAAAACTTTTATTTTACAAAAATACAAAACTTTACTAACTTTGATTGAATATGTTTATAATAAAAGTAACAGGATTAGAATGACAAAAACCGATGCGAACCATACCAAGTAAACTCACTGCTGACAACAGCAATCCTTATTCACGTCAACAGGACGGCTTCAAATTACTCTTACACATACAGGATGTCTTCATATAACTACCGTGAGTAGTATTGAGGTAATCGAATAAAAATTGTGTGAGAAAATCGTCCACATTTTATTTTCAATACAAGCCTTTTTAATAGCCAATTTGAAAGTTTGTACAGAGTTTTCGGCTTGGCCATTGCTCATTGCATGTTTTGGAGTAGAGAAAAGTTGTCTTATTCCATTACTTGTTAAATATTGACGAAATTCGTTTGATGTAAAAGGAGGTCCATTATCCGATACTATTTTAGTAGGTAAACCAAAAGTAGAAAATAATATATTTAACATTTTAATTACCTTTATTGCCTCACTGACATTAGCTCTAGAAATTTCGGGCCATTTTGTGAAAGAATCTATTACGATTAATTATTTATTTCCATGGATCGGTCCCAAAAAATCTAAATGTAAACGGCTCCATGAGGTATCTTCGTAAGGCCACGGGTGTAAACTTACTTTTCATGGGTTATTTTTTATTACATTGCAAGTATTGCATTTTTTACACAATTTTTCAATGTCATCGTCGACTTTCAGCCACTAAAAAGATGAACGAGTCAACGCCTTACATTTATTTATGCCTAAGTGTGCCATGTGAATTTGTTCAAGTAAAAAAGATTTTAATTTTTCAGGTACTACCACCCTGTACCCACATAAAATGCAACCGTGTTCCAAATGTAACTCATCGCGTTTTGAAAAATATGCCTCATATTCCTTCGCAATTTTGGACTTTTCTGGCCAACCGTGTAAACAAAACCTATAAATAGAATTTAAAATGTTATCCTTTCTGGTAAATATTGCCACTTTTTATAATCAATTGGAAGGTTTTCTTCTAAATAAAATATGTGTGAATAATCGAATGTTGTTTCTTTGGTATTCTTAAGAGGTAATCGTGACAATGCATCAGTGTGATTCTTTTCTGTTGTAATATATTTTATTTCGTATTTATACGTACTCAAAATAATAGTCTAATGTTGCAATCGCGCTGCCGCATATTGTGGTATGCCTTTTTTACAATCTAAAATATGTACCAAAGCTATATTGTCACATAACAGGATAGAAAATCTACCAAACAGAAAATCATTGAATTTTTTTAAACTAAAAAGTATAACGGCTCCCTCTTTATCCATTTGACTATAAGATTTTTTTGCCGAAGAAAGGGTGCGTGAAGCGAATGCGATAGGGCGTACGTCTCCATTTGGATATGTATGCGAAATTACACCCCCAACCACCAATGAGCTGCTAAAATTACCGGTAATTTACTATCGTAATGTGCTAAAATTTTAGGTGATGCTATTTCCTTTCTTATTAACTCAAAGGCTTGATTTTGTTTCTCTCCCCAATACCATTTATTATTCTTTTTTAATAATAAATACAGTGGGTATAATTTATCACTCAAATTTTTTATAAATTTTCCATAAAAATTTACCAATTCAAGAAAAGATTTTAAATTGGTTATATCTGTAGGTTGTGGTGCCCTTAAAATAGCTTCAAACTTATCATCAGAGGATGATAAGCCTTCGTTATTTATTGTATACCCCTTGGATGTTATTCGATAATCGCCGCAAATTCTAATTTCACCAGATTTTTTAAGCACTGGGACTATTGGGTTAGTCCAATAGCTAAATTCTACCGGCGTCAATATTTCATTTTTTACTAAATTATTTATTTCTTTTTCCCCCTTATATTTTAAAGCTAATGGCAGGTTCCGTGCTTTACAAAAAATGGGCTTAGCATTTTCTTTTAAATGCAACTGCGCCTTACCCTTATTATATTTTCCCAGTCCTTCCGGAAATTTTTTTTGCAAAATGTCAAGTTTCTCCCCTACATTCATTTCTTCAATGTAATTTAAATTAGAGAGTTTATCTAAAGAGATATTTAATTTAGAAATCCATTCCCTCCCTAAAATAAGTGGACCACCGTTTTTGATAACATACAGTTTTAATTTTACTGACATATTGTTGTACAGAACAGAAACAAAAAAATATCCTAAAACATTGATCACACTGCCCGAGTATGATTTTAAATTTAATTGAGATTTATTTGGTAGAAAATTCTTAAAATTATTTAAATAAAATTTTTCTGAAATGGTGGATATAGGTGAACCAGAATCACATACCATGCGTTATATTATTAAAATAAGAATCTAAATATGAATCAGAATCGTCATTATCAATTAACTACAAACTTATTATACTTATAAGGATTTGTATTTTTCTCGGTACCTTTTTCTGCAAACCTCGTGCTGATGTGTCCTTTCTTGCCACATGTGTGACAGGTGGCATCCCTGAAGAAACAAGTGGAAGGGACGTGGTTATTCTTGCCTCAACGGCGGCATTGATGTTCCTCCTCCTCCCTGCCGAGAACTTGAAAGTGGCGTCTTGACCTTAGACTTGGATCGCTGGTCTTTCATGTAAAACTTTTTCCTTTCTTATTTTTTCACAAAATTCACTGTATTTGCACCACCCACTAATTCCGAATCTCTTTCTGCTGCTTCCATGTTTACTGCTATTTCCACAGATTTGTAATAGGTGAGCGTTTTTTCATGGAACAGACGTTGTGGTATGACTTCATTTTTTAATCCAAAAACTAGTTGATCTCGTAGCTGAGTTTCCAAGTTACTACCAAACTTACAGTATTTTGATAGCTGTTTTAATGATGCTAAATACATTGAGATTTTCTGTCCTGTTTCCGCTGTCGGAATTTATAACGTTTGGCAATTTCTGATGGTAATACTTTTTGTAATGCTGCAAACGTTTTATCTGTCGGCTTTTCAGGACTACACAGATCTTCCATTAGTTCGTAGTCTCATCTCCTACTGCGGTGATCAGCAAGGCAGTTTTCATGTTTTCCTCAATTTTATTTACCTTGAAATACTGCTCCATACGAGTGATGTAGGAACTCCAATTTCCTTCTCCCAATTTGAAATATTCCGATTGTAAAACGACCATTTTTTTAACATGGGCAAATTTATTTTTCATTACTAAAAACACTACTACACTAGTTTTTATCAAGTTTTTTTTCTTTTCTGACTGCGCCAGTGTTATAACTCTACTTGGTTATTTGATAATTATTATTTATAATCACTCAATATCCCAATATTTAATTTATTTGGTAATTTATAAGGACTATAGGTATTAGTAAATTAACTGCTGTACTCGAAACTGATTTTATTTTCCACGTTAGGTGCGTTCTTTTTTACTGAGATCGCAGATCACTTCAGTTAAAGGTGATCTGAGATAAAGTGATGTGAGTAATCACCAATAAGAACGACATCTCAATTGAAGCGCGTGATCTGTCGGCGCATGCGTGAAAAAGAAACAAAACATATAATAATATAATAATGTTATTGTATCCATAATTTGTAACAAAAGAAAAATAGATTTTGTGTGTTTATATGTCAATGGTTGAAACTATAGATAACCTTAGTTAAAACTAAAAACAACCCAAGCAAATCAAATATTTGTTCATCCCCTCCACCTTATTTCCGACTCAAGTCCAACTGATTCCCCCTTACAACACATCGGTGAAGGGAGAGGAAAAATCTCAGCTCACTTAAAGTGAGTAAAACAAAAAGAACGCTCACATTACTGAGCTGAGATCTCAGATCACTTCAGTTAAGAGAGGCCTCACGTTTTAGGAACCTGAAGACAGTTGGCACCCGTGATTTGCAACAAAATTTAGGTCATTTTGTACACAACAAATCTAAAGAACGCAGAGAAAGTAAATGTTGAAATTTTAACACCATATAACTTGGACCTTTGTCTTGGGGATCAGGTATTTTGGTTGAGATTTATATTGTTATAAAAAAGATATAAGCTTTTAAGTGATGGTGTGATTTAGACAGTTTTGATAATTTGTGGTCGCCAATCTGGACACCAAAACCTGATCCCCAAAAGGAAGCCTAGAGATTTCGATTCTGAAAATATGAAATCTCAAATCATTGTATTTTTTGAGATTTGTTGTGCGCAAATTTTTGCAAACGAACATCTTTTTACTTTAGTTCAACCGCTAAACCGTTTTGATGCACGGCGCTGTACAGAACTCAATGACAGAAGACGACGATCAATTCATAGACAATAATTATTATAACTTTCTCTATGGGTCAAAAGCTGTTGTCATATGTTTTGTGTTCATAAAAATATCCCAAATTTATAGTTTAGTGTGTATTGTATTTGTAAGTGATTATAATTAAGTAATTTTCATGCTAAATAAGTAAATTTGTGCTTCGTAAATGCCATTTATATTTACTCCACAAGATTGTATTTAGTGTAGCCTAGACATAAAATAATCCACAAATATTTTTAGCTGTTGCTAGTGTACAAGTTCATATCGATAATATCGTTCCTCATGAAGATCAAGATGTTAATGAAGATGACGTAAATGTTGAATTAGGCATAATTAGAGATAGAATAGCGTGTGCATTACCATTATAGAATTATTTACCATTCACCACTTTTAATTAAGATATTTGTATAACATATCAATAAAAATCATTAACAGTATCTTTTATAAATTAGAAAACTACAGTAGGTAACAAGTACTAAATAAATTATAAAATTACAAATATGTAAATAAAAAAATATCCCCTTATGTTATAAACAAAAATTAAAAATAACTTTACAAACAGTACAACAGAAATAAAATGTAAAATAAATACTGATATAAATATATTTATAAATAACTTTGGAAACAGTAAGTACCACAGAAGTAAAATGTTAAGGGTAAAATAAATACCTACATAAATATAATTAAAAATAACTTTACAAACAGTACAACAGAAATAAAATGTAAAATAAATACTGATATAAATATACTTAAAAATAACCTTGGAAACAGTAAGTACCACAGAAATAAAATGTTAAGTGTAAAATAAATACCTACATAAATATAATTAAAAATAACTTTGGAAACAGTAAAACAGAAATAAAAATTTGAGTGAAAATAAAAATTAAGTACATAAATATAATAGAACATAAAAAATTACAAGAGAGAATCTGAATTACAATGACACTTCTTTTTTACAAGTTCCCTAAGTATTAAATTTTTCTCCTCAATTAGCCTGTTTCTTTTCTTTAATTCTTCTAACCGTTCTCTGTCAATTTTTAGTTTTTCTTCATAATATAATTTTCTATCAGATCTTATATACTGCAGGGTTGATTGTTTTTTAACAGCTCGTGTTTTTTTTTGATTAACTTTTGTTTGTGTTGGTGGTACATCAGGCTCATTGTTTTCATTTACTAATTCTTCATCACAGGTGTCAACTAAATTATTATCCATTGTTTCATTGGATAATATGAGTTCTGGATATACATTTTTCTTTTTTCCAAATATCTCGTCCATTTCTTTCTCATACTCGAAATACTTTCGTCCTCTACCTAAAGCAAAATAATTTTATTCATACATTTTACTAACTTTAGTGCTATCATCTAAATCGATTAATTGGTTTATTAATTTGTATAAAATATTTACCAGCCTTATTTTTATTATCCACAAACTTCTTATAATCTTTGGTTATGTTATGATAATAGAATAGAGATTAAAATTGGTTTCCAAATGATTCACAAACTGTTCAAACTGTATTCGTTTATTTCCAACCAAATAACAGTGCAGGACACGCGTTTGCGCAAAACAAGCTGATTAAACGATGCAATATATGGTTTGCGAATACAAAAACTGTGGTTGGAACAAACCTATTATTAAATAGCACATGTCCTTTCATGCAATATGTAATGCACATTGTATCAGGTGATAATAGTTATATTTTTCAATTATCACTATTATATATTCATCAAAATGAATTATGCAATTCTTGTCTTTTGAGAGCGGTTTTAATTTTTCTTCATTCTGATACTTCAAAGGTCTCTTCACTCCAATTAAGCATTTTTCGCTTTTCGCTAACAAACCCATATTATCATTAAAACAGGGTCTCAAGAGAATGTTGAAAGATGGTTTGATGATACTAGACCAAACAATCAGTATTATTTATCTCATATTTTCACATTAATCAAATAATTCAGTAAACATAACCTCAAACATAGCTTTTAAAATTAAAAAATGCGGATTACAGGATAATTTACATTATCATAATTATAATTTTTGATATCGGGTCGATACGATTACTTACTTTTTAACAATTTATTCCTTTCAAAAACATTTATGAAACTCTCAAATAATCAAAAATCTACAATCAAATGGAAATTATGTCAACAAATATTGTTTGGATCCGTGCATATAATATTCTCTTATCTATGCACAGCTGTACTGTGGTTTGGATGCAGCATAAAAAAACAGAGATAAGGTTTCTGTGCTCACCAACAGTTGAAATATTTGAAATCAAAACATTCGAACAGAGATGCGTTTCTTCTAACCGTCAAGAGTGGAAAGACAGAGAGAGAAAATATGTTGAATAAGTAAAAGCCGATTCAGTACTACTATCGACATCTGTCGTAAATATTTTGAACCAAATAATTACTAGATTAGCAACTAGTATTGTGTAGGTTTTTAGGTTTATATACCTGTGAGGAGGCCCCTCTTAAGGTGATCTGAGATAAAGTGATGTGAGTAAGCACCAAAAACAACGACATTCCGAGTAAACACATATCAACAGTGAAAATGTATTATGAAAAGAGTGAAAATTTTCAAATTTACTTTTAATTTTGTTGCGACGTCGCTAAAGTCAACTATAGAAAAAATTGAAAAAGAAGAATTTAATAAATCGTTTTTTATTTTTTGTTTTGTGGGTAAGCGGAAGCTGTTTTTCTTCTTTTACAGTCATCTGCCATGACTATTCAGCTCATACCTGTTACCCAATATATTTTCAACGGTGATTTGCTTAACTAGGCACCTAAACTGTAGAAATATTCTATGTAAAGTAGAAGAAAAATTTATTTCCACGTTGATCATTTTGTTTGTCTTTTCGACATTTCGTTCAAATAACATTTATTTAATTTTTAATTTGATATAATTCAGACAAAATGGATATAGAACAAATCAATATCCACGATGATTTTGTTTGGAACATGGATGTTAAACAAGAGTTGAGTGACGAATTGCTTAGGGTCACTTTTAAAAATGTAAATGCTAATAGTATGCACCACCTTATTAAACAAGAAATAAATGACGATCTAAACACAGTTCAAGTAATTGGAGAATCTATGGTTACAGCTAAAACAGAGAGAGGCAGCTCTCATAAGGTTAATAAACCCAACATTCGAAACAAATTAAACTATTTAAAACAGAAACAAGAAGGTCACACCAAATCAAAAGGTGAGTTACTATCATTGATGGCTATTTAGGTGTAGCATATTAATAAACAATAGCTTATCGAAATAAGATATTTGTTTGGTGTAAAGTTTAAATAAAACTCTATATTTTATACTATTTATTGTATCTCCACTACGGTACAATCTGTAATGAATCATATCAGTACACACAGAAACATCAACAAGTTGAGTAATCGATCTGTGAGTCATAGATACACGTCAGTGACTATATATTGGGTGTTCTTTCAATACTGTACATCTATCCCTTTTTATAATAATTTCACAATTACAGATTACTCCTGATTAAATTACTACAATATACTCCTAAAATCCAAGATTTAACATAAATATGTGGAAATTATTAAACAGCAATAAACTAAATACAATAACATTAGCAGTTTCAATACAATAACATTTATATAGTGATAATATAATTACAAAACTAATCTAATTATATAACTTCATTATGAGATCTAAGCTACATCCCTCATACAATGACATTGCATTAAATATAAAAACAAAATTAGAATTTTACTCAACAGGATTGGCAAAAGTAAATTTGTTTTCTTTTGTAACATTTTTTACAAAAACATTATCCCCAACTTGTAGATTAGAGTTTGTCGCCTTCCTTTTCCTGGCAGCAGAATATTTGCCCTTTTGTTTCTTCCAGTGATCCTCTTCTCGAACTTCTTCTTCAATTACCTCGTGGGGAAAGTCATGGGGAATCGTTGGCAACTTGTCTCGATATCTGTGATGGAAAAATAGTTCAGATGGGGTTTTTCCTGTTGTGGTGTGCGGAGTAGTGTTGTACATTGTAAGGTACTCCAGTAACTCCTTTTTCCAGTCATTTCTGCAAGCTTGATTAATTTTCAGTCTCTTAAGAATATCACGGTTCTGCGGCTCTACTTCACCATTTTGTTGTGGCCAGTAGAGAATAGTATGGTAAAGTATTATATTATTACTTTTGCAAAAAATTTTTAAATTCGGAGCTGCTTAACTGTCTACCGTTATCTGCAGTTATAGATTCAGGGAGGCCTACTCAGGAAAATGTTTCTTCTAACATCCTTAGGGTCAAAGCGGAAGTTATTTCTTTCGTTATTTTTATCTCCTTGTTTCTGCCATAGTAATCTACTACAACTAGCAGATAATCCTTACTGGGGAGGGGTCCCATAAAATCGATGGCTTTGTCAACCCACGGCTTTATTGGTAATTGACGCCGCTTCATAGGATGTGGTGGGTTCAGAACCGAAACCAAAGTGCAACCTTTGCATTCTGATACATATTTTTCGGCTTCACTATCCATCTTTGGCCACCACACTTTAGTGCAAAGGCATTTTTTCATTACAACAATGCCTGGGTGTCCTTCATGGGCAAGATCTAGTGTTCTTCTCCTCAGTTTTTCGAGGATTATTATTTTATCGCCTCTAAGTAAAATATCACCGTAACACTTCAATTCTGTTGCGAACATTTTGTACCTTTCTGTGCCTTCGGACCATTTTCCACTCTTTAAGGCATCTTTGACCAATTGAATTTCATTATCAACCTTAGAACATTTCCCCAATTCTTCTAATGTAATTGCTACCGGCTTCATATATTCCACTAGATGATGAATAAATTCTTTTTCGAATGGTTCTGCAATAATTCCATTGGAACACAACCTAGAGAGAGGATCTGCTATATGCATTTTCTCGGGTTGATAGATAATTTTGAATTTGAAAGATTGTAATCTTAAAACCCATCGCTCGATTTGAGCACAAGGTTTTGATTTGGGGTTAAAAATAACCTCTAGAGGTTTATGGTCCGTTACCAATTCAAATTCTTTTCCAAACAGATAGATGTGAAAATGTTCTACTGCCCACACTAAAGCAAGAGCTTCCTTTTCTGTTTGGCAGTAACGCTTCTCGCAGTCTGTCAAACTTTTATTTCTGAAAGGTATAATACGAGGTCCTTTAGTATCAAATTGCAAGAGCACAGCACCCAAGCCCACCGGACTTGCATCGGAAATTACTTGAGTCCGATCCTTAGGATCATAGTATCCCAAAATGGATTCAGGAGAAAGTGTTTGGATAAGAGTTATAAATGCTTTTGTCTGATCTTCCTTCCAAAGGTTTTCGATGTTAGCATTTTTCCCAACTTTTAACTTCAATAATTGTCTAATCGGATCTGTTAATGTTGCTAGGTTGGGAATCCATTTCCCCACAAAATTAACCAATTCCAAGAAACTTTGGATCTCATCAACAGTCTTAGGAGGGCGAAATTCCTTAATTGAATTGACGTGAATATCCATTGGTTTTATGCCTTTTTCCGATAATACGTGACCAAGAAAATTAACCGAATTGATATTAAAAACACATTTCTTTTCATTTAGTAAAACATTAAACATTTTAAGGGTATCAAGCGTTTTTTTAAGTCTACTGTTATGTTGTTCTTGATTTTCTCCAAAAACAATTATATCGTCTATGAAATTAAGAGTCCCGCTTCTATTATTTTTTGAAAGATCTCTGGAGCACAAGTTGTATCTATAGAGGCCTTTTTTGTTATAAAAGTTGTAATGAAACGTGAATTATTGGATATCTCTACTTGATGAAATGCGTTTTTTATATCAAGTTGAGGAAATACGGTAGCTTTTCTAAGTTGTGGTGCTAACACATCCATAGTTGGCAATGGGTGATTTTCGCGGGCTATTGCTTGATTTGCGCGTCGTATATACACGCAGTTTCGATAATATCTCCGTCAAGTAATTCTTGGAGAGCTAGTTCAACTTTCTCTTCCAAAGGTATCGGTATTCTCTTATAGGGTTGATCAACTGGTTGAATTGTCTTATCTATAGGGATATCCGCCACCACATCTCCAAATTTCGAAAAGTGCGTCGTGACAGAGTTTACACTGACATAAATTTTTAAAACTCCAAGTGACATCGCTGTGTCTTTCCCTAATAAGGATCTTAACCCATTTTTTACGACGTAGAAAGTGGCATTTTCAATTTTATTACCTACCTTGATTTCCGCATCAAAACAGCCAAGAACTGTCAAAGGAACAATACTGGCATATGGTAACAAATTTTTATTTGGCTCTTTTACTAGTTTTGTCACTTTAACTTTTTCTTTTTTCAGAAACTCCCAAGTTTTATCATCAATAACGTTATTTTTACTACCCGAATCAATAATCATTTGGATCATTTCCCCTCCAATATGATATGAAATTGTAGTGTCTTGATCTATCTGTAGTCAACTTGTTCCGCGCCTTCCGCCTTACTTTTATTTAAATTTAATTTTACGTGTTTATTTGATTCTGACCGGTAATTATCGGACATTACCTGTTTTCTTTTAGATTTACAAAATTTCTTAAAATAACCCCTAAAGTTACATTTGTTTCAAGCTGCTTCCCTAGCACGTGGAATCTCGTGAATCATGTTTTTTACTACAACATCGACTACAAGGTTGTTTATCATTAGTTTTGAATTTCGCGTGTTTTAAAAATATTTGGTTTATTTCGCTTAAACATGTACAGGGTTTATTACTCTCATCAAACTTTTCCATCTGTCGACTCACGGATTCCAAAGCATTACCTTCTAAGATAATTTCATTAAGAGTAACTAGACCACCAAGAGAAAGAATTTTTAGTCTTAAATCTTTTGACTTACATTTTTCTGTAATTTGATCTATAAGGTGCTCCTCCAGATTGGTAAAATGACACTTATTTGCTTGATGGTGTATCGTACTAAAAATGTATCAAATTTTTCATCATCGGCCTGTTTCATCAATCGGAAGGTGTACCTTTCAAATATTTTACTCTGCTTAGGTAAAAAATACGCATCTAATTTTTTAAGAGCAATATCTAAAACATCCACTTCTGCGTTCTCCTCAAGCGTGGCATCTATGTTCGCTCCGGGGAGATTGTAAAATATTCCCTGTAAATCTATACCTCCTGAGTGAAGTAGAATTGCACGTATTTTTTCTGCGTTGGTGACATCAGAGGCTATTAAATAAATTTGAAGAGATCTCCTCCACTTTTCCCATCTTGTGCCCAGGGAGAGTGGGTCACCATCACATTGGAATTGCTCCATTGTTGAAACATTTGCCATTTCTGAAATATACGGGAATATTATATCACCCTTGATTATGTTTTTCTTGAGTAATTCATAGTGAACCACTGAACCGGTAATTTCCTGAGCCTTGTAGCTCCCGAACCAGATATTTTATTTCCTTCAGCCTTTCGGCTTGCTGACCAGTTTTCTGACTCTTTGAGTTATTAGATCACTCTGAGCCGTTTGGCTCCCTGTAGACCATTAGGTCTATACTTAATGCCGAGCCGTTTGGCTCACTAGGCTTTAAGTCTATATATCTATGTCTATAGAAATTATAAGTATATGTATACATACGCAAACATATATATATATATATATATATATATATATATATATATATATACCACTCATTCTCTGTAACCTCTTTTGCGTGATATGCCCGCTAATTCTGTTTTTGTTATATATATATACTTAAAAAGTATCTATACATAAAATATATTTTTTTTTTCCGAGTATGAACTATTTTAATATTTATTAACTCACGTTACACGTAAGTATAAAAGAATTGTTAATTAATGAAATGTACCAACATGTCCATATTTCAGCCTTGAAAAAGAAAATAAATTTTTTCGAAACGTTGGGTAGTAAATAAGAGTTTAATTCAGCCCTACTTACGACGGAATCCCTAAGATATTGAGAGATTTTTGATTTATCTACCGTCAAGAATACCATTTTGCTTCATATATATATATATATATATATATATATATATATATATATATATATATATATATATATATATAATGCCATGAACCTTCCGACCCATAGTAAATAACAAAGAAGATGTAGGAATATCTTTGTTGTTGTTAACATATCACGCGATATTCCTACATCTTCTTTGTTATTTACTATGGGTCGGAAGGTTCATGGCGGGGGGGCTATATGCGCCTCCGTGTCGATGTTGGTTGATGTCCTGAAAACTCGGGATCTTCCAATTGAAGACACAAATGAGCGTTTGGTTTCCCTGCTGAAATCCGTTATTTTGTGTTTTCCAATGTTTCGATTAACATCTTTGCTCCCAAATTTCACATCCTTATTTGGTTATGCCGTGCTGATGAGGCAAAATGAGCCAGAAACATGCATGTCCACGGTTACCACTCTATTTCAGTAGCCCTTTATTTTGCGTGAATTACCCATGAATATCTTTGTTGTTGTTAACATATCACGCGATATTCCTACATCTTCTTTGTTATTTACTATGGGTCGGAAGGTTCATGGCGGGGGGGCTATATGCGCCTCCGTGTCGATGTTGGTTGATGTCCTGAAAACTCGGGATCTTCCAATTGAAGACACAAATGAGCGTTTGGTTTCCCTGCTGAAATCCGTTATTTTGTGTTTTCCAATGTTTCGATTAACATCTTTGCTCCCAAATTTCACATCCTTATTTGGTTATGCCGTGCTGATGAGGCAAAATGAGCCAGAAACATGCATGTCCACGGTTACCACTCTATTTCAGTAGCCCTTTATTTTGCGTGAATTACCCATGAATATCTTTGTTGTTATATATATATATATATATATATATATATATATATATATATATATATATTTCGAAAAAATTTATTTTCTTTTTCAAGGCGGAAATATGGACATGTTGGTACATTTCATTAATTAACAATTCTTTTATACTTACGTGTAAAGTGAGGTAATAATTATTAAAACAGTTCATACTCGGAACAACAAAAAAATATATTTTATGTATAGATACTTTTTAAGTACTAATTCAAAAGGATCTTCTCGATTTGAAGGAACATTATATGTTTGTCAGAGTGTCACAGTTTGAGTGACAGTTTTTTGGTTGAGACATAACCTAGTTGATGTGTTAAACTTTATGACTTAAGAGACAGTCTTCATTATTAGTAGCATGACTTGTCACTTAATCAAAATCCTATGAACAAAGGAAGTCCTATATATCATATATTCTCCCTTGTCAACGAGCGAAAGTGGTAAGGTATATTACTCTCACTAATTACCCCACTCAAATCTCACGATACCAAGAGTGAATGTAGTATATACACAACAACTCCGTTATAACTCATTAGTTATATAGATGTTTATATTTAAACAATAACTCACTTTACACGTAAGTATAAAAAAATTGTTAATTAATGAAATGTACCAACATGTCCATATTTCAGCCTTAAAAAAGAAAAGAAATTTTTTCGAAACGTTGGGTAGTAAATAAAAGTTTAATTCAGCCCTACTTACGACGGAATCCCTAAGATATTGAGATATTTATATATATATATATATTATATATATATATATATATATATATATATATATATATATATATATATATATATATAGATATTTATTTCGTACTAGTGACAAGATGCATTTTTAGAAAAAAAAATATATACATTGTATGGTACATATCAAAAGTTCTCTGTAAAAACGAAACATAAGGTATACATAAATTTAAAAAAAAAACAGTTAAAATCTACAATGTTAAACGTTCTCACTTGTTGTACAATGTTAATATGCACCAAACTATATTTAAAATACAGATCAAAAGCAAAAAACAAATGTGTAACACACAAGCAATTATAAAAAGATATGTGTAGAACACTGAATCACAAATCCAAAAATGTATTGCTATGTATATTGTCTATACTATATGGTTCTGCAGACACAAGACATTTCCTTATAGTCCTCCTAAATCTGTGTATGTTACTAATACCCCATAGTTCTTTAGGTAGTAGGTTAAACGTTAACAAACGTCTATATAAGCAACCTTTTTCAAGCAATGATATTTTATGAATAGGGTATCGGAAAATGTGTTTCTGTCTCGTATGATACTCATGTGCAATTGTATAATCTGAAAAATATTCCCTATTTCTATACACATAACATAGACACTCATATATGTATATACCAGGTACTGTTAATAAATTTAAAGATTTAAAATATCCCCTACAGCTTTCACGCAGTTTTAAACCAGCCAAAATTCTAACTGCTCTCTTTTGTAATACAAAGACAGTCTGACCGTGTGAGCCACCCCAAAAAACAATTCCATAGGTCAGCGATGAATAGAAATTCCCATAATATGCAGTTATCAATGTATGTTTGCTAACTACTTTTTTAAATTCCTTTAAAGAATAACAATTTCTACTTAATCCACCACAGAGCAGCTGCACATGCTCCACCCAGCTCATGTGCTCATCTATTGTGACTCCTAGAAACTTAATTTCTGACGAAAATGTAGTTACGTTATTGTTAATCCCAATATTATTAGGATACACAATTTCATTACGACTGTGTTTAAATAGAATGCATTGCGTCTTATTGTTATTCATGATTAAAAAGTTCCCTTCAAACCATTCAGCCATTTTTAAAATTACAGATGTCTTAGTTTTCATTTCATTATAATTATCTCCAACAATGAGCACATTTGTATCATCAGCATAATTTGTTAGTGTAGTTGTTATATCATTTAAAAACAGTTCTAGATCATTTATGTAGAGTATGAACAGGATTGGACCAAGCACACTGCCCTGAGGTATATTCAGAAGAGTTTGTTTTAATGCAGACTTTTTGAGAACGGTTTGCTAAATAAGATTGAAACCAATCATAGCATCTACCCCGAATCCCCATTTTTTCCATTTTGTCAAGCAATAATTGATGGTTCACACAGTCCAATTCCTTTGATAGGTCCAAAAAACTCCAAGGGCGAGACTACCACTATCAAGGGCGTCCAGAATCCTCTCAATAAAACCGAAAGCAGCAGTTATGGTAGATTTTGCTTCTCGGTATCCATGTTGATTTGAAGCTATGATCTGGTTCTTATTAAAAAAACTAACCAATCTTTTTCTCATAGCAATTTCAAAAACTTTGGAAAAAGTAGAGAGGAGACTTATTGGTCTATAATTTTCCACCAATAATGTATCTCCGTTTTTAAAGATTTCCACAATATAATAAAAGTTATTGAAAATTCTAAAAAATTGTACAACTGCTACTTTCAGTCTAGATGGGAAAACTCCACCCGAGAATGATGAATTTACAACATGTGTCAGTGGCTCTAAAACAAATGTTGCTATTTTTTTAAACAAAATATTACTGATACCATCCTCGCCACTTGAGCATTTATTTTTCAAACCATTTATAATTTCCAGAATTTCAACATCATCCACCTCGGATAGGTACATAGATAACACATTGTTATTTATATGATTCAGGTTTCTATTTTTTACCGAAGAGTCTACTAGACCTGCAGCCACTGTGACAAAATATTCATTAAAAATGTTAGATGCAACGGACATAGATGATATTCAATATAGGTGAGGGTAAATATATTAAAATCCTTAAAATTCGTACAAGTTTTTTAATTACCACATGCCAACTAGTTTCGACTTAACAAGTCATCATCAGGGCGGGTAAGCTACAATTAAGATGGTAAATTTAATTTAGCAAATCGAATTCTATTCAAACAACTGTAACTTACCAGTCAATCAAAAAATTTCCACAGGACGTATAACAACATGAATTTAAAATAAACAGCGAAAACAATACAAGACAACAGAACTAGACGAACTAACATTTTAAATAATTTGATCATTAACACACTCAAGTGAAGATAACTTTTTATAATCTAAAATT
The DNA here is from genome assembly GCA_963921935.1 of Galeruca laticollis. Lineage (NCBI taxonomy): Eukaryota > Metazoa > Arthropoda > Insecta > Coleoptera > Chrysomelidae > Galeruca > Galeruca laticollis. The sequence goes on along the minus strand of OY998185.1, from coordinate 23,299,568 downwards.
CTAAACAGTGGCGGAACTTCAATAGTTGATTTTAAATTTAATGATATAGTATTTTCATTATTAATTGATTTAAAAATTTCTAAGTTCTCCAAAGCGTTCAGTCTAGTTCCATGTTCACAAACATGTAAAATTTTAAAATTTTCATCCACCACAAAAGAATGGTTATTAAGTTGTAAATGTCTGTAGAAAACAGAACTATTCCTTGTCAAATGTTCTTGGATTCTCAACTTAAACCTCCTACCACACTGCCCTATGTATTCGGCGGTGCAATTGTTACAAGTCAACCTATAAACCCCACTTCTCTCAAGTTGTGAAATTGGGTCTTTGGTTCGAGAAAAGATAGTTTTTAAGTTTAGTGGAGATTTAAAGGCTACTTTATATTCTGTTCTATTCTGAATAATGTTGGCCAATTGATAGGAAAGTGGACCGTAGTAATAAATGCTAACAAATTTTTGTTGTTCAATCCTGTCCAATGCATATGAGTCATTCATTAAAAGCTTATCCATCTTTCTGTTAACTAAATTGTCAATTAGAATTGTGGAGTAACCGTTTTTAACTGCTAAAAGTTTGATAGTTTCTAATTCTTTTTTAAAATCATCAGGACACAATGGAATCAAAAAAAGCCGATGAACGTATGACCTGAACGACGAAAGCTTCTGCTGAAAGGGGTGATTACTGTCAATAGGGATAACATGAGAAATCTGAGTATTCTTCCTATATATGCTAAAAGAAACGTGATGATTAACCCTCTTCAAAGATAAATCCAATTAATTAAGAGTGCAGTTATTTTCCATTTCCAAAGTAAATTTGAGGTCTATGTGTAAGTTGTTAATAAAACTTAAAAAATCACCATTTAAAACGTTAACATCCCCCTGAAAACAAAATACCACGTCATCGACATATCTATACCAGAAAACGATATTACCCGAGAATTGGCTCTTAAAAATTTGTCTCTCTATAAAGTGCATAAAGATATCTGCCAAGAGAGGAGCTAGTGGATTTCCCATGCCAAGACCCTTCGTCTGTTCATAAATTTTATTATTAAACTTGAAGAAGTTTTGTTGTAATATGAATGACAATAACCTGAAAAGATTCTCCACCACAAAGTCATCCAACGAAGAATCAACCAATAAATCCCTAATGAGACCCAAGGTTAGTTCAAGAGGAACATTGGTGTATAAGTTAGTTACATCAACCGAAGCCAGAATGGCGTTCGAAGGAAGTTCAATGTCTTTAATTTTCTCTACCAAATCATTAGAATTCAAAAGAGTGTGTTGGGGTTCAAAATTAAGATTATTTCTAAGAAAATGATTCAGCTCCCTTGCGATTAACGAACAAGGTGAGTTTACAAATGAGAGAAATGGTCTTATAGGATGATCCTTTTTATGTATTTTTGGTAAGCCATACAATCTAGGTGTAGAATAATTCATCGGTGTTCTAACGTTAAGATTAATTGATTCAAAAAAAACCTTATAGGAAGACAAAAGAGATTTTAGTTTTCGAATGGATCACTTCTGAGTTCATTAAAGTGTTCATTGTTATTAACTAAAAAGTTTTCAACCTTAGTGATGTAATCAGATCTATAAAGAATAATTAGAGCGTTACCCTTATCCGCTTTCACGACAATCAAATCATTATCCCTGATTTTCTTTCCTATAGATCCGATCAAACGTTTGTGGAATTTATTAGAAGTGTCTCTATTTTTTCCCCCATGCGAGATGATCTTATCAGCCAAAAAACTCCTCAAGAAATCAGCCTTATCACCATTCAATCTATTCAGAAAACATTCCATGTCAATGATTGAATTTTCAGTAATAGTTGTATTGTTGAAAATGTTAGGAGTAAATTTCAAACCCTTATCAAGAAATTCCATTTCCTTTGTGGTGAATTCAACATCCGTCAAATTAAAAGTTCTAGTGAAGAAATCAACATTATCATTTAAACAAAGGTCAACAATTTTATTGTCATTTAACGCATTAAAATTACTAGAAGTATCAATATTTACGTTGTTTGTTGATATGTTGGAACCAGTTTCTTCAACTTCATTAAACAAATTGTCGTTGAAAGAAATATCGATTTTATTCGAGTCACCTTCACCCGAATGTAAACAAACCTGCCTTCCCGTCATCAACCAGTTCAATTTTTTAACAATTTTTCCAAATCGAATTTTAGAATAATTTTTAGTTTTTAGATGAATTTCGCTGAGAACAAAATCCAATTCAATATTATTTCTCAACTTATCCCTAGTATAGTACCAAAAGGAAATTTGATTTTTTATAAGCTTACGTTCACATTTGTCAATAATTGAGTCCTCTCTATGTCCTCTCGTTCTGAATCTAACCTTGGCGTAGGTTGGAATAATATTTCACCTCAAACAATTGCTGTTGAAAAATATGTGAGATGATGCATTCACTCTTTTCCTGTGCAAATTTTCCAATTTTCGGATTAAAGAGACATTGAACTTCCTTCGAACGCCATTCTGGCTTCGGTTGATGTAATTAACTTATACACCAATGTTCCTGTTGAACTAACCTTGGGTCTCATTAGGGATTTATTGGTTGATTCTTCGTTGGATGACTTTGTGGTGGAGAATGTTTTCAGGTTATTGTCATTCGTATTACAACAAAACTTCTTCAAGTTTAATAATAAAATTTATGAACAGACGAAGGGTCTTGGCATGGGAAATCCACTAGCTCCTCTCTTGGCAGATATCTTTATGGACTTTATAGAGAGACAAATTTTTAAGAGCCAATTCTCGGGTAATATCGTTTTCTGGTATAGATATGTCGATGACGTGGTATTTTGTTTTCAGGGGGATGTTAACGTTTTAAATGGTGATTTTTTAAGTTTTATTAACAACTTACACATAGACCTCAAATTTACTTTGGAAATGGAAAATAACTGCACTCTTAATTTGTTGGATTTATCTTTGAAGAGGGTTAATCATCACGTTTCTTTTAGCATATATAGAAATAATACTCAGACTTCTCATGTTATCCCTATTGACAGCAATCACCCCTTTCAGCAGAAGCTTTCGTCGTTCAGGTCATACGTTCATCGGCTTCTTTGATTCCATTGTGTTCTGATGATTTTAAAAAAGAATTAGAAACTATCAAACTTTTAGCAATTAAAAACGGTTACTCCACAATTCTAATTGACAATTTAGTTAACAGAAAGATGGATAAGCTTTTAATGAATGACTCATATGCATTGGACAGGATTGAACAACAAAAATTTGTTAGCATTTATTACTACGGTCCACTTTCCTATCAATTGGCCAACATTATTCAGAATAGAACAGAATATAAAGTAGCCTTTAAATCTCCACTAAACTTAAAAACTATCTTTTCTCGAACCAAAGACCCAATTTCACAACTTGATAGAAGTGGGGTTTATAGGTTGACTTGTAACAATTGCACCGCCGAATACATAGGGCAGTGTGGTAGGAGGTTTAAGTTGAGAATCCAAGAACATTTGACAAGGAATAGTTCTGTTTTCTACAGACATTTACAACTTAATAACCATTCTTTTGTGGTGGATGAAAATTTTAAAATTTTACATGTTTGTGAACATGGAACTAGACTGAACGCTTTGGAGAACTTAGAAATTTTTAAATCAATTAATAATGAAAATACTATATCATTAAATTTAAAATCAACTATTGAAGTTCCGCCACTGTTTAGAATTTTAGATTATAAAAAGTTATCTTCACTTGAGTGTGTTAGTGATCAAATTATTTAAAACGTTAGTTCGTCTAGTTCTGTTGTCTTGTATTGTTTTCGCTGTTTATTTTAAATTCATGTTGTTATACGTCCTGTGGAAATTTTTTGATTGACTGGTAAGTTACAGTTGTTTGAATAGAATTCGATTTGCTAAATTAAATTTACCATCTTAATTGTAGCTTACCCGCCCTGATGATGACTTGTTAAGTCGAAACTAGTTGGCATGTGGTAATTAAAAAACTTGTACGAATTTTAAGGATTTTAATATATTTACCCTCACCTATATTGAAGATGTTTTCGTACTCTAGTGGATTTGCTTCAGAAAAGAAATAGATGATATTGTTTAATTATTGGACTTAATACCAGTGAAATATTCTTGTGTTGATTTGCCTTTCTCAGTTTTTATTATATTCCAGATGGTCTTACTTTTGTTATGCGAGTCACAAATTTGTCTGTCATAGTAATTCCTCTTTTCCTGCAAGACAAGGTTGGAGTAATAGGTTTTCCTATACATACACTGATATCTAAAAAAAAATAATATTGAAAACAGGGTGAGTGCCAATACTAAAACAGATAAACGAACCAACTTTTCCTCAAGCATGTCCAAAGAATACTAAGTTTCAAAAAACCTTCTTATATTAACACGATTATTTCCGATAATATACTGCTTAAGATGATTTTTAAACCTATGAATATTCAATATTTTTTTCAAGTCTTGTGGAATTGTATTGTATAACTTAGGCCAAATAAGAGTAAGACCTTTGCGAAACTGTTTTTGTCATGAAGGGAACCACAAAATACTGACCTTGTCTTGTATCGTACGAATGAGTAGGTAACTTACTACAACTGTGTTTATGTGTGTGGTATCTAATACATACGGATAAGAAATATAGTTGTCTGAGATCCAGCATTTTTGCTTATGTATATAATTGGTTACTGGGATATCTCGCGCTTTTTGAATATATTAATTTTATAAATCTTCATTGTGTTACCTCGAGTATGTGCAAGTGAGTCTTTAAAGCAGAGCCCCACACAGTAATTCCGAAATGTAAGTGACTTCCCACCAACGAATAGTAAAGAGTTCGTAAGTAATTTGATGATAAATTGTCCTTGAGTTTTCTAAATTTCCATAGTATAGTACGCAATTTGTTAACCACATATTTTATATGCGCATCCCATTTAAAATGCGGGTCTATATAATTCCTAAATATTTGATATTCTTTTCAGGCAATATTCGGTATGTATCCGATTTAGTATTTATTATTAACTCGTGAAATAAAGGCATTCCGAATTTATTGCAACTGAAAGGCAGGTAATTGGTTTTCACTGTATTAACTGTTAATAATTTGTAATCTAACCATTTTTTTATTTTAGAAAAATCGGTTTCGGCCATCCTTTTTAAATCTTCCCAGTTATCTGCTTTATAGAATATAGCAGTATTATCTGCCAAACCAATAATGTTATCGTTCTTTCCGAACGAAAATAAATCGTTTATATATATATATATATATATATATATATATATATATATATATATATATATATATATATTGTTATATTTTCAAACGTTTGAATATAATTTCCCACGTTTGGAAACAATTTGTAATATTTCAATTCTTTAGATATAATTCCCCTACGATATGGAAATAAATTATACTATCTTGTCGCAGCGACAATTATTGTGCATACCACTTAAGTACGTATTGAATTTCAAATTTGACAGTAATTGTCAAATTAAATATGCCCGGCGCCAATAAATATCAATATAAAGATGAATTTATCTACAATCAACTTATTACTCTTATCTCAGGGGTGAGATCAAAATTGTTCAAAATTAATTCTTCAAATTTATTTGTTTTTTAAGATATTTCCAAATTAAATGTTTCACTATTATCAAACTCTCAAATAACTGTTGATTCAATACAATAAAAGACCCTTTAATTATTTTATGACATTTACTAATTTACTGTCATTAAAAATTTCAATCAAATGTCACTGATTAAATTGAAAATTCTATGAATGTAAAATGATAAGTTCAATGATATTGGATACTGAATGAATACTACAGGTAGTTAGAATCAAAATTATATATTATACTATCAGATACGAAAAATTAACAAAATTGTTATTCCCAGAAATTATGATAAAAGAACAACAGTCGTAACCTCTACAAAAAAACTTAAAATTAGAATACAACTATGCTAAAATTTAACCTAATGAATTATTATCAAACGTTCAAATAATAATTTACACTTGACGTGTATCAATGTCAAATACCGAAACTTCTGCTCAAAATGGTCTATTCACTTGATGTTGTAAATGATATGTATCAATAAATTTGGTATATTTCAAATCTTTTATATAGATGCATCTTTTAACTGTATTGAATTTAAGGCCTGATATTTCTCGAGAAATAAATTCAAAACTGGAGAGGACTCACCCAATGGATCAGGAAATCTCGTACTTATTCTAACGTATTTAGAATACTGCAACTTTCTAAATATATACGATTTAGAAAAAACTGGAACCACATACACTTTTACGATACAATTCTTATCCGAATTATGTACGCACTGAATTTATTATATGGGATATTTATCTGATTGTATGATATGCAATTTATGCAATCTACCAAAAGAAATTCGAGACAACTCTTATTCTGATGTTGTCTCTTCAAAGGATAAAAAACTACTGACCAAATTCTTACAAAATAAATAATTCTCCTTTCTGTTGTTTACCGATTTTTCTTGTTTTTAAAAAAATTCCTTATCTATAATTTCCAATAACCAAGTGAGATTTTGAAATTCTTTTATTACATTTGTAATCTTGCTAGCAGAGACCTCTATATTTTACAATTTCAAATATTTTCTCCAAATCCTATTATGTTCTATCTATCATTAGATGTATTCTACTCAAATGTCATCGAAATTATGAAATGTCATGTTTGATATTTCTACTGAATCTTTCAAAATTTAGGAATTTACGTAGAGTACAGTGTGTATCGAGAGTATGACAACTAAATTAAATAAATTTCCTTATGTTTTACTTATTCTTTAAATTTCAAATAGAGGATATGTATTAGTATTATATATATATATATATATATATATATATATATATATATATATATATATATATTAATGTGGAAAAATAATGCTACACACTGTACATATATCTAACACGAGTTAATTACAATTTGAGATATTAACGAGTATAAAATTATTGAAGGAAAAACTATTCGAGAGTCAAATTTAAACTAAATTAAACTAATGAAATTTCTTCAAACTTTGTAATGTACCTTGTACACATATACATGACATCAATATAATAAGGATTCAAACTATTTAAGAGAAAAATTTAAAAAAAACATCACCTGTTATGAAATGAATGAGTCCACTCTTCAATTGAAATCGTTAAATGTTTATGCATTATCTTAAATTCCTATTAGATACCATTAAACTATTTAGAAGCCCTAGAAATGTTTCTTGTAATATACCCAAAAGTTGAAATTCCATATAAAGACATTAGGGTTATAAAATCTTTGACTTCTGGAAGTATGTGTCAGCTGGGTAGAGCAAAATTCATGACAGCTAAAAAAATTTTAAGAATTAATGCAAAAGATAAATAGATGAATTGTTAGTTTAGAATTGTTAAAAAGTATGTTTTATAATTAAAAAAGTTAATATCTTAAATAATAAAATGAAATCTATTGACTGAACTACTATGAGTTATTTTGATTGGTTACAAATATTTTTATGATTTCAATAAACAGAGGGCTAATGAAAAAAGAGGTTTCTTGTTTAGAAAAAAGTGGTTGCTTAGGGAGATAGGAAAAAGTGTTGACGAGTAGTATTGAAAAATCAAAAAGAAGTACATTGTTCTTTAGAAATAATATAAGAATTGTTAAAATTAAAAAAAAATAAGTTTGAAAACAGTGATACTAACCTCCAAAAAGCATTCCTGAAGAGAGGTAATACTATATGCAGAGAATATTGGCTTTAACCATCCTGAAAAGTCTATATATATCCCGTATCGTGGTAACAATAATTTCCACGATCTTTGAAGAGAATCTATGCATGGAAAGCCTTCGAAATTAAATTGATTCGAATAGATTCTTGAATCAATCCGGACATTTTCGAAGCAGCCTGCAAAGAAGAGAGAGTAGAATAAATTGACAAATCTATTGATAATCAGCGGATGATAAAAGGTATTTAAAAACTGTTTCATTTTAAATAAAACTTACCGTGTGTATATTGAACATTATATATTGAAACTGTACTGACAACGTGCGTTTTATGACTTTCCTCCATTTTCTTTTGTGAATATAAAGTTGTGTTCTTTTGTATATAACGTATAATAAGTTGCATACTTCCAAGTATTTAGACTAAATTCATTTGTGCGAATGTGTATCGTGTGAAAGATCATTGTAGATAAGTTCATTTTTTTTAATTGATAAAAAAGAATAATGTATTTTTAATATATAAATTAACAAGTCTTCCCATTTGGAAGAACAAATTATATTGTTTGTAGACTGCATTTCTTAGTGTTTGATTTATCAGTTATCAGTTGGCAGGATTGATGGAGCGTATTGTAACTCGAGAGGGGGTTTGGAACAGAATTTGCAGGGCCGGTTTGTAAAAATTTATACAATATAAATATTTAGATCATAAATTTTTTTTATCAAAATTCGATATTGAGATTTGGCGCTTATTACTAAAAGAAAAATCATATGAATATTTAAACTTATGAACCCAAGATTCTGAGAAGCTGAGTGCTCATTAAAAAATTTAATAGTAAGAAGAGGTAGAGGTAAGTGCTTTGTGTGGCATTATTGAACCTAGATAATTTTCTTATATATACCGGGCAAATTAAATTCATATAAAATAAACTACAATAATATATATATATATATATATATATATATATATATATATATATATATACCAAAGTCAATCGGTCTGTCACAGCTCTTCACATCATTCACCCTTACAAATTGATGTCTATTAGTTAGATAATTTTCAAAAAATGTTAGGGAATCGTTTCGGATCCCTATATCCTCCAATGCTTGTAATAATAAAGGGTGACTCACTGTATCAAAGGCTTTTGTTAGGTCTATAAATATACACAAACACGGTTTATCTTCACTAAGTGACTCGGTTATTTTAGATGTTAATTCGATTACAGCGTCCTGAGTAGATTTACCTTGCCTGAAACCAAATTGTTGATTTGATAGAAGTTTGTACTTATTTAGGTAACTAAGAAGTCTTGAATTAATCAATTTCTCGAATATTTTAGCAAAATGTGTTATAAGTGATATTGGTCGGTAGTTATTGACGTCTGATTTACTTCCTTTTTTATATATTGGGGCCACAACAGTATTCTTAAGGGCCATGGGAAACACACCGCTTTGAATTGAATTGTTAAAGAGATAAGTTAAAGGTTGTATTATATGATATCGAATTAATTTAATCGTTTCAGCTTTTATGTTATCACAACCAACTGATTTCCTATTTTTTAAATTTAATATTACTTCTAGAACTACGTTTTCATCAGCTGGCGCAAACACAAACGAATTCAAAGATGACCGTTTAATTTTATAATTTTTATCTTTTGGAACTTTGTTAGCTCATTTTTTGTCTACGGAAGTGAAGTGATATTGAACTCGTTAGCTATATCAATGTCATTCACAAGCAACTCGTCAGAATCTACGCCAGTAATGCTGTTAATGGGCTTTTTATTCTTTTTCAAATTTGTTAATTGTTGAACTACGTTCCATAAGTTTTTTGTGGTGCTCGAATTTTTATTAATTAGTTGTTGATAATATTTTGATTTTGCTTTAACAATTAGTGTATTCAGCTTATTTCTAAATAACTTGTAATCATTTTTCATAGTAATGTTATTTGTATTTTTTTGACACTCTTTATAAATCATGTTCTTTTTATTTATCGAATTAAGTAGGGCCGTAGTTAACTAGGCAGCTAATTTATCCCGTTTTCTGAACAGTTGTCTTCGTTCAGTGCATTGGTTTAACACGTTTGTAACAATAGTTATAAATTCGTTTGTTGCAATATCTGGATTATCAGCAGCGTACACTGAATCCCAACAAAGGTGCTGTAATGAATTTATTAATTTATTTTCATTGATGAAATTGATATATCTACTGTTACCTATTTCATGTACAGCATTATTTACATAACCAATTTGCAAGATGGTTGCAAAATGGTCAGTTATAGTTGTTTTTAACACCAAGGGCAAGATGTTATCGTAATTGTTTACATTCGTCTTTAGGAATATGTGATCTAAACAGCTTTCACTATTACCTTGGACCCGTGTTGAGTCATTGATGGTAGATTTATACCTAAATTCATACAGAATATTTTGGTACTCGGCTGTAAGTCTATCATGTGGCTCTAGTAAATTAATATTTAAGTCACCCAAAAAAAGTTTTATCTCGTTTTCATTATTTTCGTGCCGTTCTAGGAATGCATTCAGGCTCGCATTGAATTCATTTATGTTTATAGTTGGTGACTTATAAAATGCCGTAACAACATTGGAACCATTGATATTTGATGTAATATTAATTTTTAATGCATTGATATTATTGTGCAATGGTAATATATCATACATGAAATTAAGAGAAGAATTAACATAAACAATTACTCCATCATTTTGGTTAAAATGACTTTCATTATAGATCAATTCATACCCATTTATGTCAAAAATGCTCGGATCTATTATTTTCCAAGTCTCACTTAAAACTATACAATCAAATTCTCTGTTTAACTTTTGTAGTAGTACCAAAAATTAATCAAATTTTTTATTGATACTACGTATATTCATATGCAGGACTTGAAAAGTGCTACTTTTATTATTAATATTTAGTATTTGTGAACATTCATCAGCAGTATTTATGGTAAAAGTTGGAACTGAATTTATCCGAAAATGCTGAATATAACGATCGATTTAGACACTCACCAATTAATAATAAACAATTGAACAGTACAAAAATACATTGTTAAAATAATTATACATTGTTAATAATTTCTAAGAAACAAATAAAATAAAATAGCTTGATATGTGAATAAAAAAACATGAAACAATTAGGTACTAGTCATTAAAACACAAGACCATGAAACGACGTAAAAAGTAGTACAATGGGAAAAAGGTAATTATTATGCTAACTAAGTTCTTTTTTGGACTGAGAACGCGAACGTGTTTTCGGACCACTTTTAGTAATTCTATTTTCGTTTACAGCAGTTAAATTGGCTTCATCTGGAGTTGCTGAGTTATGATCATTAATTCCAAGTCGTGGAGGTTGATGGGAGGTTGCCAGATCACTTTTAGGTTGCAACTCTTCAAGCGATAAATTTAGTAGTTCATCCAGGGTATAGCTGTTACCATCTAAAATTAGTTTATTATTGCTGATAAAGCAGTTTTTATACTTGTTACTTGCACGGAATTGTACCAGATACGGTTTTAGGTTTCTATAATTTTCTCTTTGTTGAGGGGTTGCGTCATTAGCTATAAATACTCCAGATCCCTTCAGCTTTTTTACTTGTTTTAGGACTGCCTGCTTCGCAAAGAACGAAACTAATTCTATCTTTATTGGCGCTGTGTCGCTTTTCCCGAGAAAGTATAGATTTTTGATTTCCATTAAATCCGAATTCAATCTACCATTAATTTCGTCGCATAGGAATCCCGGTGTCAATAACCCGTTTCGAGGTTTTTTTAGTCCAGAGATAACTAAGTTGTTGATACGATTTTTCTTTTCTAGATCCTTTTGTTTCAGATCTTTATTTTCTTCTTCAATCGTTTTAATTTTTATGTTTAGTTCGGTAATTTTTTGCAGCAAATTTTTTTCAGAAAAATCAATATCCTTTTTTAGTTCTACTTTTGACTTTTCAAGTTCCGCAAGATTTTTTTTAGTGTTGTCTTCAAGTAATCGTTTAATAACTATCTCAATCATAGTTTTCGTGATTAAAAACCATTTGTTTAATAACCAACAACTATTAGTGTGTGGTCCGCTTTAATATATAAATAAACAGTGTTATCAGTCGGAGGAATTTCTTCTACTTATTTCAATTGTTTTTCTTCTCATTAGTTTATTTGGTGTTGAATTTTTAAGATTCAATCAATCATTTTCTAATAAAAAAAAACATAATACATACAAGTGTTTTTAAATGAAACTCAAGGTCTCTAGTTAATTCCACAATATAATACAAGTTATTGAAAATTCTAAAAAATTGACAATTGTTTCGATAAATCAATATCATCGTCAGAATGACAGAAGTTACATTTCATTTTATGCCTACCTGATGTTTAGTAGTTATATTTTTGGCTAGACCAAGGAGTAACCTAACTTGTGATTGGCTTAATATATGTTTATAGAAAAAGAAGAAGATGTGATATTACAAATATTGAAGCTTAGATATTATTAGCCCTATGGTGATATCCTGGATATCATTTTTCCAATTAAGATCAGTATAACTGTGCAATGATATAGAAAACCAGGAAAACTATATCTGCTGATCTTTACAATTATCACTTAAGAAGACAGTTTATTAGTGGAGAATTCCCTAGATTTAACTGTTCATTGACAACTTCATATTGTGGGTTTCTTAAATGTCTTCTAATTTCCAGTTCTTCAAGGAAATCCAGTTCTTGTTTCTTTACATTGGCGACGAGATGAAGTTAAAGTTAAAATAATAATTAGAAAGTGTTTGTGATTTGTAAACAAGCTGTAGGGTGAATATTTATTCAAGTAAATAGTAGGAAATCGAAAAATCATTGTTAATTTCCATATTAAAATTCAGTAAACTAATAGCAAATTGGTATTGAAAAGTATCTTAGTGGCTATTAGTTTTTCCAGTGGCTAATAATTGATTTACTATAATTAAATACGAGATCATACTTATGATTAATATATTAACATTTATATTCATAGTGTGTGGCCGCAATTCATGTTCGTGTATGTGAGTGACGTGAGCTCCTGTAAAATTTTAAATAACTTAGGAAGTATGGTAGTGCAAATGATGTTAACAATAATCATAAGAAGACAACTTCAAGTAATCCTGTAGTATAAATAAACTGTATGTATTATGAAATTGACTGTCTCGACCCTTACTTCGTGGAATATGCTCATATTAGTGTTTTTAAATGAAGCTCAAGGTCTCTAGTTAATTCCACAATATAATACAAGTTATTGAAAATTCTAAAAAATTGACAATTGTTTCGATAAATCAATATCATCGTCAGAATGACAGAAGTTACATTTCATTTTATGCCTACCTGATGTTTAGTAGTTATATTTTTGGCTAGACCAAGAAGTAACCTAACTTGTGATTGGCTTAATATATGTTTATAGAAAAAGAAGAAGATGTGATATTACAAATATTGAAGCTTAGATATTAATAGCCCTATGGTGATATCCTGGATATCATTTTTCCAATTAAGATCAGTATAACTGTGCAATGATATAGAAAACCAGGAAAACTATATCTGCTGATCTTTACAATTATCACTTAAGAAGACAGTTTATTAGTGGAGAATTCCCTAGATTTAACTGTTCATTGACAACTTCATATTGTGGGTTTCTTAAATGTCTTCTAATTTCCAGTTCTTCAAGGAAATCCAGTTCTTGTTTCTTTACATTGGCGACGAGATGAAGTTAAAGTTAAAATAATAATTAGAAAGTGTTTGTGATTTGTAAACAAGCTGTAGGGTGAATATTTATTCAAGTAAATAGTAGGAAATCGAAAAATCATTGTTAATTTCCATATTAAAATTCAGTAAACTAATAGCAAATTGGTATTGAAAAGTATCTTAGTGGCTATTAGTTTTTCCAGTGGCTAATAATTGATTTACTATAATTAAATACGAGATCATACTTATGATTAATATATTAACATTTATATTCATAGTGTGTGGCCGCAATTCATGTTCGTGTATGTGAGTGACGTGAGCTCCTGTAAAATTTTAAATAACTTAGGAAGTATGGTAGTGCAAATGATGTTAACAATAATCATAAGAAGACAACTTCAAGTAATCCTGTAGTATAAATAAACTGTATGTATTATGAAATTGACTGTCTCGACCCTTACTTCGTGGAATATGCTCATATTAGTGTTTTTAAATGAAGCTCAAGGTCTCTAGTTAATTCCACAATATAATACAAGTTATTGAAAATTCTAAAAAATTGACAATTGTTTCGATAAATCAATATCATCGTCAGAATGACAGAAGTTACATTTCATTTTATGCCTACCTGATGTTTAGTAGTTATATTTTTGGCTAGACCAAGAAGTAACCTAACTTGTGATTGGCTTAATATATGTTTATAGAAAAAGAAGAAGATGTGATATTACAAATATTGAAGCTTAGATATTAATAGCCCTATGGTGATATCCTGGATATCATTTTTCCAATTAAGATCAGTATAACTGTGCAATGATATAGAAAACCAGGAAAACTATATCTGCTGATCTTTACAATTATCACTTAAGAAGACAGTTTATTAGTGGAGAATTCCCTAGATTTAACTGTTCATTGACAACTTCATATTGTGGGTTTCTTAAATGTCTTCTAATTTCCAGTTCTTCAAGGAAATCCAGTTCTTGTTTCTTTTCACAAATATGCAGCACTTCTAGTTCTGTGTTAGGTGTCAATGTGAAAAGAAACAAGAACTGGATTTCCTTGAAGAACTGGAAATTAGAAGACATTTAAGAAACCCACAATATGAAGTTGTCAATGAACAGTTAAATCTAGGGAATTCTCCACTAATAAACTGTCTTCTTAAGTGATAATTGTAAAGATCAGCAGATATAGTTTTCCTGGTTTTCTATATCATTGCACAGTTATACTGATCTTAATTGGAAAAATGATATCCAGGATATCACCATAGGGCTAATAATATCTAAGCTTCAATATTTGTAATATCACATCTTCTTCTTTTTCTATAAACATATATTAAGCCAATCACAAGTTAGGTTACTTCTTGGTCTAGCCAAAAATATAACTACTAAACATCAGGTAGGCATAAAATGAAATGTAACTTCTGTCATTCTGACGATGATATTGATTTATCGAAACAATTGTCAATTTTTTAGAATTTTCAATAACTTGTATTATATTGTGGAATTAACTAGAGACCTTGAGCTTCATTTAAAAACACTAATATGAGCATATTCCACGAAGTAAGGGTCGAGACAGTCAATTTCATAATACATACAGTTTATTTATACTACAGGATTACTTGAAGTTGTCTTCTTATGATTATTGTTAACATCATTTGCACTACCATACTTCCTAAGTTATTTAAAATTTTACAGGAGCTCACGTCACTCACATACACGAACATGAATTGCGGCCACACACTATGAATATAAATGTTAATATATTAATCATAAGTATGATCTCGTATTTAATTATAGTAAATCAATTATTAGCCACTGGAAAAACTAATAGCCACTAAGATACTTTTCAATACCAATTTGCTATTAGTTTACTGAATTTTAATATGGAAATTAACAATGATTTTTCGATTTCCTACTATTTACTTGAATAAATATTCACCCTACAGCTTGTTTACAAATCACAAACACTTTCTAATTATTATTTTAACTTTAACTTCATCTCGTCGCCAATGTAAAGTTTAAATAAAACTCTCTATATTTTTACTATTTATTGTATCTCCACTACGGTACAATCTGTAATGAATCATATACAGTACACACGGAAACCTCAACATCAACAAGTTGAATAATCGATCTGTGAGTAATAGATACACATCAGTGACTATATATTGGGCGTTCTTTCTATACTTTACATTTGGCAGAGAGGATTTTTGTGCAGAACAGTGTAGCAAAATAATAAAAAATAGCTAAATAAATTATTTTTAAAAGAGAAAAATTTCGTTCTTTAAATAATAAAAATCAAATTGTAACTACTTAATTATTTTATAAAAGATACAGAAAAAAATTACATTGATGAATCAAAATTCTTATTTTTACTTATACATATTACTTATGTTTGCAACAAATTTTGATTCGATTTATTTTAAAATCTGCAGAGACATCTTGTAATTGCTTCAAACCATAAAAAACGAGAAGATGAGATTAAATCAGCTATAATACTGTGACTCTATAATAATAATAAATGGATTTTAAGTATAAAAATAATACTCAATTGGCCATTGACTGAGGTCATTCAGCTACAGTGGTATAAGTTATTGTATGAATTACAATGATATTCTTAAAATTTTACAGTTTCAGATTGATATAAGAGAGAGAAAAAAACCAAAAAATGATCAAAACTATAGTTTATCCCATATAATTTGTTCTGGATGTTTGTAGCGTGTTCTTCTTGTTATTTCTTCTGTTGCAATATGGAGAGATGAGGTTCTTGGCTTCGGTTTTCTCACTAAATTTGAAGGACAACTGTGATAGTCTCTCTTCGATGGGTTGCACTCCAGTAACTTCATATAGCATTGGTTGGGTGGATTATGGATAGGATTATTCGGATGTTTAATTTTCATGATAATGCGTTCTTTCGGCCACCTGGAGATTCTTCTGGGCAGGATTTCTTATGTTCTGGAATATTATATGTCCATATTCAATTAGTGGTCTACACATCATTTTATAGATTTTAGTTTTTGTGTTTAAGTTTATTCCATATTTTTTGTTAGATATAGATTTGAAGTGCTTTGCCCTTGATATGGTTTTCTTTTTTATATTTCGTGTGTGTGAGTTGAAGTTTAGGTTATTGTCCATAGTGATCCCCAGATATTTTGTACATATTTCTGGACTGAATTCATGGTCATATAACCTTACTCACGGTGATGAGGAGTGGAAAAAATTAGCAAATACGATTTCCTTGGATTAGGTTTCAGTCGCCATTTATTGAACCATGATGTTGTTCTGTCTACTAGCTGTTGTAATCTTTTAACGGTTGTATTTATACTCCTGCAGTGAGAAACCAATGCAGTATTATCTACATGTTGTAGTATATAGTTATCCAAATCAAAGTATTCTAGGTCTGCGTGGTATATATCTGAACAGTATATGTTGTATAGTAAGGGTGATAGTGGAGATCCCTGAGGTACACCTTACTCTGGGGAAATACGTGAGAAGTGTCCTGCACTTTAACTCTCAGTTTTCTTTCATTCAGTAAGTTACCTATCACATGGATCAGGTATTTGGGACAACCAAGGTAGTCCAACATGTATATACGCCCTTTCGTCCAAACACTATCGAAAGCTTTGTTAATGTCTGAGAAAATTGCTGCTGTTTTGTTTCTGTTAAGCTTAGATGCTTATATGTTGTTGGTGAGTATCACAATATAACAATGACTTGAATCCAAACTGATACCCTGAGATATGATTTCCCATTGATTTCACTATTCTGTTTTTATGATTTTTCCAAGGTTTTTTCCTAGCACAGGTAGCAGCGTAATTGGTCTATAAGTGGTAGGTGTAGAGTGATCCATGTTTGGTTTCGGAATAATAACAATTGTACCCATTTTCCATTATCTAGGTATATAGGTGTTTTTCAGACAAAACTGATACATTTGGATGATATATTCGTGGATCTTATGGTGTAGCTGTTTAACCAACGATTTTTTAATGAAATCATGCCCTGGGGCAGTATTTTTACCTTGGTTTATTATATTGTAGTATTCTTCTTCTTCGATGTCATATTCCTCAGGGTTCACGTTGACTTGCTGTGGGTCTATATAGTGTATGTTGTACCATTCCGAGATAGTTTCATAGTGGTCATCATCGAAATTGTCTTCTTCGCTTTCTTCATATGTAATAAAGAATAAATTTGTCATTTGTTTGGAATAACATATTTGAACATTTCAAAATTACCCATGCATATGCTTCTTGGCAGGATAATATAATAGTTTATTGCTGTAAAACTATACGTATGTAGAATGGCTTAGCTAGTTAATCAATGGCTGTCTAAGAAAGATAGCTACCATTACCGTGAAATCTTAAGATAATAATGGCGAATAATGAAATGTGTCTTTTGCAATGGGAAAAATGATAGAAATAATAACTTTTGTGGAAGAAAAATTGAAGAATGTAAAGAAATTTTAAGTATATATGCTAAGTTTAACTTAAAAAATAACAACATAAAGTTACTGGGGCAAATTAATACTTCCGATGGATACCACAGACAATGTTACAATTCTTTTAAATCCGTAATGACTAAATATTGTGATATGTAACAATAATTCTTTTTCATCAATAAATATTTTTGTTATTTTACTAAGAATTTAAATAATAATTTTCTATTATTCTCATCATCGAAGATTTGAAAATAAGAAAATTATTTTGGATACTTTGAGTAGTGTAATGTACTCCTGTCTCCCTTCAGCGCCTATCTACTTTGTCACTATCTATCTCTAACAACTGGCATAATGCTACTGTACACTACACCAATAAATTGGTCTGGCTATTGAGTATACAACCGAATTATTATCTGGCAAATTAATTCTTGCTTTTTCTACATTGCTAGCTCTCATACTATTAAGTACTGTTCATTTGGGGATAATCCGGACTGTAGTGTATTTGAATATTATTGAAACCCAAATCAATTTTTTACTGACACTATACTGTACTGTATAAGTTTTAACTTTTTAACTGAACTATAAAGGTTACATGAATTCTCTCGCTTAACACATTTCACAAAATATTTTTTGTTCAAATTCTTAGCAGTTTGTAGATAAATCTGTAAGTCTCATCCTACTCATCTATGATGAATATTACCCTCAGAGCTTTGCAGAGACCTTTTCATTTATTTCGTAAATAGCGGATATATTGTGTGTCCACAGATAAGTGAATTGACTCTTGTAAGAGTTAAAAAACTCGATTCCATTTTTTATTTTTTGAGGTTCAGCCCTGTTTGATTAAAGACACAAGTATGCCTCAGACATTTCCCAAAAAACTTATTTTTCTGTAGAGTAAAGTGTATTTTATGTGGCAAATATGAAAAAAGTTATTGAGAAAAGTTGTTTAGAATCAGCATCCAGGCCAATATTCCAAATTTCAAAATCAACTGCCAACTATAATTTTTTTTATTATAAATACTACTGACTTAACACTAATCCGTTATAATTAACAGTGAGTTAAAAACCTCAAATTAAATGTCAGGCTCCACTACACCCCATCCTAAATCTACGCATTTTTCAATACGTTTTCGGGATTGTCCAAAAGCTGCCTGTACGTGTTCTCTAGTAATTGATGGATCTGCATGTGTTATTCTGTTTTTTATATTTTTTTAAAGATAAGATAACTTTATTTGAAAATAGATACATCCTAATATAAAGCAGAGATAATAATATTAAACATCAATATTAACACAATTCAAAAAGAGAAAAAAAAGTATCCACAATATTTGTTTAAATATTAACTATATCGTTAACATACAAAAAATACACAATAACACATACCAATTTGGTATCATCTTCATGGCCTCTTAAATGGCTTGATAAATTCCTTTTAAACAGAAGACTACATTTTCAGGTAGACAGTTATAAGTAATAATGTTTTAATATTAAACGTTTTTGTTTGATTATTTATGTAAAAATTAGTTTTTATTCTAGTATTATACTGGTGAATTTGATTATTAAAAATTACAAACTTGTCAAAATATGAAGGTAGAAAATTATGTAACATTTTATAAATATATGTTATCGTTAAATATGTAAGCCTGCTTTCTATAGATAACCATTCTAGAGTATTTAGTATAAGAAAAAATTGACAGTTGTTGATTGTTGAGCTAGAAATAGCGAGGAAGGTGCGTGGTGTGAACGAATACGATGGAGAAATTTATTGAAATCAAAGGTTTAAAACCGGAAAACTATAATTAAAAGTTAAAATTATGACAAATCATTAAATAAACACAATCAGTAACGAGCATAACGCTGAACTATTAATAATTATAAAAGTTAGTATGAAAATTTTGTGTTAGTGTCTCCGAGACTTGGTAAGCCAACAATTTACCTTTTTATTTAATTTGATGATGACCATATGTTTCGCTGAGAGCAAAAAAATTCTTCAAAGGAGAAATAATCCCAACGATATATATAATTCCCACATCGGATAGAGAGACTGTTTCATTCCTATCATCATCAATCTTCTTGTTTCATCTTGTGAACTAAACGAATCAAAACTAAACATTCATTACTTACATGTATATAAAATCACTCCGTAAATACAAACATTGAATTTAGGTTAAGAGAGTATGTTATATATAATGCTATAATTCTGGTATTCGAATTTATATAGTTATTTAGGTATAATCAATCTCCACGGAGTCAATAGTGTTCCTAACATTAATAATTAAACAATTACTTACCAAATTTCATTATAAAATCAATAATATTTCATACAATTTAGAACGTCACCTAAAATTACACCATCTTGCGATGTATCCTGATAAGAACGGAATCTTAAGTTAAAATAGAGTTGGGATTGATTATGTAACGGTAATATCACGGTTGCATAGTGTTCACAGTTATATTTTCAATTTATTAATAGCATAATATTTGATCATGTCGTTGTGAGGATTATAATTTGAATATTGTACATTTATAATAATAAAATGTTATTTTCATGTATATACGATTCACACGATAGAGTTTAGTTTCGCTAGCAACCCGCAACGAGATGGTTTTATGAAGGATAAATAGAAAAACGTCGTTGTCTGAAAATAATTGAGCGGGTTTTCCTCGGCGACTGATAAAACGTTTTAAGGCCAACAAGAATATATCAGTAGAAAGGTCGCTCACTAACTCTAAATGAAGTGCCTTTGTGGCAAAACATCCAAATAGGCATACATAACCCTTGATCAATTTCGCGCCTCTACCCCTTGCCACACGCTTTCTTTGTGCCTAATTAACGAGAAGAGAGAAACAAAAATTATGAAGTTAAAGAAAATATTAATAATAATGCAAGAATTGAAAGAAATATGAAAAATATAAAATGAAAGTTAAACTGATAGATTGTAGCAAAGTGAGCGTGCAAGTATGCCGAGCTATCTCAAATGCCGGAGAGTAGGGGTGGGTTAAGTTAAAAAGGCGCCACTGTTTTGTTTTCGCTGAGCCAAAACAGAAGCTCTCCTTGCTGCCCTGGAACTCCCTATCAGTTAACGTCTTATATATAAGAAAAATATGAATATTTAAGTAAAATATATTGGTATAAGTATTAAAAAAAAAGAGATTAATAATAATAAGTTCTAAATATCTATAAGCAGAGGCCTGGTGGTGAACAAATAAAACAAAGTAGTCGAACTATAGTACCAACAGCTGGGAGCTGGTGAAATGTAGTGAAGTAGCTGTATTGTACTCAGAAGCTACTTTTACTAATCCCTCGCTTAAAACCCTTGTAGCCCGTGCTTAAAACCCTGAAATACAACCAGTAATGAAAACATTGATAATTTTAAATAAGATATAACAAATATATGGTTGAGCTACCGGTAAATGAGAAGATAGGTAATAATAATTAAATACTAAGAGACTTTCAAAATTCAGAGAACAAAAATTACAGCTACTCAAAGTATTGTGTGAATGATGCAAGATAAATAAATTAAAACTCGATAGCATAATAAAAAAATTCAGAAGCTAATTAAGTTATAAAAAAAACTTCCTATTGGCTGTTCTACATTTCAGGCAAAATTCTAAACATATCAACTATAACTAGATACACAATTTAAATATAATAATTTTGAAAATATCTCACATAATGTAGTTACATGGAGCTTGTTGACACAGCCAATATATTATCAAAAAAAATAAACGATTCAAACAACAGTAATGATTAACGCAAAAAAAATTAGTAATAAATGAAATGTAACTTAAATTAAGCACTATAAAAGGCAACTAATTGAAAGTGTTTTCTCGAACAAACTCCAAAATTATATATCCTGGCCAAATTATGTCACCTGATGGTACACTACATAATGTAATCAGTAATCCTTTATGGATTAGGCATAATAGATGTAAATACAAATAACAAGACAAAAATATATAAATATGCCGTGACTATATGATCATTAATTCTAAGTTGATTTGAATAAACAGAAATAATAAGTAAAGATACGGTATTTGAAGAAAGACTTAAATGAAATAAAAAAAACTGATAACCAGTAGAATTTCATATTTTTTTAATAAAAATAGAGAAGTAAATAAATTAAAATGGAACTATATTATTCGCCTGTACGAATGGACACAGGTTTCTGTTTTCAATGCCAAGTAATTAGTTAACGACTTCAACATTAATCAGATAACTCTATGTAGATTTAGAAGTATATATACACCTATATCTATATATCCCTCACGATATTTTTTTTCTCGGATAAAAATAATTAGCAGTGGATGAGCTCGTTTATATTCGACAAACTAAGATAATGACTAAAATATTATTGCAATTAACATAACTACGTGAAATATAGTACAAAAATCTAATAAAAAAAAATTAACAACAAAAAACCTATTATTCGCCATCTTGACAAGAGCTATCTAATTTAGGTACCTATAAATGGAAGCAGAATAATAAATAACCTTGGTGTTGATTACAACAATAAAAACTAGTGTGGTCTAAATGAATATATACCTAAAGAAATAAATCACCTACTAATTTTCACAGTACAATTTAATTTCTTTCCGAAAATAATTACTTAATAAAACATTTTCGCGAACAATGAGGCGACTTGATCTACAAAATCATAGAAAGTAAATGATATGAAACTAGAAAACTGTGTACCAATAGCTAATAAGATTTAGCACATAGTAAAAAAAACGAATTCACTACATTTTCCACGAATAATAAAATATATTGAGTAATGTTGGCCATGAATAAATAGGAAATAACTAAGTTTCTTTACATTAAAATGAGAAAAATGATAAAGTAATCGCACTATGTCCACTAATTAACCCAACCACCACGTGTCAAAATTAACCCAGAAATAAATTATACCGAAAATTACTTAACTACAGGATGAAATAAAACAAACTAGACTTATAATAAAAAAATTACGAGTACCAATTAACGGAATAAGTAAAGGAAAATAATATCTTACCCTGATATGGTTTATAGGGGTTTCAAAGAAATGTGTAGTCGGTGGTCTCAAATCCTGAATTTCACACATTCATGTGTAGAAACGACAGTGAAGGCCTGTATACACGCATTGTTTCAAAATAATAAATTACAATTTCCTTCATTATAAAACCCTACCTTTTAACGAATTGATTCGTAAAAAAAGAATGTTGATTTTAGCAAAACACAATGCTATTTGCCTGTATGCAACTAACATAAAACGAAACATTATTTAGATATCTGAATTATAAAGGTTAAATCAAAATTTAATTGAAAGAGTTGCAGAAGTAGAACGTGAACTGGGCATAATAACAGTCAGTTG
The DNA here is from genome assembly GCA_963921935.1 of Galeruca laticollis. Taxonomy (NCBI): domain Eukaryota; kingdom Metazoa; phylum Arthropoda; class Insecta; order Coleoptera; family Chrysomelidae; genus Galeruca; species Galeruca laticollis. The sequence goes on along the minus strand of OY998185.1, from coordinate 23,276,428 downwards.
TGGGTAAATCAACCAGATATTTTACTTGAATATATCGAGAATATACTAAAATGATAAGAATTATAATTTATGAATGTTTAATGGTGAAATCAAACCGTGACACCCTTTTACTTAAAATATGAAATGGACCTGCATAGTCCATCCCTGTAATAAAAAAAGGAGAACCAGAAATGAATATTTCTTTTGGGAGGTTACCCAATATAGGTTGAATTGTGTTTGCTCGAAATATGCAACACTTTACGCTTTCGCGAGGTTTTTACCGCATATCACCCAACATTTTTCTCTCACGATAAACAATGTTTGCTGTGGCCCTGCATGCATTAGTCTTAAATGTTCCCCTTCCATTATTAACTTTGTTAGATGATGTTTGGATGATAATATCATGGGATGTCTTTCATCATAAGAAAACTCTGAATTTCTCAAACGACCCCCTACTCACAAAATTCCAAATTTATCCATAAACGGTGTTAAATTTAAAATATTTCTTTTACTGTCGATTTGACCCTCAGCTGCCAAAATCGCATATTCATCGGGAAACGTGTTCACTTGTGCTATTGTTATTAAAAGTTTAAATGCATTATCCAATTCAGTTGCCATAAGAACAGTGAGCAATCGGTCAGATTTGATACTCAAACGATTAGTTTTAAACCGTAAAATGAACGCCATGCATCTTATTAGTCTGCTCAATTTAGAAAACATTTCATATGGAAAACGTAAATTATTATAGTGGGCAATTAAAGCAATTGACCTAAATTCCGGTAGTTCTACCGTATCCTGGATAGTGATCCCTGAATTATTTAGCTAATAACCTTCATTTTTCCTTAACCAGTCTGGTCCTTGCCACCAAAATTAAGAATTTAGAATATCCTGCGGTTTTACTCCCCTACTGAGTAAATCTGCTGGATTCTCGTTTGTTGGCACATAATGCCAACTTGATGATTCAGTGAGCCCTTGAATTTCGGCCACTCTGTTTCTTACAAATGGCTTTAACAAATTCGTGGATGTATTAATCCAACCTAGAATGATTCGTGAATCAATCCAATACATGACTTTATCAAATTTAACTGTCGATGATGATAATACCTTGGTCACCAATTTGGACAATACATGAGCCGCACACAATTCTAATCTAGGCGTTGTTAACGGCTTTAGAGGTGCTACCTTGACCTTTGAACATAAAATATGATTTACAATTTGCTCGCTATTTGATACAGATCTGACATAAACACATGCTCCGTAAGCAGTTTCGCTAGCATCGGAAAATGCGTGCAATTCAATTCGGGTTGAATTTATGACAATAACATGTCGAGGAATTTTTACACGATTCAACAATACAAATTGATCAATAAATTCATTCCAAAGACTGTGTAAGTAATTTGGTACAATAGCATCCCACGATAGATTCTCTTGCCAAAGTCGTTGGAGCATAACCTTTGTCACAATGACACGTGGAGAGAGAAGACCCATTGGATCAAATATCCTCGATATACAGGATAACATTACACGTTTAGTAACCTTCTTCTCTTGTTGAACATATATTTTATAAGATAAAATATCTGCCTTGCTGGACCAAGCATGTCCGAGAATTTTAGATTAGACACATCGTCATTATCAAATGATAATTCTTCAGATTGATCCACACTGCGTATTTTTCAAATTCTCAAACACTTCTGGCTTATTCGTTCGCCACTCACGCAACGGAAAACAAGCCGCTTTCAATACGTTTTGTATTTCGACGCAACTAATTTTTGCTAATTCAATATCATCAAAGCCCGTTAATAAATCGTCAACATAAAAATCACGTGCTATAATTTTCGAAATTTCAGGTTTTTCACTATGACAATCTTTGGACAACAGTAGCTAAAAACGGCGAACTAGTCGTCCCGAATGTAACAGTTCGTAATTCAAAAGCTGCCAATTCTTCGCTGGGATCATTTCGCCAAACTATATGTTGCATTTTACACTGATCCGGTGAAACCATTTCTGGCGGTACATTTTTTCTATATCCGCTGTAACAACATACCGATGTTGTCTAAATCGTAGTAGAATTGACAATAGAACATCTTGCGCCACAGGTCCTTTCATTTGGAGATCATTTAGTGATGTACCACTTAAAGAGAGAGAGAGATTCGTAAATGAGTTTGGGGTGGGTTGGGGTTTTCTTGGTTGAATGTCCTTTTCTTGTTGCTGCCCTGGTATAGGATAGGTTTCCTCTTCAGGGCTGTGTTGGGTGGTTTGGTGCGCGCTCGGCCGAGAAATTAGGTTGGGGTTTAAAAGTGTCTAGTAAGAAAATTTTAAAAGTGACTAGGAAAATTTGCTTAGAAGTGTCTAGAAATGAGAGTTGTTGGGTGGGCTTTTCGCCAGAAGGTGACTGGAGGGTTGTGCTGCGTTGGGGTGAATTGGGGGTTGGTCTCTGGAAGCAGCGAAGCCTAGAAGTGTGCGGAAATGATTTAACAAAAAGTGTCTAGGATGGGAGTGTTAGTGTTGAAGACGAACCATGTGTCGTTGCCGATACATAGATATATGTGTTGGGCTGGCTAGGTATCAGAAATTATGAAATTGAACGTTATTTATTGATTTTGAAATGTCTCCGATATTTTGAGAGCGATGTATTAGGGGTACTGAAGATTTATACTTTTTGGATTTTTGTTATGTGAAAAAGTGTATAGGAGACATTTTTCAAAAGTGTATGGAATTTAGTATTTTGTTGAAATTTGGTGGAAAGTTGCGGTGACGTGCCTTCGGTAGTTTGGGAATGTTTTCGATGGTCGGTGGTATAATAACAATTTTAAATCTAAAAATGCGGGTGCAACCACTTGAAGTTTTTGCGAAATATCAAATACTACGCGAAGCTTCGTGCTTGTACTCTGTCCCTTTTAACCCCCATGGCGAGGCAAATAACAAACGAAATCGTTTGACAACGCGCATTTTCTCATATCATACTTCTTCATATTGTTTCAAAAACAACATACCGATTTTTAAACCTTTCATTTCCATTAACCTTCGGATGCCGGAGGGGGGTACAAAAGTACCCCACATACTGTTTTTGGGGCGTATTTTTTGCATTTTGCTTAGAATAAAAAAATGTTGCTGAGTAATCCTCAGTTGGACCCTCATTTATCAGTACATATATCAAAAAAACAGTTTTTTCTTATTTTTTTTAAATAAATGTGAAAATAATTAGGTGGGTTTTTTTATTAGTCTTGAAAGCAAGGTTGGCAATGCTGTTTGAGACAACGTAACTTTGCGTCCGACTCGTATTAGTTGTAGGCAAAGCCGACCGTTGCCGAGGCGCTCATACGGCACGTACACACAGACATATTTATTTCAGTTAGTATTATTTGATACGCGTGTTGAGACTGTTACTCTTGTTTCGTGAGTCGGTGTTGCGATATGTCGCAGAAAAGGAAATTGGATTTATCTACAGAAACAGATCGTGCAACTGCCTTACAGTGGGTTGATGAGAGTGATGAGGGTGAGAACGTTTTAGATACAGATTCTGAGTGTTCTGAGTTAGAAGACAACATAGAAATTCAAGATGTTGAACCTGAGATTTGTGAGGTATGCTATTTTGATATGAACTTTATTGAAAAATGTACATAATATATCTACTTTTATACTGATGAAGAAAATGATCAAATTGATGATGGTGATCCTACATATGTATCAAAAAATGGATCAGTTTGGAACAGAAAGGCACCTAGACCCGCACGAACGGCAATGCAAAATATAATCACAAGAAAACCAGGACTCACTTCGACGTCAGAAAATATTTCTTCCCTATCCGATTGCTTCAAATTGTTTATTGACACTGAAATAGTTCAAATTATTGTTGAGTACACTAACCAAAAAGCTGATAAATATTATGAGGAATGGAACACTAAAAACCCTAACAAACAACGTCAATGGCAACCTGTAGACCCTGTTGAAATGTATGCCGCATTTGGTATTTTGATCATAGCTGGAGCGCTAAAGGCAAACAGAGAACCTATTCACTTCCTTTGGATCAAAAATTCACTTTTTAGTAGGCCGATATTTCCTGCATCAATGGCGCGTGATAGATTTGTCAACATTTTACGTTTTATACGATTTTATGATCTTACAACTAGAGCAGAGCGCAGAAAACTTGATAAATTGGCTGCTTTTAGAAATGTCTTCGAAAAGTTTGTAGGACATTTCAAAGAACACTATTTGCCCAACTCGCATCTTACAGTTGACGAGCAACTAGTATCTTTTATAGGAAAGTGTCCCTTCCGAGTTTATATGAAATCGAAGCCCGTTAAATACGGAATCAAAATTTGGGCTCTTGTGGATAATGGCTCAACATATGCTCTAAACCTTCAAATTTACACGGGAAACGAAGGAAATGAACCGGAAAAAGACCAGGGAATAAGAGTGGTTCTCGACCTAGTTGAAGGTCTTGAAGGTGGTTACGGAATAACAACTGATAACTTTTTCACCAGTACTCCTCTTGCTAACGAGCTTTTGAACAAAAATCTGACCCTATGTGGAACCACGAGGAAGAACAAACAGGATATTACTCCAGTTCTTCTACCACATCCTTCAATAACCGAGTATTCTTCCGTATTTGCATTTCAAGATAAATATACCTTAGTTTCATATGTTCCTGCTAAAAATAAAGCCGTCATTCTTCTCAGCACTAAGCACCATGATGACAAAATTTCGGGAGAAGAGACCGATTATAAGCCAATAATTCTACATTACAATGACACAAAAGGCTCGGTTGACACCATGGACAAAATGGTAAATGAATACTCGGTGAAAAGATCGACCAAAAGGTGGCCATTTATTTTGTTCCAAAATACAATTGACATTGCTTGTCTAAATGCATTTGTGTTGTGGATAACAAAAAAAACACATCTTAGTACAACTGCTACACATAAACGCAGAGACTTTTTACTAGACAAGGGACAGCAACTTATAAAACCCTATGTTTAAAGACGACTACAATCGGGTGTGACGTTTCACAAACGTATACTAAATGCAATGTATGATTTTATAGGCACCTTAGATCCTGGACCTAGTACAAGAATCGAGGGCAATCAAAAATCCATGGGAAGGTGTGTACTCTGCCCTAGAAAATATGACAAGAAGAGCAGAAGTAAGTGTGACAGATGCAGAAACTTTGTTCGCCCTGATCATCATGTAACTACGAAATCAAAAATTTGTTCAAAATGTAGTTTATTGAATCCAGAATTTTCTAATTAACTTCGTCATGTAAAATATTATTTTTTGTATTTCTTGATTATATTTGTATCGAATATGCTATTCAAATTATATTCAAAAACAAATATTGCTTTTTTATTATTTAGATATAAGTAATAAAGATAATATAGAATATTTTGAGAGTTGTAAAGCAAAAAAAATGTGGGGTACACAATGTACCCCCTCCGGCATATGCGCAGATGCGCGACCCTCTGGCATCCGAAGGTTAAATTTACGTTCAATGGCATAAAACCTATTTGTTGCCTGTTACAATGAACACCCCAAAATAGTTGGTTGTTCTTTAAATGGAATGGATACTTGAAAACGGCCGTTTGGCAATCGCTTAGTATTCTCAACAAAATGTTTTTCACATTCAATTTCTTCAGCTGCCCACTCCCCCTTAGTAGGAGTTATGAAACGATAGATGTCCCGTCAGCCCAATTCATTACCTTATATGGTATCGTTACATCGAACCATCATCGGACAATCGACTACGTCATAATGCTGAATTGCACTATTGAACACCGCATAGTTTCAGTATACATATTTTAGAATCAGAATGATTATAGACTTGATATTATTAACTTCAATAAATATATTATTAATGTGTAATTATTGTAATTAAATAAATTTTTAAAAAAGTAAAGTTTTAAGTTGAAAACATAAAGTAGGAACACTTTCAATTTCGAAAAACTTAGCCAGCTGGTTTTGCACGTCAATATTTTGCATATTTTTACCAAAAGTACAGTAAGTTTTATTATACTTCTCATTGTTATTAATGTTTCCGGCTATTACCCAACCGAATAGTGTCTGTTGTACTATCGGTTTATTCACCCCTAGACTGTATTGTACACTACATATTATATTCCAGAACAAGTCTGCGCCAGTCAACATCTCTACCGGGCCGGGTTTATAAAATTGTTCATCAGCCATTCTAACATTAGGTATGGACAACGAATTTGGATTAATTGGCGCAATTGGTAAATCCCCTGTAATTTCAGGTATTATAAAACAGTTTAAGTTGCTTCGAAAATTACTGTGACGAGATAAAATATCAATTTGACACATATATTTCAATTTAAACATTGAGTTATTAATACCAGCTACCGACATCTCAATTCTTTGTTTGTCTATATCAAGTCTTTCATACAAAGCCACTGTCATATAAGAAGACTGTGAACCTGAATTAGAGATGAGCGATATCGTGATTTTTCAATCACACTGATATTTGTTATTGTGATTTTTTAATATCAGTGATTTTAATCGTGATGTGATCACAGTTTTAAGTATGCGTAACGTAAGTTGCGTTTGAGCCGTCGTGATACTGCTCGTTTTGTGTATGTTTAGATTGGTTAGTCTACAGTTTACTTATATTAATGACGTTTATTTTCTTTTCTGCTCAATAAGATTCTGAGAACTATATCCTGTGTTTTCGTTTCTTATTTAATTTAATACAAAAAATTATAATACTTATTATCAAATCAGAAGCATAATCATTTATTTTGACTTTGATATTAAACAATAGCAATTATAACAACGGCCAAACTTGACCTTACCCAACAAACAACAGCAATACTTAAACATATAGGATTTGACTACAGTTTAACACTTTATGTAGGAACATGAACGGGATTGCCGGTTTTGGTAGGGTTTATCAATAGGTTGATGTTTTAAACATAAGAACGTGTTTACTACATATTACATATCATATATTGTAAAAAATCTTTATACATCAGAAAGTAATATGTAATTTAAAAACATGATAAATGTTAATCCATTAATTTTTCGATTGTTCCAACAAATAGAATCATTTTTGCTATCTTACTGCTTAAACGACTTCTTCTTTCAGAAATTACGTGGCCTGCTTTAGAAAATTGGCGCTCACACGGCACTGAAGTAGCTAAATTACAAAAAATTTGTCGAACTAGATTTGGCCAATATTTGAACATTAATTTATTTTCGTTCCACCATTCCAATGGATTTGATTGTCGTGGTGCAAAGCCGGTCTCTAAATATCGCTGCATTTCTATTATAGCTGTAGACAATGGTGTACTTTTAGGCCTAATTTATGTTATATCCTTGTCAAAGTCTTCCCCAATTGATAAACTATCATCATTATCCATGACCATGACCGTGGTTTACAAAATGGTAAAACTACACTGCGATACGCTACATTAAATATGAAAATGCTACCCGGCTTTCGTAGTGATTCGTGATAACGAATGCTAAGTTGCGATCTATGAACATGTATAACTGCGATAAAAAAAGAATAGATATCAATTCACGCGTTGTGAAAGAAAGAAGTAACGATCGTTATATGTGATTTTAAAATATCAGTTAAAAAATAACAGTTCGTGAAATAACGCTCATCTTTAACCTGAATCGAGTACCGCCCGATCTGGAAACTCAATACCGTTTCTATCTAAGACTAAAATAATTGCGGTTGATAGCAAAGTTTGATTACAATTTACTGAGCGGCAAAAAGTGTATGTTTTTTCCCACTTCTACACTGGTGGAAGCCTCATTTGTATCGATTGCATCATTACGTGTGTGGAGCAGTGTATTATGTTTCTTTGACTTACATGTTTTACATGAACCAAATAGTCTACAGTTTTTGGAAAAATGTCCTTTACAAAGACACCTTGTACATAATTTGAGATTTTTCACTCGTTCATATCGCTTTGCAACAGATAAATTGAAATTTAACACATTCATAAACATGCTGTTCTCCTGAACAAATTGCATATTTTTTATAATTTTTCTTTTGTTCACATCCTTCATTTGATGCAAATAAGATTCTACCCTTAACCCGTTGGTTTGATAAATTACTTTTTTCCAGTCTATTGAGCTCTTATCGCTCTAATAAATCTGCCCTATTTTTCAAAAATTCATACATGTCATCTAATGAAGGAACATCATTTTTAAACTTATGCTCTTCCCACTTGGCAACTGAACCGTCATTCAAACTTTTTGTAATTAAATGTATAATCAAAATATCCCAATGATCGGTGGGCACTCCAAAGATTCGAGCGCCCTCAAATGTTGTTTAACTGTCAATAAGTTTGCGCAAGTTTGCAGAAGATCTAGTCACTCTGTCTAACTTTCCTAAGCTAAATAACACCTCAACGTGATTATGAACTAATAATTTTTTGTTTTCGTATCGTTTACATACTAGGATCCAGGCTGTTTTATAATTACTCGAAGAAAATTAAATATTTTATTACTTGTGCCGCATTACCCTCTAACGATGCTCGTAAATAATGAAACTTTTGAATTTCATTTATATCAGCATTCTCATGAATCAATGAGGTAAATAAATCCCGAAATTCTAGCCATCCCCCATGTGCGCCACTGAACATTGGCAGTTTTATATCGGGTAACTTTATCCTCCCAGAAGAAAAATGTGTATTATTGTAATTATTAGAACCAGAGTTAGAGTTAGCAACCGACCCTTCGCCCAAAACATGTGAATTATTACAGTCGCGGTTCATTTTATCTCTAAGTCCTAATTTATTAAACAACAACTTTGTTTTTGCCATACAATCATAAAAACTATTTTCAAATAGAACTGTCTGTGGATATGGTGTACACACTAGATGTAAATTGAGTGAATGCAAACGGCGAGTACTCAGTGTGTATGTGTTTATTAATCTCCAGCTAAGCGCTTTCGGCTATAAAGCCATTATCAAAGCTGTCGTCATTAAAAAAAGAGATCCAAACAGGTGTCAAAACCATCCAGTTGATAAAAAGAAACAATGCACAAAGTTAAAACATTGTTATGATGAAGTCATTAGATTAAAAACATTAAAATTACCCTGTTGAAAGGGTGTACACTCATAATTTACATGATGGAAATTCCCATTCTGAATGGGAATTTCCCCTAGATAATTTATCAATTGATATTGACTTTGAAGTATGTAGTATATCCTTTTTTTGCAAGAAAGAAGCTGTTGTCTTGTGAATATATATATAGATCCCCAACAGGTAACATTGAGGTGTTCATGGACCGACTTTTTAAGGTCCTAAATTTTTGTTTCAATAATTATGGTTGTACTATTCTTTGTGGAGACATGAACATTGATTATTTGAATATATCACGTGAAAGAACATAATTAATTGACTTGATGGAGAGTTTTAACTTAAACTTAGAAAATTGTGAGCCAACACGGATTTTCACAAATAAAAACATGAAAACGGCAAAAACTAAAGTTGACTACTTTTTAACTAATATGACGTTTGAACACAATGAAAGCGTGATTGATATGCAGCTTGGTGATCATTTGGGACTAAACATTCATGTAAAATATCGTACGGGTATATTATGTACATTTTGCGAGAATAAGCTGAATAACAGAAAGACAAGTTTTAGGAATGTATCAGCATCCAATTCACTGAGTTTACAAACTCATCTAGACAATGAAAGTTTTCTGTCGGTCTATGAATATGTAAATGATACAAATATCTCAGGTGTTGATCTTGTATATAATGAATTTTTAGATACTATATGTTACCATATTGATTTTATTTGCCCTATTTTAACAAAAAACGTATCTAATGTAACCAGAAAATCATGGGTTGATCGCGATCTTGTGCGGATGGGTAGTGATCTTAGGAATTTGTTTTGGTTAACAAAATTTTCCGCAAATCCCGATGATCATTCAAATTATAAGAGGTTAAAACATGATTATGTCACTGAAATTAACAAATCAAGAAAATTGTTCTACCAAAAAAGTCTTGAAAATAAAAATGTAAAAGAAAAACAAAAATATATATGGCGAACAGTACAACACAAAATTGGAAAAAAGAGACATTCTACTATTGATACCATTGATATAAATGGTAAAATAACTCAAAATAAATACGAAATTGCTAATTTGTTTGCCACTTTTTTTGCAACGAATACTAAAAAAGCAATAAATACCTACTTTGCTAACTGTGGTTTTGAAAGTTATACGACAATGTATGTCGCTAATACTTTTTATTTCAAACCTGTTATCCCTGAAGATGTATTGGATGTAATTAACTGCCTAAAACATTTTAATGCCGAGGGTGTTGACTGTCTTTCGACAAAGATCATTAAAAGTATAGGCCCACAAATCGCATGTACTCTAGCAGACATTATCAACTACTCAGTGGAAACCGAAACTTTTCCATCAAGTCTAAAGATAGGAGTTGTTACACCAATACATAAAAAAGACAGCCTCCTCAGCCTTGACAATTATCGGCCAGTAACTGTCCAAACTGTGATATGTAAAGTGATAGAAAAGTGTATTTATAAACAAATGTTTTCTTTTTTCAAAAACTATAATGTTATATTGGACCATCAGCATGGTTTCTTACCTGGCAGATCGACGGAGAGTGCATCCGTAGCTCTGCTTAACTTTATCCACACCTCATTGGATAGAAAGAGGTATGTGGGGGCGCTCTTCTTTGATCTTTCAAAAGCTTTTGACTCGGTTCGTGCTGATATAGCAATAAATAAACTACGAGATTAAGGATTTCGGGACAAATTTCTATCGTGGCTGAAATCATACTTAGAAGCCCGCAAACTTATTGTCAGAATTGAAGATCAGAAGTCCCTCCCCCAACCTGTGGAAATTGGCGTACCTCAGGGGTCAATCTTAGGGCCTCTGATATTTTAATTATACATAAATGATCTTTCTAAATATGTTAGCACTAATCATTTAATACTATATGCAGATGACACCACATTGGCAATTGCTTCTGAATCTCCGGATGAGCTGCTATTAAAGATGAATATTTTATCAATTCTTTGATAGTAAATTCGACAAAAACCATCCTCATGCATTTTTCTACAAGAACATATATTCCTGAAAATAGCTGTATCTCAGTTGGGGGGACTGATATTTATTTTTCGAGTTCTACGAAATTTCTGGGAACCTACCTCGATAAGGATATGAGTTGGAATACCCATATCAACCACATTTGTAAAAAATTAAATAGTAGTTACTTTGCAATATTATAGCTAAAAAATATATTTACAACTAGTCAACTGATCAATGTTTATTATGCAATAGTATACTCCCATATTTCCTATAATCTCATTCTGTGGGGGTGGGGGGGGGTTTGCGGTTTTTTTATTTCTTAAAAAAAGGATTGTCCGTCTAATTTTTAATTTAGATTATAGAGAAACATGCAGAAACCATTTTAAAGATTTCGGTGTAATAACTTTTTATTCTATTTACATCTACAAGTGCATATTATATGCAAAAAGTAATTTCAGTGAATTTAGTCTTAATTCTGATTTCCATGATTACCCAACCAGATCTGGAAAACGTATACGGCCACCGAAACATGAAACCTCATTGTTTGAAAAAAGTCCTGTCCATAAAGGAATTCAATTCCTTAATCATTTGCCCAGCTGTATAAGATGTGAGAGCGATTTCAATGTGTTCAAACAAAAACTTAAAATTTTTTTAATTGTCGAATGTTTCTATGATGTGTCAGAGTTTTTAAGCAAACGATTTTAATTTAAGTGTTTAATAAGTAAGTCGTATTCAATGTAATGTCCTCTTCTCTGTTTGACCTGTCCTATATCATGTACTATGATCAAAAAGGATGAATAAAGTATTATTATTATTATTTTGTTCTTTATAACATGGCGGAGAAACTTCGAGTGTACTCGCTTGTGAAGCGGTTCAAGTGCCTCGGGTGGTGGGACTTGTTCGTGTGTTGCTATACTGGTTGTCTTGTCAATGTACAAGTTATATACCAGATGTCACAATTATCATTGGGTATGTGTTCTTGATAAACTATTTGTTTTGCCCTTCCCCATACAAAACAATCCATTATTGTAAGGTCTGGGGATCTGGCAGGCCAACATGTCACAGTCATTCTCCCAAACGATCTTTCACTAACCTGATTATTTAGCCAATGAGTCATACTTTGTGTGGTATGAGCAGAGCAGCTGTAATACTGAAAAAATGATACTGTCGAATAGTTAAAACGAAGTTCGTCAATAAATCTTTGCATAATTTGTAAGTATACTGATTTGTCGTTCCTTCAATAAAGAAAGGTCCGATGATTCCGAGCTCGTAATGACACGGCACCCAAACATTCACTTTTTTGAAATACTGCCTTCTTGCTTTAATTACGTAATGGGTATTGTCTTCGCTCCAATATCGAAAACTGAATACAATTTGTGGTAAAAGTACTTTTGTCAGAAAAAAATTATTAATTGTTGAAAATTTCTGTTTTCTAAAATCAGCAGAACTGCAATCGCCTTGCTTCGCCACCTTCCTCTAAAGTGGGACAAAATTTGACTTTGTACAGATAAATTTTGTTTGCTTTATAAATTCCCTGCAAAAGCGTTTTACTTACAGTAGAAACACTGAGTCTTTTTCATCACGTGACTGATATGACATCAACCATATGCATCTTAATCAAAACAATACGACAAACGCTTGAATTGAGTTTCGCTCTTTTTCTGTTATTAGAAGAAGCCAGTACCATCATAGTATGTGTTGAATAATGTCGTCAACTAAGTCACGTGATGGAAAAGCTTCACAGTTTCTACTGTATGCTTGCATTTACGCTTCGATTTCCGAGTGACATTTTGGGATTTGCATCTATTAAATTTAAAGCAACTAAAGTACCTGAATCAGTTTCATGATAAGCTTTTGTATCTTTCATCTTATAATGAATGCTTTCTGTTTTAAGAAATCTCTTGATTAAATGCCAAGCAGTACTTTTGTTCATTGCGCTATTTCGAAACTTTTCACTAAACAAAGCTATAACCATATTTATCGATCTTTCGCCGGTTCCATAACACTGAATAACATAAACTTTTTCCTCTAATGTTATATTTAAAAACAGTTTAAGCCTAATACAGCAGCATTAATTTGACAGTTAATTTTAACTAAGACATATTGTTATGGATACAATTTCGTTTTTCATGGCACTCTTTGTTACAAATAGTAGTCTATTTTGTGAAATAAAAATAAAACAAAATTCATGGTTGGCCAATGATTTTGAAATTTGGTATAGGGATCTAAATGTTGATTCTAAACAATAACTTGTCGTATCTGCTACATAAAAGGCACTTTACTCTGGAAAAAAATAGTTTTTTGAAAATTTTCCCAGAATACTTGATTTTTCAAAACTAAAATTAGGTTAGAAATTAGTCTTTAACAAAACAGGGCTGTTCTCTAAGAAATGAAAATTTAAATCGAGCATTTATCTTTTACAAGAGTCGATTCACCTATCCGGAAACACAGTGTTTGTCTAAAATGTTTCCTTCTTTTGTATTAGTGAGATTCCATTGAAACGAATTTATGCTACTTTTGTTAGTTTATGATAACTTTCAAATAGTTGTACTTAGTGGTAGGTGGACCACACCTATTAGAATTATACAGCATTATTTTGCTGGTCTAGTTTTTTATCCTCATTAGTGGATTCTAGTTCTTGTAATTTCAGATCTCGCTGCACTTTTCTATTGTCTATATTCCGGTTACTTTTCTCAGCTAAAATTGCATGAAATTTTTCACCTCCCTAGACAATAGAAAGAAACATGATATTTCTGCCCGCAATAGACAGCAACACATTTTCGTCAGGTTTATTATCAATATCTACTACAATGTCTTCTATCATGACCGTCCTAATTAATAATACCTCGTCTGCATTAAACAAAACTGAAATGAAGTTTCGAAAGTGGTACTTCTAAAATTCATTACAAAATTTATTGTTACAATATTGGAATACAAAACTAGTTTTAAAATTAAGAAAATGTATAGCAGTTTTTGTCTAATAATCAAACAAATAAATCATAATCATGTTTTGAATACTATTTTCAATTGCACACTGCACTTATTTTTCTCCTTTGATAGAGAAAATGGAATGCAACAATTAACAAGCGTCTGTAGGGGACATGGCCAAATCAAAATCTATCATAACATAAGCTCAAGGTGAAATAACTAGTGCCATAATCCATCAAGTTTTGCCATAACATTATTATGGGCTTGGAGACATATCAACAGTGTTTTGTAGATTGTAAACAAATATTAGATTTATCAGATTTAGTCATCACAAGCACTACATATTTACATACATCATTTTCTAAAAAAAATGTCTCATGCTAACCTATTGTTATCACTATTTAGAACATACATATTAGTGTTTTAAATGAAACTGTTTCTAGATAATTCCACAATATATTGAAAGATTTTTAAAAACTCTGACGATGATATTTAATATCGAAACAATTGTCAATTTTCGTAGAGTTTTAAATATTTTTTCAATATATTGTGGAATTATCTAGAAACAGTAAGTTTCATTTAAAACAGTAAAATGAGTAGATTCCACGAAGTAAGGGTCGAGACAATTAATTACATGCATATTCTGTTCATAGAATATTTTGATTTTTTTTACACAAATTTATAATTTTCAAAAATCAGTGTTAATTTTCTTTGCAGGTCTACTGAAAAATGGAACACACCTAAACCCAAATACTATTTCTGGCTTTATAATCTGTCTGTTTTGTGGAAATTTATACACAAAACAAATAGAATTCCTCTGCCACTTTTCTACAAATCATTGTATGAAACAGAAGAAATTACTATATAAAACTAAATTTCACCAGAAAAATATAAGTTGCAGAAAAAGTCGAGTAACTGACATCACTATTCTCAAAAATCTTGATGAAGATGTAAAAAATGAAATTGAAATAGTTGAACATGATTTGAAAGCAGAGTTGCAAGATATCGGATTCATTGATACTAAGTTGAATATAGATGAAGGTCAGAAAATGAAGAGAAGTGACACAGGAAAAAAGCTATTCAAATGTGATATTTGTTTAAAAATATATTCACATCAAAGTTATTTTAATTCACATATGAGTAGTCACACAGCAGAAAGGCCATTCAAATGTTATATTTGCTTAAAAACTTTTTCACAGAAAATTGAATTGAAACGACATTTGCGTATTCACACAGGACAAAAGCCATTCAAATGTGATATTTGTTTAAAAACTTTTTCCCAGAAAATTCATTTGAATACACATAGGCGTAGTCACACAGGAGAAAAGCCATTCAAATGTGATATTTGTTTAAAAGCTTTTTCACAGAAAAGTAATTTGAATACACATAAGAGTAGTCACACAGGAGAAAAACAATTCAAATGTGATATTTGCTTAAAAACTTTTTCACAGAAAAGAAATTTGAATACACATAAGAGTAGTCACACAGGAGAAGACCCATTCAAATGTGATATTTGTTTTAAAGCTTTCACACATAAAATGAATTTGAATACACATTTGCGTAGTCACACAGGGAAAAAGCCATTCAAATGTGATATTTGTTTAAAAACTTTTTCCCAGAAAAGTCATTTGAATACACATATGTGTAGTCACACAGGAGAAAAGCCATTCAAATGTGATATTTGTTTAAAAGCTTTTTCACAGAAAAATCATTTGAATACACATACGCTTATTCACACAGGAGAAAAGCCATTCAAATGTGATATTTGTTTAAAAACTTTTTCACAGAAATGTAATTTGAATACACATTTGCATAGTCACACAGGAGAAAAGTCATTCACATGTGATATTTGTTTGAAAAAATTTTCACATAGATGTCATTTGAATATACATATGCGTACTCACACAGGAGAAAAGCTATTCAAATGTGATATTTGTTCAAAAACGTTTTCACAGAAATTTAATTTGGCCACACATATGCGCAGTCACACAGGAGAAAAGCCAATCACAAATGATATTTGTTAAAAAACTTTTTCGCCGTAAAATCATTCAATTCACATATGCTTAGTCACACGGGAGAAAGGGCATTCAAATGTGATATTTGTTTCAAAACATTTACACATAGAACTAATTTGAATAGACATTGCGTAGACACACAGGATGAAAGCCATTCAAATGTGGCATTTGTTTAAAAACTTTTCACAGAAAATTCAATTGAAATCACATTTGCGTAGTCACACATGGGAAAAGCTATGCAAATGTGATATTAGTTTAAAAACGTTTTCACTCGGAAGTAATTTGCTTCATATTGGCAAGCGCAGGCTTCATAGGTTGAATTCTGCGACTTTTGGGTGTCCAGTACTTTATGTTGTAGATGGATACACTCGCTTTTATAATACCTAAATTTTATACTTAACAGGTTGATTTTATTTTTATCAACTACGATTACAAATAATTACAATATATAATTGAATAAAAGGTTAGCAAGTATAAAATTACGTGTGTTCTTTAATGGCGCTGCATACCGTTCTCTTTGGATAACCTTTTTATGCGCACACTCGCCTGTCGTTTCCTGTTCCACGTTAACGCCCACTGCGCTGATACTTCGGCTTGTAAAACTCGTAAGTTTATATCACAGTGATGGTAACCGACATTTCGGGGCCAATTTGTTGCGGAATGTGACAGTTCATTGTAAGCATAAACATACCGCCGCCCTTGAAAAATCTAAGGTTCTTTTCAAAATAAGAACAAAATAAAAAAGTTCTGAGTAGGTATAAAAGTTGCGTCAATGCCTAATAGGTAAAGGGCACATCTTGACGATACTTCGTTTTAGTACATCATTTGGCGTGGTAACACTCACTACGCGCACTTGTTCATCTTGGCCGGGATGCACTGCGGAAACGCGACCTTGAATCCATTTAGAGGGGGAAGCGTTGTCTTCCTTCAGCAGGACTATGGCGCCAAGGAGATTAGAGGTGCCTGTAGAAAAACGACATTTGGAGCATTGTTGTAAGGTATGAAGATATTCGTTCTTCCATCTGGACCAAAAACCTTGCAACATGTGTTGCAAAAATTGGTATCTTGTTAGTCGATTGATAGGTTCGTTTTGAAGATTGAGGTCAGGAGGTAGATTGATAGGACGGCCGATCAAGAAATGGCCAGGTGTTAGTATTTCCAGGTCATTGAAATCGTTACTTAAAGGCATTACAGGCCGGGAGTTGAGAACACCTTCGATATATACTAGAAATGTGTACAATTCTTCATAGATATTAATGGAATTGGGCCACTGACGATTCATTCCAATTTGGTTTCCTGTAAAATGAGGAGGTTTTTGCCCAGTTTAATTTGGTAGATTCCAGCATATCAAAGAATAGTCCTGAACCTATCAACATTTCAATCTCAGCTGTGGCAAGTCGAGGGGAATTTTGAGCCTTTGAGTGTTGATGAAATGCTAGGGCGTAAGATTAGATATGTTTGGAACTACTAGAGCACTAGA
This sequence comes from Galeruca laticollis, assembly GCA_963921935.1. Classification (NCBI taxonomy): domain Eukaryota; kingdom Metazoa; phylum Arthropoda; class Insecta; order Coleoptera; family Chrysomelidae; genus Galeruca; species Galeruca laticollis. Next base: position 23,258,993 of record OY998185.1, on the reverse strand, counting down.
AGCATTTTATACTTGTAATTGCCATGGATAGATTTTATTTCAACGTTTACTCGTTTTGATGCTGAAAATGATGACTGATTTATGCATGATGCGGGCATATCAATCCTTTCGTAGGGTAGATTAAGTTTTTCGAAAAGAGCTTGTTTGATAAAATTAGAATGGCTTCCATTATCTAGTATGACTCTACATGTTGTAGGTCTTTGATTTATGTCAAGTATATTTACGATTGCAGTTGATATTAAGACGCATGCATTAGAGTTCTGAGTAGAAGAGTGAAGATTCAGTGAAGTGTCCGAATTAGCTGGATGAGGGGGGAGTGAGATGGAATGAGCAACAGGGTTTGAGGAAATAGGTCTGGTGTTAGAAAGGCTTGTAGCTTGATTCATAGAATTGCCTTGGTTCCTCTCAGAGGTCTGACTGAGGCTCGAGTTGTGTGGAGTAAGGAATGATGTTTAGACTTGCAAGTTTTGCATGTATAGCTCGATTTGCAATCAGAGGTTTTGTGGCCAGGGTGTAAAGAATTTGTACATAATTGGTAGGCGCTTAGCCTCCGAGAATCTTATGTTTGTCGGCATGTCGGAAAATAATTTACATAGGTAAATGAAGTGATTTTGTTTGCATAATGGGCAGTTATTTGTTTGTGCCATGAAGCAATAACTGGATTTATGGTTCAATTTGGCGTGACTCAGTGCTTTTGCCTCGAGCCTGTTATCGGTTCTTTTTTGATTAATTTCAAAGTTTAACGATTCTAGAAAATTGCATCTAGTTGCAAGGCAGCTTAACAGCTGATTAATCGTAGGGGCTTGTGTGTCCCTGGAACTTTGTTCCCATTCTTTACGAGTGGATAAATCTAGTTTTGAGGTTATTAGAAATATGAGTATGGTATCCCATTCGATAACCTTTTCGCCCAAGTTGTTGAAAGAAGCGTAATGAGTTTTTAAACTAAAAACGAATTTCCTAAGGTTTTGGTGGCATTCATCTTTTAAGGTGGGTAGCTCGAAAATAGCTTTAATATGAGCGTGAATGATGGCTTTTTTATTTTCATATCGCTCGTTTAACAATTGCCAGGCTGAATGGTAGTTGCTGTCAGAAGCTGAAAGCGATTTAATAATGTTGATGGCTACGCCCGTAAGACTAGACTGTAAGTAATAGAATTTTTCAATACTAGAGATTTGTGGATTAGTGTGAATGAGCGATTCGAAAGTTTCCTTGAAATTGGTATAACAGTCGTAGGAGCCATTAAATTTTCGTAACGGAATGGATGGCAGTCGAGAGAGATAATTTGATGCGTTTATGGGCAATGTTGATGATTGTGGCGGAGGTGCCGAATAAGTTGGTTAAGGTTGCAGCAAGGTATTGGCTTGAGCTACCTGAGAATGGTATCGGATTTCGAATGATTCGCGTACATCTTCTTGCCTTTGGAATTCTGCATCATTTGATTCTAGGTAAATTTGTTCGAGTTCGCATTGAACGGTTTCATATTCGGTAGGTACATTTTGAAGCATTTCCACACGGGCCTGCAGTTCAATGTGAATTTCTTGGCTTAAGGGAGCCTTGCATTTCTTTAAAAAATTGTCAAATCTAGTTAATGATGATTTTATAACACCACGGCGAGCTACAAGGTATTTAATGCTTTCCATGTTATGTTCGCTATTGGTATCTGGCATAGTTAGTTACAAAAATGTTAAATATCCAGCAAATAGGTTTATTCTTATTGTTCGGGATAGGTAAATTAAATTGCAGATGTAAATTCTGAAATGTGTATGTTTGCTGTACAATAAATTCAATGGAAGAAATGCTAAGCGAAAGCTATAGGTTAACTTTTCAAATATGTGAATATTGTGTAATTTCGTATCTAGAGTTAATTAGTTTATTAATTTTGCTTATATGAGAAAAATCGGCTAAAGTGAGCTGAATATATAATGTTATTTGGAATTTACCGTTGTAAATTGTTTATACATAGATCAAAAGTTTGAAAATTGCGAGGATTATTATAATAAATATTATAACTTATGACCACAAAATGTTTAGGTGTAGGTTAATTTGGGTTTATTTAGAAATAATTATGATCATTAATCATAGGTAAAATTTATGTTAGATTTGCGAGTAGCAGGGTTTATTCACAAATTGCAATTATAATGGTTAATTATACGTAGAGGTTATGTTAAGTTTGCGAGTAGCAAGAATTATTTATAACTTGCAAATATGTATTGTTTAAGTATAGGTTAATGTTATGATAAATTTGAGAATAGCAAGGTTAAAAAGTATTGATTTTGATTCATAAATTATAATCCGAGTTGAAATAGCAGGTTAAAGTTATGCAAAGTTTGCGAGTAGCAAGGTGAATTTATAAATTGCAACTATATACTATTAAGTTACGGGCTGAAGTGGTGTTAAATTTGCAAATATCGAGGTTAAAAGGTATTGGTTCATTAACTTGTAGCGAGATTTAGAAAAAAATCAATTGCTCTTGGATGTAATAAAGTGTGATTGCAAAAAATAAGTAATTCAATCAATCATTAACTTGATGGTTTGAATTGTAAATAGTGAATGCACAAATTTATTTGTGTATGCTTTGTAATTATTAATTCGATTATGATGCAAAATGTGAACGAAAGCGGTTTAACTTGTTAACAGTAATTATTATGTAGGTATTTGAAATATTAAATAAAAGTTATCGACCAATTTATGAGAATTGCACACATATCCCTTATTATTTGGTTTGGATTTTTAGGATAAAAAAATAAAGGAACTGACCTTTGAATGCTCTGGACTGTATCTTGATTTCTTTATTAATGCGTGTATTCGGCTGAAGGACCAAAATGGCGCAGCGCTGACTTCATAGGTTGAATTCTGCGACTTTTGGATGTCCAGTACTTTATGTTGTAGATGGATACACCCGCTTTTATAATAACTAAATTTTATACTTAACAGGTTGATTTTATTTTTATTATCACACACTACGATTACAAATAATTACAATATATAATTGAATAAAAGGTTAGCAAGTATAAAATTGCGTGTGTTCTTTAATGGCGCTGCATACCGCTCTGTTTTTATAACCTTTTATGCGTACACTCGCCTGTTGTTTCCTGTTCCACGTTAACGCCCACTGCGCTGATACTTCGGCGTGTAAAACTCGTAGGTTTATATCACAGTTATGGTAACCGACGTTTCGGGGTCAATTTGGTGTGGAATGTGACAGTTCATTGTAAGCATAAACATTTATCATCATATCTGTAATAGTTTGAAATCATTTCTGTCAGCCCAAAGTTTTAGTGATAAATCTGCCATCATCTCACCGGTGAAATGATGCCGGCTGTAACCAATATGTCGTTACATCTTGACAGCGATTTTATATTTATCACTGTTGTCGCTGGGTAAGTTTTGAACGAAACGTTTTTTATTATTGTATGATACAAAACGTGCGCCTACCTTTTTAAAAGTCCTGTAATTAAGGTTTTCTTGTTAGCTTTTTCGTTGTATATTTCATGGATGTTAAGGGTTTATTTTCTCTTGTGGTTTTTATTGTAGATATAAGTGACCGTGGGATCACTTATTTTTGCTTTGGTTACATCATATTGGGTTGTTAGCCTCAGTACTCCGAAAAACTGCCCACTTTAGCTGATAAGTGATATAACTTATCAGGGTTCGATTGTAGTCGACTCCTTGACTTTGTCTAAAACATTTTACTAGTGTTACGTTATAACAAATTTGCTGATTAGTCTATACATACTTGTCTCTCGAGATAGTTGTATATTTGATGATCATTTATATACCATGTCATGGCTTCAGTAAGTATTTCCATATCGTTCAGAAACTTCTATTTAAGACTTGGTTTTCATAAGAATATATTGTAATCATTCACCCATAAGACGTTAACTGTTTGATTACATCTGATTTGTATGATAATTCCGGTTATTTTGGATTTGTAGATTAACATCTGCGGGTGTACTATGGTACAATTATTGTTTAAAATAATTTAAATAATTTCTGATACTTATAAGAATCGTTGTAATGTTGTTTGTTGAAAAGTCTGGTTATGTTGGAATTGTTAATTTGCTCGATGACAGATACGTCTTGGATAGATGCGTTCGTTTGTCGATTCGCGCTAGGAGTAGTCGAGATCACTGTCTAGCATTTGCGGTTTGACTTTACGAGTCATAGACAACTCAGTATGCTTACAGATTTCCTCTCCGATGTGCTCGTAGATGAAATGCGAACTTTTATTATTAATATTTTTGGGTTTACTCGACTTTTGTTCGATGTCTTAGGCGTATTGTGGTTCTATGATCTGTGGTCAAGACGAATTCCTGTCAGATTTCTATTGGTTGGAAAACTTAGTTGCGAGTTGCGTTGTAGGGAGAAGTTGAGTTACATGTGTTACTGGCGCTGTTACGATGAGTTGGTGTATTGAATTGTTCGATTTCATTTTAACTAAATTTATTTAAATACGGATAAACAAAAATGTTATAACGGTAAAATGGTAATGTTTGAATACATGTTAAACCAAAACTGTCTCTTATCTTCACACGTGTTCGATGCTCTCGTTTTTACCGCCAGGACTCCCCCCACTCCGGCATGTAGATGCATCGCTCCGAACATAGTGGACCAGTGTACAGCTGTCCAGATTAGTAGTGCCCAAACATACCGCCGGCCTTGGCAAACTGTAGTTTCCATTAGGGTGAGTCATCTAATGGTAATTTGCACAGCTTCTGAACAGCGCGTCTAACATGTCCATTCGCTGTCTGGATTGAAGCCACTCGTACGATGTTATCGTTGCCAGGGTGCAGCTCTGTTACTCTTCCTAGTCGCCAGGATTGAGGTGCTGTCTTCTCTTCGACTAGGATGACCAGATCGCCTACGTTGAGTGGTGTACCTCCTTGGACTTGCTATTTACTTCTTGTTTGCAGGCTTAGGAGATACTCACAAGACCATCGTCGCCAGAAATGTTATATGATCTGTTGTAATCGTTCATAGTGCTTTAATCGATTTGTAGGAATTTCGTTCAAGTCTGTTTCAGGTAGGGCTAAACGGGGGCTACCAATTAGGAAATGCTCCAGTGGTTAGAGCAGAAAAATCGTTGGGATCTAATGATAAAGGAGTGATAGGACGAGAGTTCATTATGGATTCAATCTGACAGAACAATGTGGCTAAATCCTCGAAAGTTGAATGAGTTTCACCCATCACTCTTTTCAAATGATATTTCGCTATTTTTATCGCCGCTTCCCATAAACCTCCTTGATGAGGAGAGTAGGGTGGTATGAATTTCCATTCAATGTGGTTTTCAAGCAGAAAATTTTCGAATTAACTACCGTTTATCAAATTGTTAGCCCCAACGAAATTTGATCCGTTATCGGAAAAAATGGTTTTACAAATACCCCTCCTTGAAATGAATCGTTTTAATGCGCATAAAAATGCATTACTTGACAGATCGCTTTCAGTCTCGAGGTGGACTGCCTTGGTGGTAAAACATATAAATAAACAAAGATAAGCTTTAGTAATAACTCGGTTTCTCAATTTCCCGTCCTTGATGAGGAAGGGCCCGGCAAAGTCTACTCCAGTAACATAAAAGAGTCGATTTGGAGTAACGCGATCGCGTGGAAGATCTCCCATTAGGCGCTCGATGTTGATGGGTTTAACGCGAAAGCATACTAAACACTTTTTCAAAATATTTCTGATTGTTGTACGGCCATCAATTGGCCAAAATTTCTCTCGCAGTGAATTTAATATTGCCTGATTCCCGGCGTGAAGCTGGCGATAATGCTCAGCTATTATGATTAATTTGGTAAGTTGATGCTTCGGTGGTAAAACGATTTGACTTTTGCGGTCAGGTGTCAGATTTGCCTCATTAATACGGCCCCCTACGCGTATCAATCCTTCTGGATCCAAAAACGGGTTTAGAGACAGCAATCTCGACCTACGGGGTAGGTTTCCTCCCTTTCTAAAGGCTTGGAGTTCACCTGCAAATGCTTCAGCTTGAGCTAAACGTATTAAAGCGCTAAAAGCGAGATTTAGTTCATTTAGCGACAACAAACCAAACCGTCTATTTGCGGCTAACGAGCGACAATTATTACAAAATCGGAAGCATAAAGCAACAACACGGTTTAGACGATATAAGCTTGAATATTTTTCAAAAATATAAAAATCCTTAAAAGCTGCAGGTAAAGAGATTGCCCTTGCTTTACGTTTTTCAGGTATATTGTGTGTATCATCAATTTTAGATTTCGGCCAAAATTGAGTATCTAGAGACAGCCAGCGTGGGCCCCCCCACCATAATTCGTTGTTAGCTAAATTTTCTGGTGAAACACCCCGCGTGACCAAATTCGCTGGGTTATCACCAGATGAGACGTGTGCCCATTGGCTTACGTGGGTAAGCGATTGTATCTCTGATACTCGATTTGCGATAAATACTTTCCAAGTGGTTGGTGGCGCTCTCAACCATGATAAAACAATACTACTGTCGGTCCAAAAATGCATCGCGTTAAATTCTAAGTGTATCGCTTCAAGAACTCTCTTATATAAATTAGCCAAGAGAACAGCCCCGCACAGTTCCAACCGAGGTAGCTATACCGATTTCAATGGCGCAACCCGCGATTTAGAGCATAACAGTTCTATTTTTGGTTCATTACGCGAATTTACTGATTTAATGTATATGCAAGCCCCGTAGGCGCTTTCTGAAGAATCGCAAAATCTGTGCAGTTCCATTCGAACAACTTCATGGCTTAAAATATGCCTTGGAATTGCGATATTTTCGATTTCCGGTAACTGCCTCGAAAACCTTGACCAAGTGGTTGTTATTTCTTGAGGTAATGGATCGTCCCAACCTATTTTATACTGCCACAATCGCTGTAACAATATCTTTGCTTGCACGATTACTGGCACCAAAATTCCTAAAGGATCAAATAATCTCGAGATAGATGGCAGTATTTGTCTTTTAGTGATAGCGTCGCTAGAATTATTTGAAATATCGATTTTGTATTTGAATAAGTCAGATTTTGCTTGCCACCAGACACCTAGAGTTTTTTTTGTTTCACTTTCTAATATATGATAGTTGTCAGTTTCATCAAATTTCGATTTTTGCAAAATGCTGATGTCATTAGCTGCCCATTTTCTTAACTCGAATCCATAACCGGCCAAGATTTCGATAAGTTCCGATTTTAGTGCCCTAGCACCTTCTATTGTGTCCGAGCCGCTTAACAAGTCGTCAACGTAAAAATCTGTTCGTATTATCCTGCTAGCCCCAGGATGACTTTCTTTACTTTCAAACGCTATTTGGAATAAACATCGAGTCGACAAGAATGCTGATGAACATACGCCATATGTCACCGTATTTAACCGATAATGAACTACAGGTTCCTCTGGACTATTGCGCCATACGATTCGTTGATAATCACGCTGTTTTTCGTTTACCAGTACCAGTCGGTACATTTTTGCAATATCAGCAGTTATTACGAAATTATGCTTTCTGAACCGAATCAGAATGTTAAACAGATCTTCCTGGACAGTCGGCCCGGTCAATAAAATATCATTAAGCGATAATCCCCTAGCTGACTTACAGGAACCGTCAAAGACTACGCGCAATTTAGTCGTTAAGCTGTCTTCGTTAAGGACGCCATGATGGGGTAGATAAAAACTGTTTGAATTAAATTTAAAGTACTCTGATGGATTGATTTTGGACATGTGTCCCAAGGTTTCGTATTCTTGCATAAATTCGATATATTTTTGTTTGAATTCGACATTTTTTTCGAATTTCCGTTCCATCGCGTATAATCGTTCAACCGCATTTGTTACTGACTCCCCGAATGTACCGCTATTTTCCTTAATAGGCAAATCAACGACAAATCTTCCGTTGCTATTACGCCGCTCGGTGGTATTTTTATAGCTGTTTTCGCAGATTTGGTCTTCTACTGAAAGCTTCGCGTTATTTTGAGTTTCTTCGATTTTCCAAAACTTTTCCAAGTTGTAATTTAAATCATTATTTATTGCTAAGTTACAGGAAGCTTTGTTTAAATAATGGTTATTTCTTTTTGAGAAAGGACCTGATATAATCCACCCAAAAACGGTTGATTGTAAGGTAGGCAACCCTAATCCTAACTTAAGTCGATCCGTTTTCAGTAAATCGTAAAATAATTCTGCGCCTAAAAGTAAGTCAATTTTTCCATTTTCGTTAAAATTTATATCTGCCAGTAGTATGTCACTTGGTAATTTTAAAGACAATTTATCAAACGTACAAGTTGGTAAATTTTCAGTTATTTGTTCTATAATTAAGAATGATAGGTTTACTTTGAAGTCTTCTTGTAATGATTTTATTTTAGTATTAACCCTTTCTACTACGCTTGTGGTTGATTTCCCTACACCGATTATGGGTATATTTGTTTTATTTGTTTTTAACTTCAGTTTGTCACAAAGTGATTTTGTTATAAAATTCGGCTGCGAGCCAGAGTCCAACAGAGCGCGACAAGTGTGTGGATTTCCATGAGCGTCGAATATTGAAATTAAAGCGGTTGACAATATTATTTGCTGCTCCTGTCTGCGACAAACATGTGTCAAATTCGCCTGCGATTCTATTAATACATTTTGTTCGATTTCACTTGTTACAAAATTTGAAATGTTCGCCTTTGACGTTGAAACGCCCTTGTGCGTTGCATTCTTTGACAAAGTGATTGCTACGTAGGCAATTTGTGCATAACATTAATTTATTTCATTTACCCGTGCCGTCAACGGTAATTTCTTTAAATTCTCGCAAAAATATATTTGGTGTTCACCCTTGCAAAAACTACAAGCATGAGCGCGATTTGTTACAAAATGACTAACCGCTTGCTTTCTATGCTGATGATAATTTTGAGGTTTATTACGATTTTCAAATGATTTATGTTGGTTATAAACGCGGTTTTTTTCGTTATCAGTTTTATCTCTCCTCTAAAAATTTGCATCGTTCTACAAGAAACTCTAAAATTATTGTGAATTTCGGTTGTTTTAATTTTTTAGTGATTAAGTACTCCTCCCAATCATTTTGAGCATCTAAATCCAATTTTTTCCAAATAATATAATTTAAAATACTACTCCAGTGCACCACCGGTTCACCTAGAGACTCAAGCGATCTGAGATGTATCTGTAGATAATCTGTAAATTCACGCAAAGTAACTTTAAGATCTCCCGAAACATGCTTCATTTCAACTATCGCTTTTATATGGTTTCTGATTATTATTTCTTTATCTTCAAACCTATCTTTCAGGATCTGTCACGCTACTGTGTAATTATCGTTAGTGATAGGAATAGATTTAATCGCTTTCGCAGCGGCCCCCGCTAAGGCACTAGATAAGTAATAAAATTTACGAACATTATCGATTGAGGTATCATCATGTACCAATGCTATAAACATATCCCTAAAATATTCCCAATGTTCATAAGTACCATCAAATACAGGCAGTTGCACAGTAGGAAGTTTAACATTCGGTTTTGATTGTATATCTGTATTTGTGAAGCTACTACTGCTATTAGCGTTAACAGTGTTCGTTGGTGTTGTAATAAACGGTTGATTTAAGTCGCGAATTTTCTGCTTAGCCATGCCTACAAGATCATAATATTTATCCTCAAATTCCTTTTGATTATTGCCTTCTCTTTCATCTGAATTTAAATATTCGATGTTTTATTGAATATTACTAAACTGCTCTAATAATGGCATTAAATCGTCCAATCTAAATTCCAACTGAGATAATTTATCAGGTGTGAATGAGTCTAGGAATGATTCAAATCGAGTTAATTTACCTTTGCATTGTCCACGTTCTAGTTTAAGCTTTTTTATTTGTTCTGCGGCCGTTTCAGCCATTATTTTGTTATTGAAAGGCCGATAAAATAAAACAAGTTATTTGAAAAGTGAATATAAATCAAATGAGAGGCTTGAAAGGTGAAGTCAATCAAACAAACGATTTGAAAAGCCGATATGAATTAAATAAACGATATAACTATCAAATGAACTACAGTATATGATGGTAGGAACGACTGGGATGTGATAAATGGAACAGACTTACCGATAACGATGAAACACACTGTTAGCACATGCACAAGTATTTAGAACGATTGACAATTACGATTATTTGTTTATCCACAGGTCTTTTTATTCAAGATTTGGCTACGAAGGACCATATGTTACGATGAGTTGGTGTATTGAATTTTTCGATTCCATTTTAACTAAATTTATTTAAATACTGATAAACAAAAATGTTATAACGGTAAAATGGTAATCTTCGAATACATGTTAAACCAAAACTGTCTCTTATCTTCACACGTGTTCGATGCTCTCGTTTTTACCGCCAGGACTCCCCCCACTCCGGCATGTAGATGCATCGCTCCGAACATAGTGGACCAGTGTACAGCTGTCCATATGAGTAGTGCCCAAACAGGCGCATCCTTGACTTTCTTTTCTAATATGAACTCTGAGATGGCATGATTTTCAGTAAGATATTGATTTATATATGGTATTTGAAATCATCCCAGTTGGGGATGTTAATCAGGACTGTGTAAATTTATTCGGGACGCTGTATTTTTGGAGATTTGGTGGATATTGACCGTTTTTGGAAACTACGCTGCCTGACATTTTTTTGGAAGGGATTTTGGACTGGAATCATAGCGTTGGATATCTTTTTTTCATCTTCGTTTTTGATGAGACTATTGTAGGAGTTTAGAGGAAATTTTAGGCCCTCAATTAGAGGTATGTAAAAGAGATCTTATATAATTTTTTTGCAAAGTATGTTTAGACATTTTTCACTCATTTCCTATTAAAGAAACGGATTTAAATTTGTAACTATTAATATATTTCAATTCGTTGTAAAGTAGTATATATTTATGTACAGTTCAGGGGTATTTTTGTCGTTTTGAACCACAAAAAAACATCTGTATTTTTTATGGCTATTAACTAGCTGTGTTCTACTTATGGTTGTATATTTGATATTTGTATATTTGATATTCTTCACATGAGTTTTATATTCAAAGAATAGGTAATAGATGCCAAGTAGTTTTTATATTGTCTGATCGAGTGATTAGCGTGTTACGTATAGGATATCGGCAGATGTACTTGCAATATTCTTAGTTGAATAGTTGACATGTATCATTCTGTTTCATATATCTACGTACTGCAGTAAGGTGTGATCACATATCAGATAATTTTTGGCTTATTAATGTAATTTTTCATTTTGTCCAATCAGTTGCTATGCATAAGATTAATTTCTTAGTTATCGCTTATATTTTGTATATATTTTATTCACATAGTAGACATTCAGGGTTTTCAAGTAAAATTTTTAAATCCATTATTAGAATACTAGGGAAGAAGTATTTTTCTGGTTTAATATGTAAATATAGTTTTTTATGCTGCAGAGGCAATACTTCAGTATATTAGATAATAACTCTTTGGGGAAATTTTCAATTTCATTTCAGTTATTTTCAGCTTATTTTAACAACACATCTGGTGTTGATAATAATATAGTCTGAACATATAGCCTTAAGCTAGTTCAGTCAGTTAATAGTTTCATCGTTGATGATATAATTTTGGTAATTCAATGTTATCTATACATTTAAGGGGTTTCCTGGAGGGATACCTTCTTTATTGGATACTTATATTTTTCTGGAGGGATACCTTCTTTTCTTTGGATTCTTACCTTTTCCTGGAGAAGTACTTTTTCTGGGGTACTTTACCATTTGGTTCTGCCTGGACCGAGGTGATGAGTCGACCACCGTTCTTCCGGACGAGAGGACGAGAAGATAAGGGGGTAACATGGGCTGGATATAATTGTTTATATATATATATATATATATATATATATATATATATATATATATATATATATATATTGAACCAGATATCTTAGATAATAAGAGAAGTAGTATTATAAAATTAAGTTTACTAGTATGAAATATATATGAAAATAACATAATTTAAGAAAACAAGTAAAAAGGAAATACTTTTCTTAATTTAAACAACATATCAAATAAAGATATATTAAATAACAGCCTATAACAATATAATAAAAAAGGAATTACCTCAATGATAACATAAAATATAGATATTGCCTAACCAATGTAATGGTGTAAATAAAGTTGCCTAAGACGAAGAATAATTTTTCATAACATAACAGCTGTTCATCTGAAATGAAAACAAATATTACTGTAGTTAATTCATTATAATCATTAATTTAAGAATAAGAACAAATATAAATATTGAATAGAATATAATCCAATAGATTTCATAGATAAACAAATAATGGCATATAGACAAATAACATAAGAGAATTTATATTTATAATTGATATGAATGTAACAAGAATATACTATCAATAATAATATTGAATGTTGTACTATGTAAGTGTATCTAAGTATAACCAATTTTAATGTATTTGTATGTATGAAATTGTTTTGATAAGTGATTGAAGTTTCAATTATCTGATTACAAAGGACAATATCTTATTGGTTGTAAAAGATGACATAACAAACTGTGAATCAATAAATAAACTTTTGAATAGTGATCTGGAAAAGAACAAAAGACTGTTTTGTTTAAAAAAGTTGAGAATCGAGGGGACGCTTGGGAGAACGGTAGCGAGTGTTAAGAAGCGAGCAGTGTGTGGGATAGTGTTCCTAAAAATTTAAAGATATTCCCGGTATAAGACATTTAAACTCCTAAAGTACTGTTAAATATAATATTAGAAATACTTACTGTCAAGTGTAACAAGTTTTCCGACAAGAATTTGCGAAATTTTCGTTAATTTTGGTTTTTTGGAGCTTCCGTGGAGTGTTCCTGGGATCCAGAGACTTTCTTCCAAATTCAAGATCAACAGGTCAGTGTATTTAAATCATTTATTGGCCAATAAATAGTGTAAAAACTCAAAATCCCAATTAAGTACTTAATATCATAAATTGACAAACTTTTTCACATATGAACGATCTAAAAAAGAAAGAAACAGACTTTATATAGTGTATTCATTACATAAATCATTAGATTTAATAAAAGGCCGAACTTTATATAAATTAAAATATGTACTTACGCTAATCACGCCATCTTGTAATTGCATAAATATGGTGATTGAAATTTCATAATGTAATAACTATGTCCTTCTGTATATAATTTCTATTTCTCTATCCATGTATATAATTAATTTCTTCCCACAGCTATGTGTATCATATATAACTATGATATATATAAATTCTTTTATGTTTATTGTTGAACCATTCAGTTGTTTGCATCGTTAACAAACTGTGTTGTATAATATAGATGCTTCTCACGTATCATAATTGTTTGTTTCATGCTAAAGCGCATGACTAATTTTTTTACGCATGCGCATTTATGATATTATTAAAATCAATAAATAGGTACATATAACCATTGGCGTCGCATATTATTTTATCAAATAAATATTGCATTGATAATTAAATTGATTTCAAATAATGTGTTTTCTTTTTATTTCAACTATTACATCAGTATAAATTGCCAGGACTCAAAGGGAAAAAGGATTTCATGCTCCCGAATAATCTAATTAAAATAAATTATTAAACAAATATTAAAAACAAACTGAGCTAGCCAAACTAAAACAAAAATTCTAAATAAATAAACATATACATTTAAATCTACTATAAAAGTAAGTATTATATCAAATATTTAGTTTAATATATATATATATATATATATATATATATATATATATATATATATACATATATATATATACAGAGGAGCATATAAAATAGAAGACATATGGTATGAACAAATTGAGGATAGAGAAGTATATGTGATAACAAAAGAATATGCCAAGGAGATTATTCAGTATTTACATATCGAAAATGGACATATAGGAACAAGAAAATCGTGGATGTTATTTAGAGAGAATTATATATCAAAGAAAGATTTAAGTATTGTCAAAGAAGTTTGTAAATATTGTAAACTTTGTCAATTAGGTAAAGAAAAAAATTATCATAATTATATGACAGCGAAATCTATAATAAGTAATAAGTTAAGTAAATAAACCATTACAAATCGTGGCAATTGATTTTATAGGAAATCTAATTAAAAGCACAATGCTAAAGTAGTGATAGATTGTTTTAAAGAGTACCTAGAAGAAATTCTATGTACGAAAGATTTGCCTATTCCGATGACGATATATGAAATAGATAAATTTGAAAACTTGAACAATATTTCTATAAATGTATATGGTTTGGAATATCATGAAACAGATAAAAAATCCTTTTATTCTACAATTCCTTTGAGAATTACAAATCAGCATCTGCAAAAACATGTAAATTTGTTAATGATACAAAATTCCTATAGTATAATGACTATGATCCAATCCCTAACGATTGTTTCGATAATGAAACTGATGAAAAATATCATTGGACGTTATATCTGTGTTCGAATATAAACCGGTACTTTTAATATTAATAAAATACTTCTGCATAAGTAAACAATAATATATTCTAATAGACATGTGCTCCGATTATTTTAACATTCAGTGTGGATAATTCAAATTGTTTTAATAAATTGGTTGGATGCCGTAGAAACTGTAAGTGATCAAGTTTTACTTTACTTCTGATTATCAACTGTACAGCCGAATACAACTAAATATTCCATTATTATCAGTAAACAAACCTTACTTATAGCAGATTCAAGTGCCTGGATTATCGGACTGCCAGGGCCGTACTTAATTATTTTATCACTTCGTGTTTTGTGAAAATTTCAAAATGTATACTAACAACTCTTCTCAATCATTGACCTCATCTCAAGACCAATCTCGTACCCCCAATACCTACTCTTCAGCAGTATCAAAACAACAATTTCCCTCAAAAGAACAGGCAATAGTTTTCAGTACTTTAGAAAACACTCAATTACAAGATTATCTAATTCCTCTAGGAACCATAATCCAACCGAAAAATATCATTTTTTCCTCTCGATTGTCCCATGATCGTATATGTATGTACTTATCTAGTAAACAGTTGGTGGATGACTTCATAAATAATCATGGATACATAAAAGTACAGGGAGAAATAGTTAGGGCCAGAAGACTAATAACACCTGCTGAAAGACTCATTCTGTCGAACGTATGTCCTACAATACCGCATAATCTATTAATAGACCAATTAATAAACATCGGACTAAATCCTGTTTCTCACCTGACATGTTTAAGAGTTAGTTCCTCTCTACCTGAGTATAGCCATATTCTTAGTTTTCGGAGGCAAATCTACGACAGTCCTCACAATTTATCGCTACCAGAATCGTTTACAGTAGACTTTGAAAATACGACATACCAAGATGGTATGGTATGTTACAATTGTAAAAAACCTGGTCACATAGTATCTCAATGTACTGAACCTATAACATCTCTACCGCAAGTTCAACCTACAGACAGCTCCAACTTACTAATTAGCGCAAATACATCTAATTATGTTCCGACAAACACCGTTGTCACGCAAAATGTAATACCAGCTTCTCCAGTGGACTCAAATTTAACCACAAAAGATGCGGCAACCTCTAACGCCACGCCGGTTGCATCCACTAACAGGGATGCACCAGAAGAAGCCAACAACAGCTCCAACAAAACAAAGCGCAATATAAACGAGGTAATTACACCTGAAGCAGACACAGCTGGAAACGGTCACAACTCATTTCCTTTACCGAGAAACAAACAAAAAATAAAGAAAAAGGAAACCATTATGACAACACCCAGTCTTATATCAGATATCACAATACAGTTACTTGAACCGGCCAAAAATGTTATTGATAATCAATCTCCTCCATTCGTTATCGATTATGATCAACTTGCGTTACTCATAACCAATGTTACTGGCTCTACAGATCCCATCAGTATGATCGAAGAATATACAACAGATTACCTAGCCCTGACCCATATGCTCTCTCAAATTCACCCCCACTTAAAAGATAGATCTATGAAGACTCGATTTAATAACTTAAAAAAGAAATTTTTCAAGTTCCTGGGTAACGATACTTCAGAGTGGGATAGTGACATATCCCAAAGCAGTCAGGAAAATATATAATGTCAATACTTCAGTGGAACATCGACGGATTTTTCCATCGCCTTGCTATGCTACAAATCCTAATTGGGGAGCACTCCCGCGATATTATATGCCTACAAGAAACTTAAACATCTTAAACATCAAAATACTTATAATTCAAAGCTATTCGACTGTTTTCGCAAAGACCGAATAAGTGATATTAATTTCACTTCCGGCGGAGTAGCTACTCTAGTCAATAAGGCATTGGAGGCAAAACCATTTCCTGTCACTAGCAACTTAGAAGCTGTCGTTATCAAGATCAACTCACCTAGCACATATTTCATATGCAACATTTATTTACCCTCAAGTTATCCAGCCTCCTATAACGACATAAAAGATCTACTCATGCAAATACCACATCCACGCAGAATTTTGGGCGATTTTAATGGCCATTACATAATATGGGGCTCGCTACATACAGACACAAGAGGCAAAATTGTGGAAAAAGTAATCTCGCATCTTCAACTGAATTTTCTCAATGATGGAACCCCAACTAGATTCAACATCAACACCGGGGACTCAACTGCAATCGATCTAACCCTTTGCGATCCTTCGTTAACACCTCGCCTATCCTGGGAAGTCCTGAACTTTACCTATGGTAGTGACCACCACCCTATAATAATAAATCGTTGTACTCATTAATCTCCGGATCTTTTTCTGCCAAAATGGAAAATCGACTCTGCTAACTGGTCCGACTTTGCTGAACATATTGAAGTCGCTATCTTAAACTATAAACTATCTGAATCTGAAAACATCGATGAATCATTATCAAATTTTAACAATATAATTCTGAGCAGTGCTGAACTATTTATAGGCAAAACAAAAAGGACAAAATTGAATCACGTTCCTGTACCTTGGTGGAATCCAGAATGTGAAGCAGCAATTCGTGCAAGCAAAGCAGTTTTGAATAAATATAAAAGACACAAGACAGTTGAAAACAAGATAGATTTCAAGAAACACAAAGCCAAGGCTCATCTCACAACGAAACTCGCAAAGAAAAACTTCTGGCGTCAATATATCTCAAAAATAAATAGTTCTACTCCTATCAGTGAAGTGTGGACAAGAGTAAGGGAAATTTCGGGCTACAATTATAAGCCAGTAATAACTAGTCTAAAATTCAACAACACAGTCACAACCTCTGCAAGTGAAATGGCTAACGTATTAGCCAGTATTTACAAGCAAATGTCCTCGAACGAAAACTACAACATCACTTTTCTCGATAAAAAATTAGCTGCAGAAAACTCGAATCTGTAACTGGATGGAAATGAACATACTGCTTTAAACATGAGCTTCACAAAGGCTGAATTGGATAACGCCCTTAATAATTTAAAAAAGTCCAGTCCAGGACCAGATGATATCCCAGTCGTATTTTTAAAACATCTTCCCGATATAGCAAAAACAACGCTCCTGAAACTGATTAACTGCATTTGGAAACAACACCAGTTTCCATCAATCTGGTCCAAATCCATCGTCCTACCGCTCCTTAAACACCAGAAATCTCGCACTGAACCTTCATCTTACCGACCTATAAGTTTAACATGCTCAACCAGCAAACTGATGGAGAAAATGGTCAATGGCAGACTTACGTGGACTTTAGAAAAGGCAAACCACTTATCCGAGCAAAATGGTTTCAGACCAAATCCTTCAGGGATTGACAACATCCTGGATTTAGAAAGTGACATTCATGAAGCTCTATCGACAAAACAAACCTGTATTGCTATATTCTTCGATCTTAAAAAAGCTTTCAATACTTGCTGGAAACTTAATATTCTAAAGCAACTGCACATGTGGAACATTCGGGGAAGTTGTTTGAAATTCATCAGTAATTTTATGAAGAACCGATCTTTTCGTGTAAGAGTCTATAGCTCTTACTCTGCAGATCAGATAGAAGTTAATGGGACACCACAAGGATCCATTCTCAGCCCCACATTATTCCTAGTGGCCATAAATAATATCATCAAGGGTTTGTCGAAACCCTTGAAAGCTCGCGTGTATGCAGATGATCTTGTTGTATATATTAAAGGAAAAAATACTTCCCTCATGACGAAGATTCTGCAAACATTTTTAACGCAACTCGAACAATGGTCCTTGAATACAGGTTTTGAATTCTCCTCATCAAAAACAACCGCCATGTTCTTTTCAAAAAAAAGTCTAGACGTTTATCCAACATTACAATTATATGGTAAAAATTTATCGTTCAGATCGTCGGTGAAATTCCTGGGAATGTGGTTCGACGAAAAGCTTACATGGAAGGAACATATTAAACAAACGGCCCGTTCTTGTAACAAGCGACTAAACCTAATGAAGACATTGGCTAATAAATGTTGGGGATCTGATTACAATACACTACTTACTATTTATAAAACATTAATCAGGTTAAAAATAGACTACGGTTCTATTGCGTACGCTTCGGCTTCCAATACAACTCTAAAGTTACTGGACACTGTGCACAACAATGGCCTTCGAATTGCACTAGGAGCTTTCAGAACAACTCCCGTTGAAGCTATATATTGCGAAACTGGTGAGCCACCTCTGCATTATAGAATAATGTTCTTAACTCTCTCACACGCCACATCTATAGCCTCGAATAGAAACAAACCTCTCTACACCAATGCCTTCACCAAAAAATATACTAACTACTTCAACAACAAACCGCATACACCTAAACCTTATTATGAGAGAATACGTACATATCTACAGTATTTAGACATCAAATTTCCAGAATTATTTCCAATAGATCTAGACCACCCTCCTCCCTGGACCATCAACGTCCCCACCATTAACACTAGTTTGAGCAGATTTAATAAACAGGAAGTATGCCCAGCCGTCTTTAAAACTAACCTTAAATTAATATTGGAAGAATATCAGGACTTCATCAAAATATACACAGACGCATCTAAATGTGAAATGGGAGTCGGAGCAGCAATTGTAACAACCAATCTTAGTCTGCAATTTAAACTTACTCCAACCCTGAGTATTTTCTCAGCCGAAGTTTTTGCGCTCTATAAAGCCCTCCAACACATAAATTTTTGCAACATACCAAAAGCGTTAATTATTACTGACTCTCTCAGTTCTTTGTTAAACGTAAAACAGATCTATCCCCAAAACCCTATTGAGAAAATGATAAAATCAGAACTGCTACAGGCTCAAGAAAACTCCAGATGCGTCAACTTCATATGGATCCCATCCCACATCGGCATCGAAGGCAACGAAAAAGCAGACATTTGTGCCCGTAGTGCTATTTCTAATGACGAACCAGAATCGGAATGTCGGAGTGTTGCTAGTGATCTCAAGGTATTTATTAAAAATAAAGTTTTGTGTAAGTGGAACCGGGACTGGGAAAGTTCTCAGTCGAAATTACGGCAAATCAAAAGTGACGTTTCTCCATGTCAGTTTAAAAGAATCGATCGACGTACGCAAGTGATTCTTACACGCCTACGATTGGGCCATACCAGGTATACCCACTCCTACTTTTTTTCAAACGACAATCCACCAAAATGCACTGTGTGCAATGTAATAGATAGTGTAAAACATTTCCTGGTCGAATGTCCCAGATTTCATAATCAACGTAGCATGCACAACATTCCTACCGATTTGAAGAAACTCATTGGAAATTTCTGCGATCACCGGCTCGTAATTGACTATCTAAAATCAATTAATATGTTTTATAAAATATAAAATTTTCGATTGTACCGTCGCTAAGAACCATCGGGTGGATGCGACTCTTCTAAAAAAAATAATATCATTACTGTTGGATAAAAGATTTGTCTCGTCTGATTTCCTCGCAACTAACCAAATATAATGGGAAAAAATGTCTTTGTTTTAGATGTCTCAATTATTTTAATTCGCAACAAAAACTAGATGCGCACAGTATAAATTGCTTGGAATTTAAAAATTGTAAAATATCATTTCCAAAGCATTTGTCAGTTACTTTTAAGAATTTTGTATATAAACAGAGAACTCCATTTGTAATATACGCTGATTTTGGAAGTCTTACAAAAATATAACGATAAATCAAAATTAATATCTCAAACAAAAAAATATCAATCTCATAAGGCTACCAGTACAGGTTATTTTTTCAAATGTCAATACGATGATAGTCTTTCTTTTTACAACAGTTATCGAGGTGAAGATTGCATTATTTGGTTTTCGAATGAAATAACAAAGCTTGCAAAATATGTTTATCAAAAAATTAAATCTAAACTTCTACAAACAGAAAATTCTTGTTTACAAAATGCTACTTATTGTCACATCTGCGAGAAAAAATAAAAATTCAGATATTCGCGTATCTGATCATGATCACTTTACAGGAACCTTTCGCGGTATTGCACATCAATCTTGCAATTCAAATTATAAAAAACAATTTATTATACCTGTGGTTTTTCACAATCGTTCTGGATACGATTCTCACTTTATGATAAAAGATTTATCAAAAACGGGACGATTGACCTTACTACCAATTAACAACGAAAAGTACATATCATTCACACTGTTTGATGATTAAACAAATATGCGGTTTAGATTTATTGATTCATTGCGATTTTTAGGAGCATCTCTCGATGAATTAGTAAAGACTTAAAATCACAATTTTCACATTTAGACGACAAACAGTTTAGACTTTTAACTCAAAAAGGAATTTTTCCCTACGATTACATAAACTCAATGGAACAATTGAATGAAACGGAATTACTTTCAAAGAAGTACTTCTATAATAAATTATATGATGAACATATTAGCAATGGAGAGTATAATCATGCTCTTAAGGTTTGGCACAATTTAAATATACAATCGCTTGGTGAATATTCAGATTTGTATATGAAAACGGATATTATTTTACTAGCTGACGTCTTTGAACAATTTAGGGAGAAATGTTATGCTACGTATGGCTTAGAAGCAGGGTGGTACTATACCATATCCGGTTTCACTTGGGACGCGATGCTTAAGTATACAAAATGCAATCTTGAACTGTTAAACGATGTTGACAAAATCATGTTCATTGAAGATGGTATAAGAGGAGGAATATCTGTTTGCTGTAATAGATATTCTAGAGCAAATAATGAATATATGCCTGAATATAACCCTTCGGAACCTTCGAAATTCATTTTATATTTAGATGTAAATAATCAATATGGATGGGCTATGTCACAATATCTCCTTTATGGAGGATTTGAATGCGTTGACTAATATATACGTTACACAAATTGCAAATGATGCTGACGAAGGCTATATTTTAGAAGTAGATTTGGACTATGATGAAAAATTGCATGATTGTCACAGTGATTTTCCGTTTTTTCCTGAACATCGTACTCCGCCCGGTTCAAAATATAAAAAGTTATTGACTACCCTTTTACCTAAAAATAATTATAAAATTCACTACCGAGCACTAAAGCAAGCATTAGCTCACGGATTGTCATTGAAAAAGATACATAGGGTTCTCAAATTCAAGCAGGCTCCTTGGTCGAAGCCATATATTGATTTAAATAACCATTTGAAGACTTTAGCAAACAACGATTTTGAAAAGAATCTTTATAAACTTATGAATAATGCAACCTTTGGTAAAACAATGGAAAATTGTCGAAAGTACCGTCGTGTTAAACTACTAAAATCTTGGGATGGTCGCTATGGCATAAAACGTTTTATTGCTAGCCCTTTGCTTCATTCTCGTACAATTTTTGATGAAAATCTAGTAGCTGTTGAATTGAAAAGGACAGAAATAGTTTTCAGTAAAACTCTTTATATAGGTATGGTTATTTTAGATATTTCAAAAACCATAATGTATAATTTTCATTATGATTTTATGATACCGAAATTGACTGTTGAAAGATGTAAATTATTATATACCGATACCGATAGTTTATGAATTAATTTCCAATAACATTTATGAAGAATTAATAAAAAACAACTTAGTTAATAACAAAGTTTTAGGTAAAATGAAAGATGAGACGAAATCTCAAATTATTACTCATTTTGTCGGGCTACGATCAAAAATGTATTCATATAAAATACATACTAATAAAAAGCAGAAACAAGATATGCTTGATGATAATAATATAGGAGTAATTAAAAAAAAGGGAATTAAAAAGATTGTAGTTGAAAATCGAATAACCTTCAATGATCATTTTAAATGTTTAAGAAGTTTAGAACCTAGATAGGAGAATCAATGTAACATAAGATCATACAAGCATCAAGTTTTCAGTGTTGAACAAACAAAAATGGCTTTAAGCGCATTTGATGATAAAAGATACCTATTAGCAAATAATGATAACACTCTACCGTGGGGTCACTATAGTTTAAATAAACCTAATTGATAAATAGGACTATAATATGTAGGTTAATGTTAATTTTATTTCATTAGGTAATGGTACTCTGACTTCAAGATATTGCAGTTATAGCAATTTGTAAAAATGTCAATTGTATCTTAGTATTTATGGATCAAAATTTATTACCTCATCCGCTAATATATAAAGTCATATTGAAATATGGTGAAGTAAGATGGAACGTTTTAATGCAAAAAACTACATCAAAGAACATTTTTATTGTTTAGAAAATATAAAAGATCTACAATTATACCCAATTATTTGCGTAATGCTGTAATTAATGAATTAAATTGGAATTCCTTGTATACATTGAAAAGATATTGCGTTTGGTTTCATTACTAGTATGTGAACAATTTAAATTCAATGTTATGTCAACGTTAACGTTGTTATCGACAACTTGAATACATTTTAGACAAAAATCATATGAATATTAAACTACATGTCATTAGAGATCGTTACCATTATGTCTTTTATACTGGAAATTTGCATAATTTATATCATTCAAAATATTATTGGTGTCATAATGAATTTAATCGTATGTTGTTCACAATAAAAAGTCATAATGAATGTAATGAGAGCCTCCATCATACTTCGCTAGAAAATCAAGTTGCTAGATTTATCGGTTATAACGAGGATGATAGTGACGATCTTGATTTTTATAAATTGAATAGAATTTAAAAATTGCAAATTCAACGTAACATTAATTAGTTTCTTCGATTCAAGGTAAAATTAACATATACAAATTTCATGTGATAAAATTTTTGTTTTCATTTCATATATTATTTTAAGAAATGTTTTTATAAATCGATTACAATTATATAAGATTAAATTTGATAAATGGTAGTTTCTTCAGTTGTATTCATCATACCTATTTAAGATGTTATTAATCATATTGGAGTAATATACATCAATTAAATAGATACTGTGTTTGATTTCATCCCCATTTTGTAAAAATTTAATGTTACGTTAAATGTGTTTTCGACGACTTGAAAATTTATTTTAGAAAAAACAAAATGAATATTAAAATCTATGTTATTAGTCATAAAAATCACTTTTTAAAAAATCGAACGAGACTTTTATCAAATACTATTTTTATAAATAAAGAAAATAGCAAATTTAACGTAATATTAATTAGTTTTTTCAAGAGTTTCTATAAATCGATTAGAATTATATAAGATTAATTCATAGTTTCTTCAGTTGTATTCATCATACCTAACAATTTATATAAACCTTATTACGAACCAAAATGATTGTATTATTTTTTTAAATAAATAAAACGAAGTTTTAATATTTCATTGTTTATTTTCAAAGTACCTAAAACATTTATTATTCATAACTAGAAAGTACACGAGTAAGAAGTGCTTTTAAGTGTCAAAGAGGTTCCAATCAAATGGTCCAGATGATACAACACATCTGGAATATTCGCTGAATTTGTAGTAGGTGTTGTCTTGAGTGAAAAAGTATATATATCCATCGATATATCTGAATGCAGACGTAGGATTTTTTGGTAGTCCTAAAAAGCGATCGCTAACTCGTCCTCTATTCAAAATTTTCCTAAATCCATCATTGAATTCAATGTATTGTGATACTTTATCATAAAATACAAAAATTTGACCACTATTTGTTTGGAAAATAACATCAACTTTGGAGTTAGTTGGGACGGGTACTTTGTTTATTTCCAATATAGTCAAATCTGGGAAAGATGCAGTATAATAATCGTCGGTATTTTTATTGAATGCAAACAAATTGCTTGCAGAATTTTGAAACATGTGTGATATTGATTCATGTTGAATATTTTGCGGAAGATAATGTTTAATGTATTCAGAATGCAAAGGTATATGGATGTCATGTATATCAAATTTCCATAGAAATCTATTATAACCAACGTAAATACGAAAGTTTGGGAAAGATGAAGTTGATGCAAGAAACATGAAATCTGGAGATTTAATATCACCTATCTGCGTCATCGGTTGTAATGTTGGTTGTTGAGTTGAATGAGGTGGTGGTGGTGGTGGTGGTTGCTTCGTCGTCGCTTTGTTGTATGGATTATGTACAAATTTTTTTGTAGGACCATAGAGATATTCAAGTGCCATTTTATCTTCGTCGAGCATCGACATATTTTTCTGATACCATGGATACATTATTGCAGTTGATACGTCACTGTGACCAATTCCTAAGGTGTGGCCGATTTCGTGTGCTAACACTAGAAGGAAGCTACTTTCAGTGTCTTGTACAATTCCATCGAGATTTGAATTCCATCTTTCATGATTGTCAAGATGAATTTCTATACATCTATACATCCATCACCAGAGGGAAAATAAGCATGCGCTAGCACCTTGCCGGGATCATCAAAATTAAAGGCGCAATATTGATTTCCTTGACAATTAGCTCGAAATTGATGTCTGTTAGATACGATAGTTATAGTTATGTCAGGTAAAGGCATAGGAATCGTAACTCGTTTAAATGTAAATTGGGAATTTTGTTACCAAATATTGAATGCTTTCTCGGCAGCAGCAACATATGGCGGTGATGCTTGAGGAAAATACCAAGTTAGGTTAGTTTTTTGCCATTTTGTCTTTACACGATACGAATGTTCGCTATGGTCATTTTCCCCTACAGTACATCGAGGACGTTCTAATAGTTGAATAGTAGCAGGATTTAGAGTGCCATCTACAGGTAAATTGAATTTCTCTTAAAAATCTTTTAAAATCGATGCCATATCTGTGATATCATGTTCTGACTTGTTAACATATCCAAATCTTTCAATATATTTCACAGCATAATTCAGATCAATTTTCTTAGGTGTCACTAAAGGTAGAATTAGTAAGAGAATCATCATCCTCCACTTCCGACGTTAGCTTTAATACTGATTCTACATCAGAAAGTTTTATGGTAATATACAATCCATCGATTAGGTATTTAAATGAAACAAAGAATATTTTCAAAATTTTATAATGTTAAATCATTGATTACATGGATTTTGTAATAATACAGATACTCTCTAAGTGCTTTCCCTACTAAACTGTTTTCATAACAAATATCACAAACTGCATACATTAAATCTATACAATTAGAAAAGCCACACATTGGATTAGGTATAAATGACTTCAATAAATTAATAATATTATAATAAAAATCACAAAAGTTTACATTTTTTAAAATTGAAATGTGGTATTGAAGCAAATTCTCATGAAGGCGTAGAATTTCTACAACTTCTTCTTCATCGAGGAAAAATGGAACATCGTGTTGACGAACTTCCACAAATTTCTGATTATCATAAATGACTAGTTATTTGACAAAAATCTTGATAAAACATGATGAGACTGACAGGACTTTTCTCACCATTATCATCTGGAGGATTGAAATACTCGTTACTTTTATGCAGCACCCCTATGACCTCATCCAATTCTATAGTATTGAAGGACATTTTGGTAGGTCCCATAGTTACGATAAATGATGATAAAATGATGGCAGGTGCAAAAGTTCTGGCAGGGCTCAGGCTACATCCAACTTCAAATCGACCAACCTTGAAAACTGTGTGCAATAAATAATGTTTTTCCTTTTTTATTGCAATTTCATGATTTCGTACAATTTGATCTAAATCACGATCATAATCGTTATCGTTACTACTACCACTACATGCCATTGTGACACTAGCTTCACTATAATAACCAGAATCTTGACTCATGATGACTACTGACTTCTAAATTAATGCCGACCAATTTATATGTTTAACTCTCCCCACCACCAATCAAAGTTCGCATTGGTTGCTGAAAAATGTATTCATAAAGAAGATTTCGATTTAATATATCTATACTACATCATCAGCGTATATCCAACTGTTATGTTTTTTATCTAAGCCTAGCCTTTTAACGTATATTTTGTTCCGTTTCCTCTTCAATACTTTTTCAACGAGATAAATGTTAGGATTTTTGGTTTTTTGTAATTCTTCTTCATAGAAACAACCTCTAATAGGTGATCCAGTCATATCTTCTATCAAATACGTTACAGGATTCGTTGTTTTGACTTTCGTAATTTTGAATAATTCAGTTGTAAAATTCGTAGTGTAACCTTTTTCAAAAGCATGTTTCGCTTTGCTTATTCGCACAATATCTCCTACATTTAACTTTCTAGGTCCGGCAATTTTCAAATAACTGAATTTCTCATTTAAATTCAATTTTTCGTTACTTTCATTCACTTCTGATGGTTTGTATCCAGTTTTACTATGTTTTGTGTCATTGTATTCCTTTGTGATTTGAGGTAAAATATCAATCCGTTTATATTTTCTAATTAAGCTGAAATGTTTATAAAGTTTCGTTTTGAGCGTTCTAATAACTCTCTCTGCAATTGCTGCTTTCATCCGCCACTCTCCTTGCCAATTCAGAAGCAGATATTCTAGCATTAAAAAGGCATGGCGGGTGGAAATCCACCAGCGTAGCGGAAAGCTAAGTTGAAGATTGTTTAAATAATGAAATAAATGTGGCCGGGTCTTCTACTATGACTATCAATGAATCTACTGAAACTGCTGAAATGACGACTCTTTTAATAAAAAATATAGCAGACGTAGCAGCTTCAACTACTTCCTTTTCTGAACAAGTACAGTTATCAAATTTATCTAAGCAAGGAATCTCTTCCGTTAACTATACTATACGTAATCCGATTTTTAATATCACTTAAAAAAATAATGACTCACAGTAATGAATTTCATATTATGAATAAAAATTTTATATAAAATATTACCAACAATTATTGTGTAGGATAAAAACAGTAATAAATTTCATATTGTAAAATAAAAATTTTATAGAAAAAATAGTACCAACAATTATTGTGTAGGATAAAAAATTATGTGTAAACCACAGCAGTAAAGTGCCTTTTCAGCCTCTTTCGGCCTGAAAAATATCACTTTACCGCCTAGGTATACAACATACTATTTTCAGACACACGGAAATTTTACAGATTCAATTAAACTTATTATATTAAATGGGGGATTGATAAATTATCTACTATCGGCATTAGTTCTGTTATTTGAAGTAAATTTTCTTACAAAAACCATGGTAACCGTTGAAAAAGCGATGTTTTGTTTGAATATTGATTATGGAAGCAAACTATTATGATATGCCCTAAAAGTACCTATGATAATAGTGAAGTTAGTTGATCGAATCAAATTTGGAGGAATAATTTATGATTTCTTCTTTTTTGTGAAAATTCAATTTTTTTGCGAATATCATATGTCGAACTGTTCTATATAGCTCAATAATATATTCAAAAAATGGACTGTAAAATGTAAATAAAAATGATTGGTTTTAAAATTAACTTAACAATAAACTGTTCCTCTAAGACAGGGCTGTCGAACATGAGGCCCGCGGGCCGCATGCGGCCCCGACCTTACTTTTAGATGCCCACGGATTGGGTCTCTAAATGTATATAGATGTTCCCTCTCTGATATTTCTCTTACAGAGTTGCTTCGTTTATCAACAACAAATATTGAAGTTAATATTGATCCATTAGTTAGTGAAAATCAACATCCTCTAAGTTCCCACTAATTTTTTTTAAATTTGATATTTCTTGAATACATTAAAATAATAATATAAACGCGTTTTTTCTTTGTATACCATACGAATTAAAACTCACTAATAAAGTTGCATACCAAATATTTTATAATTCGGCCCTCCAAAGGCTCCAAGATTCCATTTCTTGCTCATTAGGAAATGGGAATAAAGGGAAAAGAAGGAAAATAGAGCACTTTAAGTTATTTGTCACACGGCGAGAAAACGTAAAGAAATCGGTTTTGTGTCAAAACTAGATAAAAATCGCCTCGCTGGCCGATAAATACTTAACCGAAATTTCTATGTTCGTACATCGATTGTACTAATTACTACTACTCAAATCCGTTTTAATAATACTCGGGCAGAAAACGATAAAGCGTTGTTGCCAAGTTAAAATAAAAAGTTTAAGGAAAACTAAATAGACCTAAACACAAACAATTCCTTAATTCTGTAAAAGTGAGTACCTAAGTGTCCCTTTCAAACTTCTCGAGAGCATTCTCTCCAAACGATATCATTGCCTGTATATAAATGGTAGAAAAATTACAAATCAAGTATTGAAACTGAATAAAATGGGGTAGAGTACAGTTGAATTAGTATGGATATGTCAGAAAAAGACAAAGTGAACAATGAATTGACTTAGATAGAAAAATAGTTTCGATATAACATCCGAACATGTTCATTCTGTTGATTGTTACAAGCTTTTCATCGATTATTGAGAGGTAGAAAAATAGCACACTATTAAGTATTACTATTGATAGGTTTTCAATAATTTTGATCCCAAAACATTGAAACAACAATGTTACTTACTTACGATATTAACAAGTTATTTAATCCTTTGTTTGGCTTTAAGGCATAGCCCATGCTAAGTAGGTAAAATGTTCGAAAGATCATGTAAAATTGATCTAAATATGTAAACCTGCAGACAAATTTTATAATTAAATGTGACAATGAGTTGATGCCTATTATGTCTATCTATCAGCAATATCCCAGAAAATAAATATTTTTCCTTAACACAAAGGATTAAGTTACAAAGGTCACTCTCTTCTCGCCCAGGGGTCTGTCAGGGCATTTTTTAAAACAACAAATACAAGGTAGACCAAGTAAGGTAAATAATACAGTAGGGTAGACATTTGGGAATGCAAGATTATCTAATGACTACAATTTAATATTTGTCTCGGTAACAAAACTAATATAATATTTTTTTAACTTTTTTAATTTAAGTTGATTAGTTGAAAACCAACGAGTAGAGATTGCGATATTACGAATTAGGGAACGAGATCAGTGTCTATTTGATTTATTTTTAATGAAATTAACTGTCTCGACCCTTACTTCGTGGAATCTACTTATATTAGTGTTTTAAATGAAACTCACTGTTTCTGGCTAACTCCACAATATAATAAAAATTGTTAAAAATTCTAAAAAATTGACAATTGTTTCGATAAATCAATATCATTTTATTGATTTATCGAAACAATTGTCAATTTTTTGGAATTTTCAACAATTTTTATTATATTGTGGAATTAGCTAGAAACAGTGAGTTTCATTTAAAACACTGATTTATTTTTATTTAGTGATTGTGAAACTGAATGGTAGGTTTCAATTATTTTATATTAGTTCAATTCTTATGCGTTTTTTAATGAAAAAAATAATGTTTTAAATTTTTGCCAAAATTTTTAATCATAGTTTAATTATTTAGATGTCTGGTGGTCGAAAGAGACTTTCTGGTTCACAATACCGAAAAAGAAAGTTAGAAAAAGAGGAAGACAAAAAACGATTAGCTGGATCATTAAAAAAGTTTTTTGTGCCCACGAGCAATAAAGAACCACAACCTTCATGTAGCCAAGACCCACATGTTCAATACTTTGAATCAAACGAGGACAAAGAAGAACGACTGGTAAAATTGCAAGAAAATAAATCGTACGCCGAAGCGCCCGAAGTAGGAGAAAAGGACACGTTGGATCAGGCTACAACGAACACTAGTCACTAGATTATTCTCGTATCATTACAAATGTATTCAATTTTAATTTTTAATTGTCACTGTCAGCCGTAACTTCCAAATTATTCTAATTGTCACAGACAAATTATCTTATTTTATGATCTTTCACACGCGACGCGTATCTAACACTTCGTACTACTACTAACAAACATTATTATATCAATTCATATAAATTTTAGTTAAATATTACAATTATTACAATTATAACAACAACAATATATATATATATATATATATATATATATATATATATATATATATATATATATATTATAAATGGCACCCGAAACGTGAGGCAATTAGGCAATTAAATATCCAATTATAATATAAAAATTATAATTATAATTGGCACCAAAAAAACGTGAGGTTCGATTTAAAAATATTTAGTAGGATCTTGTTAAGAAAATAATTAAAATTATATATAAACAATATTAAAATTTTTATTAACTATATTAAAAATACATAATGGAAAGGAAAATGATGTTAAGAGACGGAAAACAGGTAGGTACGGATAGCGGATCGGAAGAAGAACGAGAAGAAAGAAGGCATGGTAGAGGAGATTTCCAAGTACATTATTTAGAACAGGGACAACAACCTGAAGGAAATGTACCAGAGGAAGACTCGACAGGAGATGAGGAAGCAGAAGAACAAGAAGAGAGGAGACAAGATAGAAGGGAATCGCAAGGAGGAACAAGTACCAATGAACAATGGATGCAGCAAATGTTGATGAGTATAAATGAAAACATGATGCAACAATTAATTGCTAATATGGACAAGAAGTTTGCAGAACAAAATGGAAAAATGGATAATATGAGGGGAGAAATAAATGGAAATATGAACAGAATGGAGGAGAATATTAGGGAAGAATTGAATGGAAACATGAATAAATTGGAAAAGAAGATAGAAGAGGTAAAATATGAAAGTATTCAAGAATTCAGGAGACTTAGGGAAGAAAATGAAGAATGCAGAAAGCAGATAGACAAGGTGCAACAAAATATGGAAGATCAAAATAAAAATTTAAGAACGGAGATTCAAGATAATGGAATCAAAATCCGGGAAGAGATAGAAAAACATGTTAATGGAGAAATTCAAGAATTGGAAGAAAATTTATCAGGAACTATTGTACTAGAAGTCAATAAACAAAATGAAAATATAATTCGAGAAGTGGAACATATAAAAGTACAAGGTCAAATAAATGAAGAAATAATACAGAAGGTGGATCAGAAAGTCGAGGATTTGAATGTTAGACTGGAGGAACAAACAGGAACATATGAAAAAAGGTCAGAAGTTATGGGTAGATCAGTTAATAGAGAATTAGAAGAGATGAATAGGAAATTACAGGAAACGGTGGAAGAAATGGAGGATACTGTGAGAAGAAATGGAGGAGGAATCATATATAATGGAAACATGGATGTAGGTGTTAAATTCGATGGGAACATAAATTTAATACACCCAAAAGTTTTTATTAAAATTATAAAAAGTAAATTAAGGGGAATAAAGGATTTGATGGAGAAGAAAATAGCGATAAGAGGGATGTTATCAGGCCACGCATTACTCTGGTTTTGCAATAAAGAAGAGCAGATCAGAAACATGGAAGAATTTGAGAATCAATTCTTAAATTATTTTTGGGGGAACTTCAACAAGCAAATTTCAGGGAAAAATTATATTTTGGCAAATTCGATTACAATAAAGGGAAAAATCTAAATTCATATGCAATGCAATTGTATAATATGGCACAGTATTTAGAACCGGTGATGAAAGAAGAGGAGTTGGTATTATATGTAGGCAGACACTTTAATGCAGAAGTATCGGAGACTATTGCACTCCACAATATTAAAACCATGGATAGTTTGTCATGTTACCTACAGAGAGTGGAGAGAAGTATTTTGAATGCGAATGGGATAAATAGATATCAAAATAGGAATGAAGAGGTAAGAAATGATAGGTTAAGAGAGAATGGAAATGGATTTTTCAGAAGAGATAATTACAATAGAAATTATGGAAATAGGAATTTTGAAAATAGAAGAAATCCTGGAAATGGAGACAGATATCAAGGAAATGGAGACAGAAATAATGGTGGTAGACAATATGAAAATCGAGGAAATCAAGCAAACTTCGAAAGAAGAAAATATGATGGAAATAGGAATGGAAATTGGAGACAGAATAGAGGGGAAGGAAGAAATAATTATAATGATAGGAGAAATTATAATCAAAGGAACCCAGAAAGAAACTACGAAGAAGAAAACAATAGAGAGGAAGAGAGAAGACAGGTTAATCATATAATACAGGAACAGGAAGGATCAAATGATGATCAAAACCAAGAGCAAAACTTGGTAAAAAATTTTGCATAACCCGTCCTTACGTTCGTAATATTATCTACTCTTCTCATTATCAACATCCAAGAGAATTTATAGATGAAAATTCACAATGTAATGAAAACATAAAATTAATTTTCATAGAAAGGTATTTATTAGATGTAAAATGTAAAATTTTATTAGATACAGGATCTGAAGTTTCAATAATAAATCAGAATATAATAGAAAATGTGAAACAAGATGATATTACGGTGATTAATACTAACAAGATATCATTAGTAGGGGCGAATGATAAAAAACTTTATGAAACAAATCAAACTATTATAGTTAATTTAAAAATAGATGCAGAAGTTATTCCAGTACAATTATTGATAGTTAAAAATTTAAGATATGATATAATATTAGGAAATGATGAATTAAATAGACATAGGATAATTATAGATTATAATCAGGGATGCATTAGATATCAAAATTCAATTATACATTTTATTAAACAATTTTCAAACAATGATATACAAAATTCTGATATGAAGGAGATAAATCAAATTAGTGAAGAGATAAGAGTTTCAGAAGAGTTATGTAACAGAGAATATCAAGATAGGGTGTATGAGCTTCTACAACATCATAAGCGATTATTTAACGAGGAAGTATGTGTAGCATCTAGATATGTACATAAATTGGAAGTAACAGCAAAGATAAAAAATTTCAAAATAAAAACATATCCAATATCATACAGGCTGAAGACAGGAGTATATAATGAAATCAC
Organism: Galeruca laticollis; assembly: GCA_963921935.1. Taxonomy (NCBI): domain Eukaryota; kingdom Metazoa; phylum Arthropoda; class Insecta; order Coleoptera; family Chrysomelidae; genus Galeruca; species Galeruca laticollis. The sequence goes on along the minus strand of OY998185.1, from coordinate 23,226,000 downwards.
AAAAATGTTGAATGATGGAATTATTGAAAGATCTAGTTCTCAATACATCAGTGCCATCACATGTGTTAAAAAGAAAACAGGAGAAATTAGGTTATGTTTAGGTGCTAGAAATATTAACAGCTATACAAAGAAACAATATGAAAGTCCATTAAACATAGAATGTATTTTTGGTCGAATTACAAAAGCTAATATTTTTTCAAAACAGGATCTCAAACACAGCTTCTGGTTAATTCCTTTAGATCCAAAAAGTAGGCCGTATACAGCGTTTATAGTGGATGGAATTGTTTATCAATTTTGCGTAGTACCATTTGGGTTACAAAGTTCTTGTGCTGCACTGGTACGAACTTTAGATACTATCTTGAACCAATATGAAGACTTCACATTGCACTATATCGATGATATCCTTATATTTTCTGAAACAGAAGAAAAACATCAGGAACACTTAAAAATTATACTTAAAGAATTGGAAGAAGCAGGATTAAAATTAAACTTGGATAAATGCCAATTTTATAAAAAGGAGGTAGAATATCTGGGATATATTCTAAGTGATACAGGAGTAACAATGAATCGAGAAAGAGTTAAAGCGATACTGGAATATCAAACACCTAAGAACCTAAAAAATTTGAGGGGATTCCTTGGGATTCTAAATTATTTCAAGCAACTAATTCCAGATTTAAGTAGAAGAGAGATTCCTCTAATTGAACTATTAAAGAAGGACACAAAATGGAAATGGGATGAAAGACGGGACAAAGCTTTCCAGGAATTAAAAGAAATATTTTTGAAGAAACTCAAAGTTTATCACCCACAATATGATAAACCTTTCATTTTGAAAACTGATGCATATATGGAAAGATTAGCAGGAGTTTTGATACAAATTCAAGATGAAGAGGAGGTTCCCATAAGTTTCATATCCAGGGTAACAAAAGCAGCGGAAAGAAAATATTCCATAACTGAGTTGGAAATGGCTAGTGTGGTATTTTGTGTAAGTAAATTAAGATTTTTCTTACTAGGAGCGAGATTTACACTGGAGACAGATCATCTAGCACTAACTTCTATGTTAAAAAACAGATATGCGAATAATCGTATACATAGATGGATTCTACTTCTACAAGAATATGAGTTTGATATAAAATACGTACCAGGAAAATTAAATATTGTAGCGGATGCATTAAGTAGAGTTAACGATAATGGAAGCGAGCCAAGAAAATTTCAAATAGGAGTAAATACATTACACCAAACTGAAGGAATATTTACTCTACCAAGAGTAAAAGAAGATCAAAGACAAATAGAGAATATTAATACTAGAGGAGCAGTTAAAATAGAGGATGTTTGGTATAAACAAATTGAGGATAGAGAAGTATATATAATAACAAGAGATTATGCGAAAGAAATTATTAAACATTTACATATAGAAAATGGACATATAGGGACAAGAAAATTGTGGATGTTATTTAGAGAGAATTATATAGCTAAGAAAGATTTAAGTATTGTAAAAGAAGTTTGTAAATATTGTGAGTTTTGTCAAATAGGCAAAGAAAAGAATTATCATAATTATATGACAGCAAAATCTATTATAACGAATAAACCGTTGCAAATAGTGGCAATTGATTTTATAGGTAATTTAATTAAAAGTACAATGGGTAATAAACATTTATTAGTAATGGTTGATGTATATAGCAAATATGTTAAAATATATCCATGTAAAAGGACAAATGCGAAAGTCGTAATCGATTGTTTTAAAGAATATATAGAAGAGTTTGGAACACCAGAAACAGTGATACTTGATCATGCGACATATTTTGAGAGTAGAAAGCTAAAACAATATACTGACGATAAACAAATAAAATTACAATTTATAAGTATCAGAAAACCAAGTTCTAATCCAGCTGAACGATATATCAAAGAAATCATTAAATATTTAAGAATGTTATGTCAAGAAAATCATAAAAAATGGAATGAACAATTGGATAGAATTGAAAAATTCATAAACGAATTACCACACGGAGTAACGGGTGAGAATCCAACATATATTATGAAGAGTATACAACCAGAACGTCACTGGATTTTAAACAGACAGTCAACAATGACAAGTGTACTCGAAAAGGTTAATCGAAGAATAATACGGAATGCTGAGAAGTATATTAAAAAACAAGATAAAAGAAACGTAGGATAACACAGTTTAATAAGGGTGATATGGTGATTGTCAAATATTTAAGAATGCCAAAGAAAGATGAAGAACAATGTGCTAAATTATTATATCCATTCGAAGGTCCGTATATCATAGATACTGAAAACGGTAAAAACAGTTATCGTTTAATATATCCAGGTACTAAAATATTAAGGGGTATCTTTAACATAGAACACATCTATAAATTTTATTCTTTAGTAATATGTAGTGAAACATGAGGAATAGATAATGTTACAAGTATTTAAACTCATATAAAATAAGTTGTTTGTAAATAGTAGATTAAGGTAGTATAATTACACAACCAAGAATTAGTATAGAAGTTTCTAATTATTTTTCTAGTAAATAGTGGAGGAACGATAAGTTTGTTTTAGGGGAAATTGAAATTTAAACAAAAATTAACCATGTCAATATTTATTAAATTTGAATTTGAGGGGATTTGAACTTATCGTAAGAAACAGTAAAAAGAATGGAACACAAAAGTATGAAATTTTCAACCTTGTAGAGTAACAGATGGAAATTAATTGTTTCACACAGCTGGAATTATCTTTTCTAATGATGATAGTATAAGAAGAATATATATATATATTCTATTGAATTGAACATTTATTATATTAGTTATGCTTCAAAACGAAAGAGATACATAAGTAATAGTAAAATTATTTACCTTAGGATTTCAGATCATAAACTGCATTATTTTCATAAAATTTTAATTATATCTTAACAAATCATAAACTCATTTTCTTGTCTATAGCAAATGATAATTTGTATCCAGTATTTCGAACATCTAACAATGAATCTGAAAAGAAAATAAATTATTATCAGACAATAATAAATAGAATGTTAGATCACGATATATACCAATAAAAGTGTAATGTTTATATTAAAAAGGAGATAACTGGAGTGACAACTAAAAATTTGATGTCTGTTAATGAAGTACACTGAATGTGGAGGTAGATTCTACCATAGAATTATTTATGTTTGTGAACTATTGATAATAGAAAAATATGATGACTGAAATAAATAAAGAGCCAAGTTTGTAATAGATAAATATGTAATGATGAGTAAAGATTTAATTGAAAGGCATTATGACAGATATTTGAACATTCTAGATTGTATATGGATTGATATTGAAATTTAAAGTCAAATAGATATAATTTTGTTAATTAAAATAAGGTAGATTTTTGAAAGAATGAGTATGTAAATAGGAATGGTAAATTAGTTTGAAATCTTACATCAAGAATCCATAATCATAAAAAAAGTATAAAGACATTTATTGACATATAAAATATTAGATAAGACAAAGTATATTATGTATGTATGTAGTAAGTTTTTTGTTTTACAAATAACAAAAAGTTTGTTGATTTGAAAAACAAAAAAAGGTTGGTGAAGCGAAGCTAATGGAGAAGGACGCATGTAAGAAAATTTTATAAAGATATTTGGGAAATTATTAGAAATTAAAGTCAAAGGACATTGCAAACATTGAATTAATATACATTGAACATTTTGAAAAGAAAATACTTGGAAATAATAAGAATTTGTGGGAAATATAAACATTTTAAATTTGAGAGGGGACGCTACCCGAATTTTCAAAAAGTAATCACTTTATAATGAGAAAATACGTTTCCTAAACCATTATCATTGTAACATAAACATTATAAGCAAAAATATCTAAGTGATTTAACAAGAATTTACGCACTTACCTGCCATACAAACTATAGAGTTTGTAACTACAAGATTGAAGGAGATCCAGCTTTGGTCCAGAAGATTCCACTTCAATAGAACATACTAGAGACTTCCCAGTGTTGTGGTCAAGGTTAGTGTTTTTAACGATTTATTTGGTTAACCATATTAAACTCAAACGTAATTCATAAATTTGGCCAAATTACACAATAATAATTTTAGGTATATAATAATAGTTGGTATTTGTAATTTGCACTGTATTATATTTGTTTTAACATAAGTTTTATTCACTGCTTATGATGCTTTTCAATTTTACATTTGTCTGATAATTATAGGAACTAAATTTGAGTTGTTGATTTTCATTTACATGTCATTTGCCAAATACAGGGCAAGGTTTCATAACACATAGGTTGAATTACTGTGTTTCATATAATCGATTCACAGCGTTGATGGAGATGATTTTCGCAGGTTGTTTGTGGGATGCAGACTTCATATATTTTCTTGTTTAATTTATCCTGAACCCAACGAGAGTAAGTGTTCTCATGCTCTCCATTAAATCATTAAAATAATAAATAAAAATATAAATCATATAATCTGAGCTAGCCAATCCAATTTAAAAAAAACATAGATAAATATCAACCATAGATAAATTTCAGAAATATTATTAAATAAATAATAATAAAGAAAATCAAATATATAATTATAAAATATATATATGATGTAAATGTAAATGATGTAAATAAAGATTTTTCCTCTTTTGCTGCAATCCCCAAAAAGATATTTTTCAATTTGTATATATATATATATATATATATATATATATATATTAAAGTGAAACATATCTACCAGGATAAATTAAACCAATTAGCATCATTCGAATAATGTGAATCTTAGTAAATATTCGATAAAAAGGAGATAATTCATAAAGACTAGTTTAAACACATTAAGAAATATTTACGTATAATATCCATTTAATAAAATGATTTAAGAGATTACTATTCAATTTAGTAATTATTTTTCAAAGTATATAAAAATAACAACGACAAGTTAATTACGTCAAACATATTTTGTATATAATTATAATAATTCCTGTGTATATAAAATCATTTGAATCTTGAAACAAAATTCAACTATTATATTTTCATAATTTGTAAACACTTTCAGAAACCCTGTATATTGCATAAACTTCCCAATTATTTTATATGAAATGTCAAACCAAAATATTAACGCGGAAATCAACGTTCTTTCAATAGTTCGGGTAGAGTGATTCGGAGTGATTACAGAAGTGTAAAGAAACACAGTGAATTTATCTACAATAACACAGAAATGGATGTTTTGATTTAATAAAAACAATTATTTTCTTAACAACAATAGACAATGAGAAACAAAAAAGGAAAACAGTTGCAAGTTGTTGATTCTAAGCTTGAAGAGAAGACTCGTGTATTTATAGATGGAGGACGCGTAAATTTTTTCTTCTCCAAAATTATTTAAAAGTTAACATAATTTAACAAAATCATATTGAAACGTTGACCAAAGTGTTCAACAAAGCTTTAAAAGTACACTAACTAAAAACATAGCTCGTATTTAAACAAATAAGTGAAAATAATTGTGCTATCGTCTAGATTTGGTAAGATTGAACAATTACCTTATTAATATAGTTTCGATGACTATTCATATATCTTGCCATTGATTGTGGTATTCAACTGGTGAAATAATTCACATTTCATCACTTTTCACATCCTGAGTTGCGGTTTATTCGATCGTAGTCACGATCGTTTGCTTCACATGTATCATATCCAGGGTTAAGAAGAATCAACTATGAACACTATTTCTCGTATATATATGAAACTTCTCCTATAAAAAACATTTTCAAGTATATTTACATGTCTAGGTTAAGTTATCATTCATATCAATTTCTTAGATAAATATTAGTTTTAAACATTTCAATCTCCACTAATATATCGGACATGAAACACTAATTTCTTATTAAAATAATTACTTACCAAGTTCATATTAATAACAATAATAAAATCTTAAACACGACTTTCAAATTACTAACTCGAAATACTCTTTTTAAAAACGTTTATTTTACAAAATTATAATTCTACGAACTACGACAAACAACATGAAATCTAGTAACTGACTAACTATATCTACAACAAGTAATTTTATATATATAATATTTATGCTGATTACGGGATCTGCATCTTACACCGTGGAACAGCAACTCATCGGTTTCCATATGAATCGTTGATATAATTTCTCCCCTCGTAAATTCAACTTACGCAGCTAGCGAGGAAGTTGAACGGTTGAGTGGTCCACCTGGGATGGTTTCTTTGCAGCTTTGCAGTACTTCGATGCCCATTTTTATATATACAGAATACAAAAATAAAAATTAACAATAAATAAATTAATAAGGTCCATATGCTGGGGGTTTTTGAGACTTGTCCGAATGTTAATTGAGGTTGATTTTCTACAAATTTACTTTTTAGCGGTTGAAGATCGTCTAGTTCTGCTTCCTCCAAATGAAAGTCGAGGTTTGATGTGGTTGGGCGAAAGGTACTGTTGTCTAGATTTAATAGTAGTATCGGCTGGCTGAAGCTACTATAGAGTTGTTGGTTATTTATAACTGTGTGATGAGCTACTACTTGGCATCTCAAAGGAATTTCTAAGAGGTAAGTACCCGCTGTAAGATACTTGGTTTCCTCCTGATTTGGACATTTGAAATTTGCTGTATCTTGGAATGGAATGATGTACAACCAGTGGACATTGCTTAGTTGTTTCATAAATGGCTTCGACAATTGAAATTTGGTTTTCTCGCAGGTGGAAGTGCGTTTCATTTCAAGTAAGTTTATTTCACAAGGCCTATCTTCTTGAATTTCCTGCAGGTCTATTCTCGGGCAGACATACTGCTGAGGGAGAATCTCTTTGCAAGGTTTGCTTGAATAAGCGAAGTTGACACCATTCGTAATTAAAAATTTATTCTGAGGTATTATCTTAAACTGACTCCCTTCTAGTATTGGAGTCGAAAATAAATGGTAGTAATCAAAAACTTTGGGATATGTTATAGGAATATTTAAAATATATGTAATTTTATTATTATATGAGTAGCAATCAATTTTAATTAATTTTTCATAGAGTAAAATTTTATCGAATTCAATTTCTAAGGGCAATTCGTTTTTTGTAAATATTTTCTCCAAATTCTTTAATTGTTTAAATAAATCAGAAGTTTAATTATGCTTGGATGCATCACTTGAAGTTTAGCAAATGTAATTGAATTTTCAATATCGTTTAAAACCGAATTAATCAATTCATACAGATCTATGATTAGGCTAATAGCCATCTTAATATGTGCATAATATTCGAAATTTGCTTGTCTGTTGATTAAATTATGGATAAATTTGATTTTTGTTTCCAAAATTTGTTCGTTATTGGTTATTTGTTCGATGGTTTTATTAAATTTATCAATGAGCGAGACTGATAATGAATTTTGATTTCTTATACTACTAGCTAAATTATTTTGGTTATTTTGTAATTCTTTGATGAGAGTTTCAAATCTTTCTCCATCGTTAGAATCTAAATTTCCAGTGATAGATTTAAAGACTGATCCTATGCCGTTTATAAGGCCTCTTTTAGTTCTTGAAGGATGGGGTAATATTTCTGCTAGCTTATCGTTAATCTTGGTTTCTGTGAAGACAAGCAATTTACAATAATTTGAGAGATCATTAGCGTATTGTATGTTTTGAACAGCAAAGGCCCTAATTTTTGTGGCTTGAATTTGTAATTTATTTATTTCTAAAATAATTGGGTTCAAATCATAATAGTGTATAAGTCCATAACTGTACATTTCAATTTTTACGGTTCCTAACTTAAAGGGTAGCAACCCGGGATTGTTAACTAGATTTCTAATTGTTATTTTATCCTGGAGTTCCATAGTTCCAGAAAATCTGAAATAAAGCAAAATTCTACATTCTAAATTATTGTCTTAATATTACGTGTGAAAGTTGTGTAAATGTATCGTACATAATTTTCTATTTTTGACGTTTTTTCCGGGGACGTTTCAAGTTGTCCATGTGTACCTTCTCTCTATTTTCAGTTGAAGCTGTTTTATTTGCAAGGTTGACGGTTTTTAATTTGATTGGTAAAGTATACTTATTAGCGTGTTTTTGTCGTAAGTGTTTTCTTACATATACTTTTTGATTAGGTTTGAATATTTCATGTTTGTCTCGGTTTGTATTTAGTTTAGAAGTAATTTTTTCTTTTCGATTAATTAAGTCGGAATTAATTTTTGAGTACAATAATTTTTTTTTTTTTGTGATTGTTGATGTAATCATTTAAGAGTATTTTATTTATGTCAATGTCATAAACATCATTATTATTAATATGTCCGTTGACTATATCTATCGGTTTCATTTTTGTACTGGAATGAATCGAATGATTGTAAGCAAGTATAGCATATAACATTTTCATTTTAACTGGGGTTTTTGAGAAACCTTTAGTATTTAGAAGTCGTATATGTTCTATTAGAGTTGAATGGAGTCTTTCTATTTGTCCGTTGGATTGAGGATGATTGGGAGAGGTAAAATGAACTTGAATTTTATGAAGGCTCAGTAATTCTGTTAATACGAAATTTTTGAATTCTGTGCCATTGTCAACTATGATTTGTTTCGGTATGCCGTGATGAGAGAAGAATTTGATAAGATTGTCTACCACTTCTGTACCAGAGGCAGAATTTATGTGATATGCTTGAGCGTATTTAGAAAAGCTATCAATAATAGTGAAAAATTTTGTTTGTTCGATCGTGAAAGAATCTAAATGAATAATTTCGAATGGATTCGAGGCGGTTGGCGTGATATTTAATTGCATATGTACTGGATTTCGTTCATATTTACTTTGATGGCAAATTTGACATTCGTTTATAAATGTTTGTACGGATTCTTTTAGGTTAGGCCAATAATATTTTTCTTTTAATCTTAAATAAGTTTCATCTATTCCTCGGTGATTTGATTTTCCTTCGTGATAGCTTTGTATGATAGTTTTGATCTCTTCTTGATCTGTTACATCTATTAATTTTGTGGTACAACGTTTTAATTGGATTGAATTTGATCTGAAATATTTTTGTAATATTGTCGAAAATTGTTCGTACAATTCGGGGCTTTCGAAATAAACGTGATATTGAATATTTGGCGAAATACATTCTTTAATAAAATTGATAATGTCTTGTTCTAGGTTATTTTTTGATATTTGCACAGTTATTTGTTTCTTTTTCTCAAATAATATTCTAACTTTAGGTTTCGCTGGAGAATGTAAAAGGGAACTAATTATAATTTGATTTTGTCCGACGTTAACTGCGCATTTTGCGATAGGGATACCTATTACCGGATTTTCTTCAGCATTAGAATGAATCGTAAGAGACTCGTTTTCGTCTACGTTGATTATATCGTCGTTGGGTTCATTTTTACGGTCAGGTGTTATCTGCTGTAATGCAGAGTCAGGATTGTTGTCACTTGAGTTTGTTGTCGACAAATTTTCATTGTCTAGTTCAGCGTCGGGATTTACTATCAAGGATATAGTATCTAGGTCAGGGTTATCGTCTTGAGTTACTTCTGTTGTTGGAATTTTTAGTTGATTTTCAACTGTAAATGGCGAAGGTGTATTGATACTTCGTTGTGATTGAGACGGAATTGGTTCATTGCTAAAATTTGTATCGCGGTTCAAAACATCGTCAACATTTTTCCAAAAATTTTCATCATTAAGAATTTCGTTCGTTTCTTTAGTATTTATTACTATTCTAGATAATGCATCCGCATTAGTATTAAGGCTTCCACGTTTATATACAATTTTATAATCAAATTCATCTAATTCAATTCGCCATCTAATGAGTTTAGAATTTGGGTATTTTAGAGGAAAAAGCCATTGAAGTGGTTTGTGGTCACAAACAATGGTAAATTTTTTGCCATATAAATAAGGTCGAAAATATTTGGTGGCCCATACAATGGCCAAAAGTTCTTTTTCTGTGGTATCGTAATTGCGTTCAGAATCGTTAAGGGTTCGAGATGCGTAAGCGATTGGAAGATCTTTTCCGATAGGACCTTGGGAAAGCACTGCACCGAGTGCTACATTACTGGCGTCTGTGGTCAAGTTGAAAGGTTTCGTGAAGTCGGGATACTGGAGAATTGGGTCATTGGTCAGAATATTTTTGCATGTTTCGAAGCATGATAAGAATTCGTCATTGTGTTCGATTATCGCGCCCTTTTTTAGGCATTTTGTCAGTGGTTTCGTCAAGTGGGCGAAGTTTTTTATAAAACGTCTATAATATCCCATCAGTCCCAAAAATCCTTTGATTTGTTTAGTAGTTTTGGGTATAGGGTAATCTTTGATGGCTTTAATTTTATCTGGGTTGCATTTCACTCCAGAAGGGGTGACTACATGTCCGAGATAAGCTACTTCTTTTCTCAGGAATTCCGATTTATCTAATTGAATCTTGAAATTAGATTCTCTAAGTCGATCAAATACACATTTTAGTCTCTCTATATGCTCCTGTAATGAAGTGGAAAAAACGATTATATCGTCAAGGTATACAAGGCATTTTTCATTTTGTATGCCTCGTAGTATATTGTCCATTGCCCGCTGGAAGGTAGCTGGGGCATTTTTCAAACCGAATGGCATCCGCAGGAACTCCCAGTGTCCGGATTCGGTGCTGAAAGCTGTTTTCTCTATATCTTTTTCGGCCATCTCTAGCTGGTGAAAACCTGAAGCTAGATCCAAGGTTGTAAAGTATTGGCATCTACCTAACTTGTCTAATAAGTCCGTTATATTAGGAAGTGGGTACTTGTCATCAATAGTTTTTTCGTTAAGGCGTCTATAGTCTATGACTACACGAAATTTGGCTTTCCCAGAAGCGTCTTGTTTCTTGGGTATGACCCAGATTGGCGCATTCCAGGCACTTGAACTTGGTCGGATAATTTTATGTTCAAGAAATTTCTGAATTTGTTTATCTACTTCTTTTTTATACACAAAAGGATATCGATAGGTTTTAGCGTAAACAGGAATCTCGTCGGTGGTTCGTATTTCATGTTTAATTTTGTTCGTAAAAGTAAGTGGTGTGTTTTCGTTATAAAATATGTCAGAATATTCGGAACAAAGTTTAAGTATTTTGGATTTTTCCTCGTCGTTCAAGTGATCTGTTCTAATATTATTTAAATCTAAAGTTTGTGTAGAAGTGTCTTCTAGGTTATTCAATTCGAAATTTTTAAAAGCATTGTTATCAAATTTTTCTACAGGAAGTGGTTCTGAAAAACTTAATTTAACTGGATTTGTTGTGATATTTAGAATTGTAGTAATTGCTTCTCCATTTCTTGCAATTGATAGCGACTCTGGTATTTCACAACCGTGAAATTTTTGGTGTGGAATGACGATTTCACCATTCTTTATACTTGTTTTTATTTTGATAACCTTTTCAGTTCTAGGTTCGATAGTAATAGAGTTTATGTCTTTAGGTCTGTGCTTTTGAGTATTAATTTTGGAATTTCAAAAAGAATATAGTGAACAATAAAAATAGTTTGAACATTTAAATATTAATTTCACAAAAAAAGGCCAACAACATTATAATATGATGAATATCATATAATATCCATGGATATCTATGCATTTTAGTAATAGATAGTATAGTAATTACTTGTTAAATTCATTCATTTTATCATTGTTTACGTTGTAACTAAATGATCATATAACTTCCATGTCTTCTTTCCTTCTGATGCTTGTTTGACTTTTTCTATCCATCACTATCCTCATTTAACTTCACTCGTATTGCTTTTATATATATATATATATATATATATATATATATATATATATATATATATATATATATATATATATATATATTGTATAGTTCAAGTTTAAATAACATATTGATAATTTCAACAAATATATGAATGTTAGAAGTGTATAAACATTTCATACAGATAACATTGACTGTAAATTCCACATTTAGTGTCGCGTGGACCTCTATAAGAGCATACGTTTCTCTTATGCGCCGACGCAATCATCCAAAGTATTCAGTGCGCATGACTGGATAGAATGCAGGAGTGGTATGAGGAAATTAAATGTTAAAAAATAATACAAAATTTGATCGTGACAATTTATTAAATTATTTTCTGGAAAGTGTTGGTATTTTTATTTTTATTCATATCCATGATAAATTTATTAAGAATTTGCTTACTTCATTCAGTCTATGTAAGAATATTTTAAATCATTAAAATCAGAGGTATATATTCAGGAAATATTTTGTTTCTGAATAAAGTGAAATATGAAATTTAAGAATTAGATAGTCAAAATTGAATCATATTTATTTTTGTGCGTCCGGAACTCAAAGGGGGAGTCTGCATGCTACCGACTCTATGTTAAAAAAATTAAATTAACATATCATCATTAGGAGCTAGCCGAAGGTAAGTCAAATCTATTTTAAACAAGACTACGACTTGTATAACTTTGATAGATAAATAAAACAAAAAATAATATATAAAATTCAATTTATAAAATACACAGCAACCATCTCTTTAATTTTAATATACATATATATATATATATATATATAATATCAAAAATGGATCATGCGTGAATTTAACAAAAACAAAGAGCAAACAACAAGTGTTATCATGCGTGCTTTCCCATGATAACACTTGTTGTTTGCTCTTTGTTTATATATATATATATATATATATATATATATATTATTCTATATATAATGATAAATACTTACTTACTTTTGATTATGAAATTTAAATGTAGATGTTTATTATTTAGAATTTTTGTTTAGTTTGGCTAGCTCAGTTATTGTTTTTTATATATTTGTTATATTTATTATATATTAATTATTTCGGGAGCATGAAATCCTTTTTCTCTTTGAGTCCTGGCATTTTATATTGTTGTAATTGTTTAAATAAAAAGAAAACACATTATTTTGAAATCAATTTAATTTTAAATTTAATATTTTATATATTTGATAAAAATAATATGAGACGCCACTGGTTGTATTGTATCTACTTATTTATTTTAATCATTTTATCAATGCGCATGCGTGAAAAACTAGTCATGCGCTTTAGCATAAAAAGAACAATTCTTACACTCAAGAAGCATCTATATTTATACAAACATAGTTTGTTTGACGATGCAGACAAGTAAATGGTACAAACACATAAAAGAATTTATATATAAATCATACATATATATGATACAAATTGCTGTGGGAAGAAAATAGTTATATACATAGATAGAAATATAGGAATTATATACAGATGGGCATAGTTATTACATTATGAAATTTCAATCACCAGATTTATGCAATTACAAGATGGCGTAAGTACATATTTTAATTTATTTAAAATTCGGCCTTTTATTAATTTTAACGATTTATGCAATGAATTCACTATATAAAGTCTGTTTCTTTCTTTTTTAGATCGATCATATTTGCAAAAGTTTATCAATTTATGAAATTAAGTACTTATTTGAGTATTTTGAGTTTTTACTCTGATTATTGGCCAATAATGATTTAAAAACACTGACCTGTTGCTCTTGAATTGGGATGAAAGTCTCTGGATCCCAGGAACACTCCGCTGAAGCTCCAAAAAACCAAAATTGATGGAAATTTCGCAGATTCTTGCCGAAAACTTGATACAATTGACTGTGAGTATTACTAAGATTGTATTTAATATTACTTTATAGGTTTAAATGTCTTAAACCGGGAATTTCTTGAAATTTCAGGAACACCATCACACACACTCCTCGCTTCTTGACACCAGCTTCCCTCATTCTTTAAGCGTCCCCTCGATTCTCTACTTTTTTCAACAAACAGTCTTTTGTTCTTTTTCAGGTCACAAGTTTATTTGTTGATTCACAATTTGTTCTGTCATATTTTATAACCAATAAAATATTGTCTTTTGCAATCAGATTAATTGAAACTTCTTTCACTTATTAAAAAATTTCATACATACACTCTTTTACATTATTAGTTCATTTATAGAGTTCCTATGAGTTTTTTCATCATACAAACAAATTAAAATTGGTTATACATAGATACATTTACATGGTACAACATTCAATATTATATCACTGTTACACTCTTATTATTCATAAATATAAATTCTCTTATGTTATTTGTCTAAACTCTTTGCATTATATTATTTATAATAAACTTTAACAAATTACTATTTATTGATTCAATGTTTATTTTATTTACCATATATCATTTGTCTATACGCCATTATTTGTTTATCTATGAAAATCTATTGAATTCTATTCTATTCAATATTTGTATTTGTTTTTATTCTTAAATTAATGATTATAATGAATTATCTATAATAATATTTGTATTCTAATGTAACTACTTATATCTAAAATTCTCTTGACTTGACTATATAATTGTTTCTTTTTAGGTGAACAGCTGGTTATGGTATGGAAAATATTCTTCGTCTTAGGCAACTTTATTTACATCATTACATTGGTTAGGCAATCTCTATATTTTGTATTATTATTGAGGTAATTCCTTATTTATTATATTGTTATAGGCTATTATTTAATATATCTTTATTTGATATGTTGTTTAAATTAAGAAAAGTGTTTCCTTTTTACCTGTTTTCTTAAATTATATTATTTTCATATATTTTAATACTAGCAACATATTTTTATAATACTAATTCTCTTATTATCTATGATATCTGGTTCAATATATATATATATATATATATATATATATATATATATATATATATATATATATTATACATCCAAATCCTGTAATTGTAATTGCCCCACGTTCGGGTGACAATTATTATATATTCTATTTTATATTTTTATTATAATATTATGATTTTATATATGATGCTGAATTTTATTTGTTGCAGTCGTCACAATTTGTGATAGTAACTACACTAATGTGAAAACACCTTTATCTCTAGATATAACCTATTAAATTTATTTTTGACAGCAGTTGTAAAATTAATATGCCCGGCACAGATAAATATTGAATTTTATATTATGAAAGATAAATCAATACACAATCAATTAACTCACTCTTATCTCAGGGAGGGATCAAAGATTTCAAATAATAATTCAAATTTTTAAATTTCCAAATAATTTTCCAAATTACGAATTGCACTATTCAAATCTAAAGTAACTGCTTTTCCAATACACTATAAGACAATTCAAATTATCTTATGACATATATGAAATTTACTGTCAGGAAATTAACTAAATGTCACTTATTATACTAAATTTCTCTAGCATAAAATTATCAAATATAATGAGAATGAATATGAAAAAAGGACCAAAGAGATTTGGAATTCAAATTTATATAATCTATTATCAAAGAACAATTACAAAATTAAACTTTTCAAAAAATATAAACGCATAAACCAAAGATAGAATTTTCTATCAAACCTTAATATTAAAACAACCTATATTAGAAATTTCCTATCTAAATAATTTAACCAAAAGTTCAAAATGTCTAAATTTATACTTGATATATGTTAATGTAAAATACGCAAATTTTCTTGTAAATTGTCTGTTCCAAAATTGTCTGCACTTGACGTAGTAACGTTACTATAATTTAATCATAAGATGCATCTATTTTCGAAATAATTTTAATCAAAGGCCTATTAATTCTCGAGAATAATATAGATAATATGGACTGGACTCACCAACTGGTAGAACTCGTTCGTATTCTAAAAAACGTATTTCAAGAATTTCCGGAACCACTTTTCTAAATCAATAATTTAGAAAACCGGGAAAACCACTCGCACTTTAGCTGTAATTCTTTGTGAATAATACACGCACTGGCTTTACAAAGGCAAGATATGTTGAACTGATAATAATTATATAAATTACCCTGATACTCTGAATTAAATTTGAGACATTTCTTATTTTGATGTTGTCTCGTGGGGATTTCAAATTCAACTAACTAAACTGTTTCAATAAATAATTCTCCTCTCCTTTGGTTACCAAAAATTCTTTTTTTAAAGAAAAATACAAATTTACGTTTTCATATACCAAGAGAGATTTTCATTATTTTAGTATAAATGCCATTTTGCTAACAGAGACATCTGTAATGAAATTGACTGTCTCGACCCTTACTTCGTGGAATATGCTCATATTAGTGTTTTTAAATGAAACTCAAGGTCTCTAGTTAATTCCACAATATAATACAAGTTATTGAAAATTCTAAAAAATTGACAATTGTTTCGATATTGATTTATCGAAACAATTGTCAATTTTTTAGAATTTTCAATAACTTGTATTATATTGTGGAATTAACTAGAGACCTTGAGTTTCATTTAAATTAAAAACACTAATAGAGACATCTGTATTCTTGTTTTCAAATCGTTTTAAAATCTATCTATCATTAAGTCCATTGTGCATTAATGTCATAATAAATTGGAATGTCAAATTTTATTGGTATATTGAACCTTTCAAATTATTGATAATACAGTGTGTATCACTAGTATTACAACCAAATGAGCAAATTTTTCTTTATTTCAATATTTTCTTTAGAATTTAGATAGAGGATATGTATTAATATATATATATATATATATATATATATATATATATATATATATATATATATATATTATAATGGATTGTTATATTTGTATACTTTGCCGACAATACCACTATAATTGTTATATTATCAATTTAATATATTCAACTCTAGTATAGCTAGCTCAGTAATGAAGTAAAGAAAATTTTTTATGTATTTATATATTTATGTGGAGAGCATGAGAAACTCTTACTACTCTTTGGGATCCGGAAGTGATTTTAACTCTATATCTACAATATTTTACATATATATGAATCATTCGAATAACTGATATTATATTTTTTTATATTAATTGGTGCGCCTATGTATAGAAACTTTCAATATAGCAATCGATTTTGTCTCACAATTAAAATAGATAGAAATTATCAGTAGAATAATCGATTCCAACTGTCACTCATATCAGTTGAAGTAATATTTATCTGAACATAAACAATAGTTTCAAGAATACCTTTAATACAACAACTATATTATATTGTTCAAGAATTATGTATTATAAATTTAAACTAAGTGATGAACTATCTTAAATACTAATATAATATTGAAATGTCAAACAATAAAATATTTGTTAAATATAAATGGTAAGTACTCAAGTCTATGTTATTACCTTTCTTTTTTAATGATTTTAATATGTTTAATAGTTTCAGATACTAATTCTTATTACTTTTATTATAAATGTACATCTCTAACCCGAATGTTGGTACCAACAAAGATAAAAAGAAACACTAACCTCTCAACCACTAATATTCCTTTCTTGAAATTCTGTACGCTAAAAAAAACCATGTCATGCATACATATGTCGTCCAGATGGAGATGTTTTTTTTTCTAGATTTCTTGTTACAGGTAACACGTGTTTGTAATTTCTATTATTCTCCAGCTTCGAATTCCCAATCAATGCTTAATATCATATTCAGGAACTTTACATTACGATTCCGTACCACATCAACTGATTATTCAATTTGAAATGACTCTTTCATTTGTACCATAGCCTCCAATAACATGTATTTTTTATATATTGTATACATCTTCGTAGAAATTATTGTTTTAATAGCCTCATACTAGCTATTTCGAATTAATTGAGGAATAACTCACTCCTTTGTACAATAACTTAATTCTCTCTTTTTAAGTTTTCTAATCTCCGACTTCCATCATTATTCAAAATTCAACAACCAACCCGCCTTTTTTTATTTTTCGTTGCTATCCGAAATCATAAATATCTTGATTTCAGATTCATTTTCTAATTCCTAATATATAATTACAAACCATAAAATTCACATCTTTCTTGACTCAATAAATATAGATTTCTATGGTTCTGATCCTTAATGACCTTGAACGCTCAAGTAGTGTGCCTGTGTGAATTTTGAATTGGTTTATTGGACGATATACAATTTTTCAGCTTCAAAGTTATGGCAACTGTAATTGTTTTTAATTTTTTTTGCATGGAGTAGTCGACTCTGGGTAGGTATTGGTAATCAATGAGTTTCTGGTGCTAGTTTTGTTTACATTAATTGAAGAAAAAATTCTTTCTACTGTTGCAGAAATATGAGAAAGAATTCTAATGTGATTTGTTAATTTTACTAATAAAGGAAATGTTAGTTCATCATTTGCATTTTTAAAAACTGATACTTTGGGCCAGAAGTTTTCAAAACTATCCGAGAAATTTAATTCACATTTTCACTTATTACTATAGGAAAATCGGTAGCCGAAGCTGCAATAAATGGATTTCTTTTGTTCTATATTTGTGGGAATTGAATAATGAAGATTTTTAAGTTTTTCGTCTGTTTTTGGTTATGGTTATATTCATGATTCATGTAAGTTAAACAACCACAAAATACAGATTGGTATATTCCAGGTTATCTACTCTCCGCACTCTTCGTTTTCGTAGTAAGTATTTTGTTAGTGGGTAATATTTTGAGTAATAATTTACTTAGAGAACTCGGAGCAAACAGTAGGTGCGTTCTTTTTGACTGAGATCTCAGTTAATCTCAGCTCACATCAGTAATGTGAGCGTTCTTTTTGTATTACTCACTTTAAGTGAGCTGAGATTTTTCCTCCCCCTTCACCGATGCTGAATGTGTTGTAAGGGGGTAACAGTTGGAATTGAGTCGGAAATAAAGTGGAGGGGATGAAGAAATATTTGATTTGCTTGATTTATATGTAGTTTTAACCAAGGTTATCTAAGGTTTTAACCATTGACATATAAATAATAAACACACATAATCTATTTTTCTTTTGTTACAAATTGTGGATACATTAATTAATATTATTAGATGCTGATACGAATCTGCCGTATAGTTTAAATCTATCGACAGATCGCGCGCTTCAATTGAGATGTCGTTCTTTTTGGTGCTTACACACATCACTTTATCTCAGATCACCTTAACTGAAGTGATCTTAGATCTCAGTCAAAAAGAACGCACCAAGTATAACAGTACATAGTAATTATTATCATTGTTATTGAAAACTCCGTAAATTTTCGAGACTTTTCGGAGATTCCGTAGACATCTTCTAAATCCCGTAGTTCTACAGAAAATTCCGTAGATGTGGCAGGCCTGATTACCTCTATTCTACCTATGATATTTTTCATATATGTGTGAAATGTGAAATTTTTATTCGAAGATACAATTTCACGTGACGCTCAAACCGGTGGTCACGTGACTTTAATGTTTATATTCACATTTTTAAAATATCTCAAAATTATTTCTTTACATGCTTTAAAAGCAGTTGGAATAATTAAAATATTATGTTATAATTTTTTCCATTAAAAGCTCTAATTTTAATTTATTAAAAATATAAAATTATTTATTATACTTCTTTTCAATGTAAAAATGGTATTTTTAAATATATAGTAGCAAAATTTTATATTAAAATAGACCAATGGTGACGACACAGCGAGTTTCACGTTACCAGAAAACTGAGCAAACTAAAGCTATCTTAGTGTAGTCGTTGGGTTTGTGGAACGAGAACATACATTCTTCTTCCATTTCAGTAGCATAACATAATTGGCCTGAATAAGAAAGTTACATTTGAAATTTTTTCAGAGATCATTTACTTTAATAGCTAGTAATTTAGTACCCTAAAGTGCATCGAATTTCTTTAAACAGTTTATATTTTGTAAAAAGTTTGTTCATTCTTTAATCCATAATATTTCCAGAGTGACTTGCTTAACTAGGCATTTATACTACACGCATGTAGAAATAGAAGACTTGTATGGAAACACTATGAGGTTTAAAAATGGAATGGTGTGGTATATAATATGTATGGAGGGTAGAACTAACTTCTACCCTCCATAATAATATGAAAGGATATAGTACTTTTCATCAGATGGCAAGCGCAAGCGCAGTTGCCATTTTGAAAGAGCGGAAGTTTAAAAGTTTCGTACTGTTTTGTGCAATAATAGCTGGGAATGCAATATTATCTCCACAAACAAATCCATCATTAATACAAATTATTGATGGTGCGGTACTTGTTGAGAAACCAGTTGAAGCATATAATTGTAAACGACTAAAATGTGGTTAAAGTGTTATGGGCGTTCTCAAAAAGGAAAAATAAGTCTGCTAGTTGAGAGGTTAGCTGTCAATACAATCTATTATCTAAATGAAATTATGTAAATAATAATCTAGATAACATTAGTTAAATAATTTTATCCTGCTAACCATAATTTATTGTTAGGACATGTAGAAACACTCTAAAAGTAACACCTGGGTTGATAATAAGTATTATTAATAATATTAAAATCAAAAATTCTGATTTAAACATATTATACTTTTAATCATAAGATTCCGCGTGTATATTAAGTACATCTAATATTGCAATTAAGTTGTAGGTAAATTCAAAAAATTATATATATTATGCATTGGTTTCAAATACTTTATAACATGTATCACTCTCACTTACACACTCCATAACAACACCGTTTTATTTTTCCTTTTCATACAGATAGTAAAGTCGACATGAGAAATTTATTTTTTAATTAAGACACTCATTCTTTTAATTTTCTTTTAATTTTCTCTTAATTTTAGTTTCAATAAGTCTTATTTGTTTAATGTTTGTTGATTCTTACTATTTGTACACAGGTATTTTAACATGCTTATTTACAAAAGAGTACGAAAATATGGCTGAACTGCACGCATGCGCACAAAAATTAATTGTGATGAAAAGGTCTATTGATCAAAGCAGATGGAACAAGGGACATATATATGACATTCATTAGTATATTATTGCAAAATATTAGAATAAAAATTAATCTAAGATTATAAAATTTACTTAATTTTCGTTCAAGCGACAGAGAAAGAATGACAGAATCTTATTACTCAGGATCGAATTTAACTGACAACAACTCTAAAAGAACCTAGAGCATGTTTTACTTTTTTAGTGATGCTCCTGCATAAGAAATACATTTAAACATATAGCCATCACTTGAGCTTAGGCACCATAATCTAAATCCAAATCTAACTGGTTTTCCCTTAAAAACGTATTACAGGAATGTCTACTGAAATAGGGCACCGTTTCTCACCTACTACCAATTTTTCTGAAAAGGTACATAACTGCATAAACTTCTTGTTTATGTCAAAAAGGGACTGATTTTCAAATGCTTGTCATTTTTGTCCAGCTTTATGTTATCATTGAAATGTAAATTCTGTTTTATACTCCGAAATTTATTTAGACTCATAAACAGATCATACACAGATCACTCATTTTCCAACAAAATTTAGTAAATCCGATTTTGACAAAAAAATTCATGTTGGTTATTTTGATGTGCATATGCATTAGAATACTTTACTATCATCTTTTGAACCTCATCATCAAAGAATTTTAAAAACATACCCACTCGAGATATTCCTATGAGGTTGCTTGCCAAATCTTCTCTAATTTCACATTGTCGGGATGTCGGAAAATCGTTGAGCAGAAACTCACCTTTTCTCCAATTTACTTTCTGTTCTTGGTTTCTTTATCTTCTTTTACGTTTTACTTGGATATTCTCCAGGTCTATCAACTCAATTTTCTCTAAATCTTCTTCTCTTGTATGAATTTCATAAGAACCTTCTGTATTACTATTTTGCAATTCATTTTCTCTTATCTCGGAAAACATTTTTTCGCCGATCAACTCATTATCATCGGATGGAATAAAAACATCAATTCGTTGTAACATAATTTAGACCGTGCTAAGGTTTATCACGATATGTATGCAGCTAATAGTTATTTTACTAGTGGCAAACAACCTGCTTACCTCGTATTTGTTCAATTTCATTCATTACCTTTTCTAATGCTAGTTCCAATTACGTTTGCGCCAGTATTTTCTATATTTTTCATCAGAATAGTCCACAACACTTTTTAATATCAATATATACAGATAAATGCTCAAAACCCCCCTTTTTACATAGAAGTATACAATAACTAACCGAACGTCTTACAGTAAATATCATTTCAGGTTTGAACGTGTCTAAACAACTGGGTAATATTGTTCACTTATTAGGCTAACGTTGCGTTCACGCAACGCAGCACTTTACTGTTAGACAGGCAGTTTATTACAAATAAAGTAAACATTTTTTTGTAGAGAACTTTTGTCTCAACCTTTTTTTATTTGTTTATCAAAAATAAAATGGCAGTTGGTGATAACTCGGAATGTTTTATATAACTTTGATATTCACCAAAACATAAATATATTTTAGGTAAGGATTTTTACTTACATGAAAAAAAATTATGGTGTTGCATGTATGCAACAGTGGCATGTAATGGGTTAATACAAATATAATATAATAGTTTAGAATGGGTTTAAATTCTATATTTGATTTACCTAGTAGAACAACAAGTATGAACCTGTATTTAAAAGTTAAAATAAATTGATTATAAATAAAAATATTATTTGGCATTACAGTGTTACATCGATCTTATTAAAGTGCCATTTTTAATGCAATAAATATAATATGTAATACTGTCGGACAATATTACATTGAGCACAGCGATAGAGATTGCAAAAGGCAAGAAATATCTCAACACTAATTATAAACTCACGAAAGTAACAACACTTATGACTAATGAGATAGAGTAAAAATCTTTTTTTTTATTTCAAATATTATAAAATAATAAATGCTCTCTTATACCAATAACTTATATTTATATTTTATATCTGGAACCTTTGACAACACAACTCATGTGTCTGTCAAAGAATCACTAAAAAGGCGAGGAGTGAATGAAACCATTGTAAAATGGATGTATGAGTTGTTGACGACGAGGATAGCTGAGACACAGGTGGAAAATCGAACCACCTCAGTTAAAGCCACTCGCGGGACACCTCAAGGGGGAGTGATATCTCCCCTTCTATGGAACCTCGTGTAGATGAGTTGCTCTACAGGCTAACGGAGCTTCGCTTCGAATATATGGACTTTGCTGATGACATAGTTCTAATAGTCAGAGGTAAGTTCGAGAGCACCTTGTGTGATTTATTACAAAAGGGCCTCAGAATTATTGAGCAATGGTGCTTGTCAGTGGGGCCAAACATTAACTCAAACAAGACCATAGTAATTCCATTTACCTGGAAAAGAACACTTCCAGCTATGAAACCCCTATCTTTAAACGGGGAAATGATATAATGGAAATCAGAAGCTAAATATCTAGATATAACCCTGGACAGTAAATTTCTGTGAAATAAGCATGTTAAAATATTTGCTAGTAAAGCAATAAGAGCTTTGATGGCGTGCAGAAATCTAGCTGGTAAGAGTTGGGGCTGTAACCCAAAAATACTGCGATTAATGTACGCGATGATTGTGAGACCAGCAATTACGTATGTAGCAATAATTTGGCATACAAAAGCAAGTCAGTACAGCACGAGGAAGATCCTCGACAAAGTTCAAAGGCTTGCCCATGTGTGCATCACTGGAGCTATGAGAACGTGTCCAACTAGGGCACTTGAGATCATTACAGATCTCACACCTCTGCATTTGGTAATAGAAAGATCTGCTCAAGAGGCAATTCTTAGAATATCTAAAGAAGGTTTCAGACAATGTGAGTATTAAACATCAGGGAGCCTGGTCCTCTCTAACAAAATACATCTCATCAGCGAATCTTTCCAGTGACGAAATGATCAAGAAAGTAAGTATCGAAAAGAATTTCACTACGATGCTAAATAAGAGGAAACACAGGGAAAGGGAATACAGCACCCAAACTCTCAAAGAAAACACCATTAGACGGTATATAGACGGTTCAAAAACCACCTCTGGAGCAGGCGCTGGAGTATCTGGGCCTGGTATCAGATACCTGGGCCTGGCATCAGATAATCATTATCGCTAGGCTCCTTCCCGAGTGTCTTTCAGTCAGAAATACTTGCGATCGAAAGATGCGTGGAAATGAACCTAAAAAGAAACTATCAGAAATGTGACATATCAAACCATTCTGATAGTCAAACAGCTATCAAAGCATTGAGCTCCCATGTCATTTACTCAAAGTAGACATGGGATTGCCAAAGAAAACTTGATGAATTAAGCAAGAATAACAAGGTTTCTTTAGTGTGGGTTTCTGGCCACTCGAGAATCACGGGAAAGGAAGAGGCTAATACATTTGCCAGGAAAGGAGCACACACGCCCTTTATTGGCCCGGAGCCATTCTGTGGTTAGGGTAAGGAAGAGTTTCGGGAGAAAGAGGAAATCGAAATAGAAGCACTCTGGCGGTGCCTTCCCGGGCTGGAACATTCCAAAAAGTTCCTGCGTATCTTTGACACTGCTATAGATCCAAGAAATATTTGGATTTCAGTGAAAATAAGCTACATCTCTTCACGGGCTTTCGTACAGGACACTGCCGCCTTAGGAAGCACCTAATGAGATTAGGTCTAGCAGAAATTGACGAGTGTATATTCTGTGGGGAGGAGGATCCGGATCACTTAGCTCTAGAACGCCTCGTCATTGCAAGCCAATGCAAGAAATGCTTCGAACAAGAAACGTGTAAGAGTGAGGATTTAACCTCGTTGAAGCCGTACCAAATACAAGAGTTCATTAAAACCATAGAACTGGAAATAGAGCTGCAGTAGTAGCGAGAACAGCTCTGATAGGGGAGGGAGCACAATAAACCTTAGGTTTCAGTGCATTGTAACCCCGTTAAAATCTAATCTAATTTTATCTACCTTCAAATATGAATGTAACTTCAAAAAGACATAAGGGTACAATTATTAAAAACCAAAACTAAGAAACCATAATTTACCTTAAAAGGCTGACTATTAGAGCATTTACCATAATTGTATTCTGTATTTATTTCATACAATGAATAATTTTTCTGTGTTACCCCTAAGATTTTGTTGATTTAGGATGCAAATTATTTTTACCACTTTATGTTTATTTAACTGCATAGCACAGCAAATAGATCAGTTTTCAATAATTTTAAAAATTGACCTAGTTTAATATTTCATTTTCAAATGGTGTAAGAAATCAAGGAATAAAACATAGACAAATAATATAAGAGACGGTTTGATGCATACGCGGCAAGTGGCACAACGTTTCTGCGCCGCCGCCCGCGCATGGAGTCTCTGCAGTCGCGCGAACTACAAGACTGTTTTACATAAACAAAATAGAATAAAATAATTTAATATATTATAAATGACGATACATTTCAACATATTGCCTTTAATGTGGATACATATTATAAAATATCCTAGTATATTAACTTTTAAGTAATTAAAATGAAAATATACAAAATCAATCTTACATTGGTTTGTGTGAATACGGCTTGTGTTTGTCGAAGTGAAGTCACAGCCTAATGAACACACAGCCCAGACTCTGGGCACTTTGATATTATTTATTGAAAATCTGTGACCTCGAGGACGCCATTTGGGTGTAAACGTCAGAGTTGGCTGTAACTTTATTTTGGTACCGCTGGCAGGGCCGTCCTTATAAATGTAAAGTAAAAATGAGAGTATTATGTTTATTTAAATTTACATAGATAATTATAAAAATAGAATATAGGTAGGCTGTTCTAGTGACGTGAAATATTGATATTTATTATTAAGCTATATCACCGCGTTGGGAAGTAGGTAGTTCGATTCGTTTGTAACGAAGCGAATTTTTACAATTACCGATTAAAAGACTCCCAACTAAGTACCACAATTGTTACGACTAGCGCTTTCTGCATTCTCTTCACTGATCTAAGTCGTTTTACACCGGAAGGCGGGTATGCGAGAATAGCTGCGCATTCTGTTCCCGCCAAGTAAGAGTCGCTGCTGTGTGTTTTATATGCTGTGGTAAAGTGTCAAAAATAAAAATGACTAAAAATATGGTTATGATTGCAAGTTCTAATGAGTAAAATCAGTATAGTTTTTTTTAAATTTATTTAGGTTTTCCGTTATAATAAAGTTAATAAAAGTAAGTGAACATTTAAAATATCATTACCAGGTATAAAAAGTAGTTAATAGTAAATAGTTTTGGTCACATCGCAATTTCAATTTAAGAACAAAACATTTTTCAAATTTTCATCTGACAATAATCAAAGAGAACATTGGTACAAAATTTCAGAACTTCCTTATACATCTAATGATCAAAGGTTGTGTGAAGATCATTTTGCTGATGTTCCACTTACAAGTACATGTCGCAAAAGACTTAAATTTGCTTTACCTTTTCAATACTTACATCATACACCAAGCTTTTTAAAGTACAGTATTTTCTGTAAAAAGAAACCTTATTTCTTATGACATTGATAGTCGAGAACTACAACACAAATTGTGAAGCAGATGATGTAATTTATTAGATAACTTATAGTCTCTTTCAAATTTCCATAATTACCCAAAACCATTC
Organism: Galeruca laticollis; assembly: GCA_963921935.1. Classification (NCBI taxonomy): domain Eukaryota; kingdom Metazoa; phylum Arthropoda; class Insecta; order Coleoptera; family Chrysomelidae; genus Galeruca; species Galeruca laticollis. The sequence continues at coordinate 23,199,761 of OY998185.1, read as the reverse complement.
ACTTCTAAAACTATTAATGAATTGGAAAAAAATTGAATTCCCGTTTTTAGATACATAACATTATTCAAATGTTGACAATCAACCAATAAGCTATGTTTCTGGTTTCTCACAACATTTAATTGCGAAGAATGTAAGTCTAATTTGCAGATAGATATTTTAGTTGTTCACCATAGTTTCGCTTCCTTCAAGGAAGTTGATGATGTAATGAATCGGTGAAATCCAGTGGCCGCTGTCACCAGTGTAATAAAGTGAACTTTCACCACTGTAATAAATTGTTTATTTATTCTGTCACCAGTGTAGTGATCGGTAATTTTATCCTTTTTATGTAATCCAGTGTAATGAATATTTGGTCATTGTAATAACCGCTGTGGTCGTTTAGAATTCACAGCCCTCCGTTACCAGTGTATGACAACCTTTGGATTCCTATTTCCTTGAATTTTGCAGCGTGCTGTCACCAGTGCCTTATGGCACAATTTAGAGCCAGGAATCCCCCTGTGGGTAACCTCGGTGGAGGTGGTTTCCTGGCGCGAGCGGACAAGGTCTCCGTGGGGCCTTTTGGGCTTATACAATGTGCCAAGCCTGAGTTCTAAGGCCGGTCGCGTCAACTCGTTCAATCCTGCTGGTCCGAGGGTAGGGGTTGTCGATAAAGGAAACAGACTGAGCGGATAATATGTACATATATATTACAAACACAAAATAATTAAGTACAGTAATTGAGCCCTGGTTGGGACAAAATAAAAGTTAATCGGGGGAAAATGTCCCGGTACAATACACTAGAAATTAACTAGGGAAAAGACGACTTACATAATCTGGAAGTAGTTTATCCTTATAATGACAAAGTAAAAGATGTCTTGCATATGACTATTCCTGTAAGAGGTATGATTACAATTAATATGACTCGGGAAAAATCTCTTCCATAAATCCGAAAGAAGTCTTTCCTGACTATGACATAAATGAAAGATATCTGGCGTATGAATATCCCTGTATAATATAAGAAAGTAACTATCAGGATTAGTGCAAAGAGTCTTTCGAAATCTGACCTGGTTATGATATAAACAAGATATTTCTTACATATGAATACCCCTGTATAATATTTAAATTCCCGTGACTAAAATTTAGGATTCCCCTGGATTATTAAGAGGGGCCTCACGTTTTAGGAACCTGAAAACAGTTGGCACCCGTGATTTGCAACAAAATTTAGGTCATTTTGTACACAACAAATCTAAAGAACGCAGGGAAATTGAGGGTTGAAATTTTAACAAAATATAACTTGGACCTTTGTCTTGGGGATCAGGTATTTTGGTTGAGTTTTATATTGTTATAAAAAAGATATAAGCTATTAAGTGATGGAGTTATTTTGACAGTTTTGAAAATTTGTGGTCACCAATCTGGACACCAAAACCTGATCCCCAAAAGGAAGCCTAGAGAATTCGATTCTCAAAATATGAAATCTCAAATAATTGTATTTTTTGAGATTTGTTGTGCGCAAATTTTTGCTTACGAACATCTTTTTACTTTAGTTCAACCGCTCCACCGTCTCGATGCATGGCGCTGTATAGAACAATATAGAAGAATGACAGAAGACGACGGTCAATTCATAGACAAATAATATTATAACTTTCTCTATGGGTCAAATGATGTTGTCATATGTTTTGTGTTCATAAAAATATCCCTAATTTATAGTTTAGTGTGTATTGTATTTGTGATTATAATTAAGTAATTTTCATGCTAAATAAGTAAATTTGTGCTTCGTAAATGCTATTTATATTTACTCCACAAGATTGTGTTTAGTGCTTCATGCGTCGTAGCAACAAAAATGCACTTTTTGCACCTATTACACAAATAACTACTTTTTAATGGTATTCTTATTTATTGTTGGTAAATACATCAAAGTGATTAAATATTGTAATGTTATTCTAATTTATTTAAACAATAAACTAATCACTAACACTTAATTTATATATACTCAGTATATTCACTTAAACTAATTTATATGAACACTTAACTAATTTATATTTACTGTTTGCTATTTCGGTGTATTTATTTCACGAGATCACTTTATCAACTAACTAACTCTTCCTAATCAGTCCCTTATATATTAAATCCATTTTTACTAGTAAATTCCGGGCTGCGGCTTACACACACAAATAATTTTTCTGGCCTTTTCTAGATAAGTCTGGTCACAAAAACAATGTTTAGATAAGATATTCCCAAACAGTTATAAATACACTGCGTATCCGCCATAATTTTAATTTTCATACCTGGCTTAGACAGAGTCGGATTTAGGGTCTATACCAGTGTGCTGTTTCGTAACATTACCCCCTCCTTAAATGGAAGTTCCTCCTGGAACTTTTGTGTAGCCGAGACTGAATGTTTGAATCGGCAACTGGCCCCATTTCTACACTTTCCGATCTTATGGAAATAGCAGGGCACCGTCTTCATCGGTATCTCTAAAGATAACCTCTACCATGTTCCTGATAACTCGCCAATCCAACTGGTTACTCGCTATCTTAGGCATAGCCAGTTTCTTCACGCTGGATTCTAACACATGGTCTCGGAGGTTACGAAGTGCTTCCCACACATCGCGGTAGGTAGATCGATCTTTAAATTCATCTTTAGTTACCACGTAGAAAACGTACCGCGAATTATATTTCAGTTTCAGTGTCTTGCCAGGGGCTGGAATTTGGTCTTCAAGTTTTTCTAATTGCCCGAACTTCTTTCGAAAGTCGGTTGCCAACCCTCGTGCGTTCTTGATACGGGCGGGGATGTTGTATGCCAGTGAATAGTATTCCGGCAGAGTGAACAAATCTTGTTGTTGTTCCGAAGTGACTCCATATCTAGCTTTCCCGGTACATCCATACGCGCCCATTAATTCATCGAAGGTAGGGTCAGACACATCTTGAATAAGGTTTACTCCTTCCTCTAGGTCATGGTCTCCTTCGAATGGGGCTAGTCGGTTTTGGTGAACTACTTTTGGTTTTCCGTTGGGGATCTTGCTTATGCGATATATAACATCATTGATCCTTTTTCTTGATTAAGTATGGACCTTCCCAGGATTTTTGTAATTTTGGAGAAAATCCTTTTCTCCTCGTCGGGTTGTGTAATCATACTTTTGCCCCCTTCTTTAAAACCGCCTTCTGTGGCCTGCCTGTCGTACCGACTTTTCATTCTGTCGCTGGCAACTTGAAGATTGGTTCGAACTAATTCATGAATATCGTCCAGCCTTCTTCTCAATTGGATCACGTAGTCTTCGCCTGCTAGATCTTCTCCAGGCCGACAGCCAAATTCCAGGTCACAAGGAAGCCTCATTTCACGTCCAAACAGGATTTTCGCCGGTGTTTCACCCGTGGACTCATTGACGGCAGATCGATAAGCCAATGCGAATAGGGAAATATACTGGTCCCAATCTTTCTGATGGCTGGATACTACTTTGGACAGGTATTTTCCAATAGTCCTGTTCATTCTCTCGACCATTTCATCTGACTGTGGATGTAAAGCTGTTGTCCTGGTCTTCTTCATTCCCAGCTTGTCGCAACTCTCCTGGAATAGATGGCTTTCAAAATTTCTTCCCTGGTCACTGTGGACTTCCAAGGGTACTCCATATCGGCTGATAAATTCCTTCACCAATACATCCGCGACAGTTGTGGCCTCTTGGTTCGGGATAGCATAAAATTCCACCCACTTTGTGAAATAATCCATTACCACCAGTATGTACTTGCTACCATTTTCTGTCGTCGGAAATGGTCCAGCGATATCTAAAGCAATCCTTTCGAAAGGGCTTTCAACATTGTACTGTTTCATGGGTGCCTTTCTCTTGCGATGTGGTCCATTACTCGTAGCACAAGTCGTACATTTCTGACACCAGTCCTTCACATCGTCGGAGCTGTCCATCCAATAAAACCTTTCACGGACTCCCTGAAGGGTTTTCTTCACTCCCAGATGACCTCCCGATGGACTGTCGTGTAACTTCTTCAGCTCAGCTACTCTTGTTCTCAGGATAACTAGCTGTCTCCTCATATCGGAACCATCATCGTTTTCAAGGACTCTTTTTAACAGCCCTTCTTCCAAGACAAGAGAGTCCCACTGAGCCCAATACGCCTTGAGTTTCGGTGAAAATTTTGACACTTCTTGCCAGGTAGGTCGCCGATTTTCTCCCTTCCATTGTCGGATCATCTTCAGGTAAGGATCATTCTCCTGATCTTCTCTGATCCTGGTGGGTGACCATTCCTCGTTGACCACAGTAGTTCTTGAAGCTGCAGCTTCCCTAGATTCCACCTTGTTGCAGTGGGAGCAGTCTGTTGGGCACAGCCGTCTGGATAGGGAGTCGGCATTTCGGTGACTCACACCAGCTCGATGTTCGATGTTGAAATCGTACTCTTGAAGTCGTTCAATCCATCTAGCGATCTGGCCCTCGGGATTCTTGAACTGCATCAACCACTTGAGTGCTGCATGATCAGTCCGGATTAAAAACGTCCTACCATAGAGATACTGGTTGAAGTGTTCCACGGACTTCACTACCGCCAAAAGTTCTCTTCTTGTGACGCAGAAGTTTCGTTCTGGTTTGGAGAGGACTTTACTGAAATATCCCAGCACTCTTTCTTGCCCTCCTTGGATCTGTGAGAGCACTCCACCAATTCCTACGTTGCTTGCGTCAGTGTCAAGAATAAAGACTCCCTCTGGTAATGGATATCCTAATATCGGCGCCGAGGCTAAATGCCTCTTCAAGATTTCAAAAGCCGTTTGACAGTCTTCGCCCCATTGGAAAGCTCTTGCTTCTTCTGTAAGTCGCGTTAGAGGCTTGGCAATATCTCCAAACTTCCTGATAAATCTTCTATAATACGTGCAAAGTCCAAGGAAACTCCTAATTTGATGTTTGTCGGTTGGTTGCGGCCATTGCTGAATGGAAGCAATTTTCTCTGGATCCACCGCCACTCCTTCATTGCTCACCATATGACCTAGATAGTTGACTCGGTTTTGGAACAGCTGACATTTCTTCGAGTTTAACATGAGCTGGGCAGCATGGTGTCGTTTGAATACGTCTTCCAAATTCTTCAGATGTTCGTCAAATGTCTTCCCCAGTACTACGATGTCGTCCAAATAGACCAGGCATGTCTTCCAAGACAGCCCTCTCAAGACATTTCCCATAAGTCTTTCAAATGTCGCAGGCGCATTACAGAGCCCGAATGGTATGACGTTGAATTGCCATAATCCAGATCCGGTGGTAAAAGCAGTCTTCTCTTTATCTTCTGGGTCCATTTCCACTTGCCAATAACCAGACTTCAGGTCCAATGTGGAAAACAGTTTGTTGCCGGCCAAAGTGTCTAGCGTATCGTCAATTCAAGGCAGAGGATAGCTGTCTTTCTTCGTCACGTTGTTAAGCTGGCGATAATCCACGCAGAATCTCGTAGTTCCATCCTTTTTCTTGACGAGCAGTACTGGAGACACCCATGGACTAGTAGATGGTTCTATCACTTTTTCTTCTGCCATCTCTCGAATTATTCTTTCAGCTTCCTCTCTCTTCGCTCGTGGAAGTCTTCGAGCTGATTGTCTAATTGGCTTAGCATTACCAGTATCGATTTTGTGTTTGATGGCTGATGTTCTGCCTTTCCTCCTTTTGGTACGAATAAGTCTCGATACTGCAAGAGAAATTCTCTCATCCTCTTTTTTTCAGCTCGATCCAAATATTGACCAGCTACTGATAACATATGTTCGAATCTGGCATTAGAATTGTCAGTGGTCGTTGTTTGGCGAACTATAGACGTCACTGGTACGCAGGATCCAATCCTAGTTTCCTTCTTGATGGTGACTGGGTAATCATTCACGTTTATCACACGTACTGGGATCTCTTTCGCCGACGTAACCAATCCTTTTCCAATTAGTACTCCTTTGCCAACTTCTTCGTCGTGGTTCCTTGGCTCCATCATCACCGGTGTACCTTCCTCCATGATTCCCTGTAGCCGTGCTACTATCATGGTTTCGCTTCGTGCAGGTAGAACGGTATCTACCTGTACAGCTGCCAATACCGCACTGCCTTCATGTGGATGAAGGAATACCTTCTCGGAGCCCACTTTAATGGTTTTGTTTCTAAAGTCTAATTGGAAACCATGTACATTCATTACGTCCATTCCCAGAATCACGTCTTCTTCAATGTCAGCTACTATTACCGTATGCGTGAACTTTTCTGCTCCAATTCCCAATTGGATTTGTGTTTCCCCGTGAACGTTGGCACTCTCGCCTGAGGCGGTCCGCAGTCGCAGTCTCGTTGGTAGAAGCTTCTTCTTGGGGTTTATTATCTCTGGTCGTATAATGGTCCTAGTTGCTCCAGTGTCAACCAGCAGAGCATATTTCTTGCCATTTACTTCGCCATCCACATATACACTATCGTTGCGGCATCTGAGAGAAGCTATCAGTATGAGAGGGTCTTTGAACGATCATGGGTCGGTGCTGCCCCCTCGTAGCCGACCCGTTCTAGTTTTCCTGTGACTGGGGTTCTTGGTTTGCAGGAGTCTTGGGGCGCTTACATGAATTACGTACATGCCCTAGCTCGCCACAATTCCAGCATCTGATCTTTCTCGGTTTCTTGTCCACCATATTTTTCATTAAACTGACAAACTGGTCAAATCTGTCTTCGTCACTTTCTTCTTGGATGGTCCTGATTTTGTTATATCCTGAAGCCTTCGTTGCTGCTTCGTATTCAAGAGCAGCTGTCAATGCGTCGACTAATGTTTTCGGATGGGCTAAACGAAGTGTCCTCTGCATATCGTGGTCACGTAAGCCATCAATAAAGGCCTGAATGCCCAGACATTCCATCATGTTCTCTGGTGCTGACGGATAAGCAAATCGAACTAGTCGGGCGATGTCCACTTCATATTCTTGAAGGGATTCATCACGTTTCTGCCTCCGGTTCTTCAGCTGAGATTGGTACAAATGTTCTAGATGTTCATGACCATATCGCATGTCCAACCTCTTTTTCAGCTGCTCGAAAAATGTTTCAGTTCCAATCTCCACAACGCATATGATCAATCTTTGCAAACAAGGTAGAAGCAAACTTGTACATGTTGATTGTATGTTTGAATTTGTACTGTATATATCGATCTCCCCACAATATATACATTATTATTTGTCATTACAGATCTTTCGCTTTAAATTTTTTATTAGTTGTTATAGTTGCTTTGAGGGTTTTTTAAACATTTGCTATTTTAAATTCAAATTCCTGACTGTACCTTACTTTCCTCTTTCTATTAAATGTAAAGCATTGTATTACAAGTAAATATTTCTTTGTATAATAAATTTGGAAACTCTTTGTTTATATTATTTGTTTCTAGATAAAATTGAATATATTTACACATGTAGTTGAAAAAAGAGCCTACATGTCAAATAAAATTTGAAAGCAACCAACAGGAACTCTGAAACTGATACAAATATGATTAGATTGAGGCAAAGTTGTGTCATGACGTTCTGTGTTTTCAGACTAAATGGCCTATTTTGAATCATGTAAATCTGCAACTTTTTCGCAGTTTAATCTTCTTAGCATGAAACAAACAAAAATTTATAATTATGAAAACATTTTATTATGTTAATATAAATGGTACAAATTTTGAAAGGTAGAATATTTTTAAAGTATGTATATTTTTCTTCCATTCTTAATTTCTAGCAATTTCCGCAACGCTGTCACTTTGTATCCATATTATTAAATAGCACATGTCCTTTCATGCAATATGTAATGCACCTTGTATCAGGTTATAATAGCTATATTTTTCAATTATCATTATTATATATTCATCAAAATGAATTATGCAATTCTTGTCTTTTGAGAGCGGTTTTAATTTTTCTTCATTCAGATACTTCAAAGGTCACTTCAACTCAATTAAGCATTTTTCGCTTTTCGCTAACAAACCCATATTATCATTAAAACAGGGTTTCAATAGAATGTTCAAAGATGGTTTGATGATACTAGAACAAACCATCAGTATTATCTCCACGTACCCAACGAACGTCTGATAAAGAGAACTCGTCGTCGAACGAACATTTGGGAACGAATAGCACATGATTCGTTCCCCGAGAATTGCAGTTTCCACAAATCTACGATCATGCCGCCATGAACGTATTCGTTCAATGAACGGACGATCTCGAGAATTGACCCCCCTATGTAGCCGTTAGGTTTGTGGAACGACAACGACTGAACAAATTGTTCTACTATTTCCGCAACATAATATAAATGGCCTGGATAAGAAAGTTACATTTGGTACCTATTTATAGAGTCATTTACTTTAGTAGATAGTAAATTAGTACCCTAAAATGCATCGAATTTCATTAAAGAGTTTATATTTTGTTAAAAGTTTGCTTGTTCTTTAATCCATAATACTCCCACAATGACTTTGTTTATCCCTATAATTTGGTAGATTTATGCCCGATTGCACCAACATTACGTTAAGGAGAGAATATTTAAGGAGTCCATGAATTTTAAGTTGCCCTTATCTTTTTTTGTTTGCACCATCAACTTTAAGAGACTCCTTAGCTAAGCATCACAGAACTAAAAACACAGAGAAGTGAAATTGTTTTTCAGTTTTTGGTTTACACTAGGAGGCTGCCATATTAGTAAAATAAGCATGGTGCGCACATGCGCAGTTCAAGTATTCAGGGACGTCTTCACATTATTTAAGGTACACTTCAATGGAGACCTAATTATTTGAAACGAAATAAACCTATAAGACTCTAAACGATCACGAAAAAATTGTGACAAAAACTTATTTTTATAAATATTTGTTCATGTTATAAATTATTTATAAAAATGTTTTATGACAAGATCTTAATAGTTATGAAAATTTCATTAAAATTATATTCTTAGTATTTTGAACAGACCTCAGATAAATTAATCCATCACAATTCATGTGATGGATGTTGAAATTAAGAAGAGTTCAATTTGTTTCTTTATTGCGTGACATATAATTTTACTTCCCTTCGGTTCTTACCAACTGGGCACGTTATTTTCGATAGCCTCGATACAAAATCATGTGGTTTGGTCCACACGGCCCCTTGACTATATACTGTAGAAGTTCAAAATTCCACCAGCTATGTGACATGAATATTTTATAGAAAGAGATATAATTTAAACTTCCACTTCAGTAACTAATAAAGTATAATAATTTACATTTGTGTTATATATTAGGTGACTATTCAAAAATATATAACATAACTTCCAACCTGATACACTTTTTCTTGGGGATATTCATGAGATTTGGTACTTCGTTCTTTCTCTTTAAAAGAAAATACTAAGGTAATGCCCCTTTCACCAATACAGCCCGACCTCCAGGAATTTCAGAATCCTTAATATCCGATGGATCAAAATGTCTAGAACAAAGAACACTTCTGGTGTTTGCACAGGCATTACAGATCTACATAGCTGCTAACCAGTCTTAAAGTCTCGATCCCAATCTAAAATCGAAAAATATAATACTCGCATAGGTCATTTCAACTCCCTTTTTCATGTTTAACATTCATAATAAATGGAAGACGGTTCTGATTATTTCAACATCACTTACCGAAAATAATGAATTCCAGGAATATTACCTCTGCTTTCGCAAGACCAAATAAAACATTTATACCCTTTATAAGACTTACTTAGAAGGGAATTAAAATATTTTCTTTTCTATAATTAAATTAAAGGAAACTCAAGTAAAAATATGCAACTGTTAAACAATGGCCAACACTGCGCACGTGCGTACCATGCTTATTTTGGCAAAATGGCAGCCTCCTTATGGTAACGTTTTCCTAAGCACGGAAGTATTAGTATTTCACTTCTCCTCTATGTTTTAGTTCTGTGCTAAGCATTCCCTAAGCTTGGCAACATTTGGTGCGTTCTTTTTGACTGAGATCCCAGATCACTTCAGTTAAGGTGATCTGAGATAAAGTGATGTGAGTAAGCACCAAAAAGAACGACATCTCAATTGAAGCGCGCGATCTGTCTATAGATTTAAAATATACGACAGATTCGTATCAGCATCTAATAATGTTAATTAATGTATCCATGATTTGTAACAAAAGAAAAATAGATTGTGTGTTTATTGTTTATATGTCAATGGTTAAAGCCTTAGATAACCTTGGTCAGAACTACAAATAAACCAAGCAAGTCAAATATTTCTTCATCCCCTCCACTTTATTCCCGACTCAATTCGAACTGTTACCCCCTTACAACACATTCAGCATCGATGAAGGGGGAGGAAAAATCTCAGCTCACTTAAAGTGAGTAAAACAAAAAGAACGCTCACATTACTGATGTGAGCTGAGATCAACTGAGATCTCAGTCAAAAAGAACGCACCTATTGTAAAATGTAGTGGGCTTTTATTTAAAAACAACAACTCAGCTCTAACATATAATATTTATTTTCCTATGATTGGTTATGTATTATTCTGAGAGGTTTTATTTTTAGAGATTTAAAAATTAAAAACTATGATTATTATATGTAATTTACCAAACATTTTTGTTGTAGGTTCAATTTGTATATTCTCGAGTTTTTATTTGGTTTATGTATACAAAAAATAGAGGGAGATATTTCAGGTGTTGATTCTGTGTCATAATGGTTGTTTCATATTTTATGATATGGAATCCCTCAGTGAAATATATTCATTTATATTTTATGGGTGCCATTGTTGTGCACTTCTAAAAAATCTCTTAGTTTTACTTGAATAATTATTGTATCAGGTGTTGTGATAAAGAAATATATGAATTATGTGTTTTCTGCAGTTTTATTGTAATAAGATAAAAAAGTACAAACAAAATCAGGTACTTAATAAAAAAAATACATTGAAATTAATAAAATATTTTACATTTTTGTCCTAAAGATATAAATAAAAACAGTAAATAACACCTTGACACTAATATTATAAATCCCTATACTAGTTAATCATTCCCTGTTGAACATCATTTATATTTCTGTTTCTGACTGGTAGCACCTGTATGTTGTGTATGCCAATTAAATAATTAAATTCATTTATATTAATGTTCTCTGGAGGTGGTGGCTCCAGTTCATTCATTTCTCTGGCGATATTGTGTAATACCGTTGTAGCAATTATTATTGCTTTTGTGGTTTCTAACTTTAATCTTAAGCCGTAGGCAACTACAGGAAATCTTTTCCAGATGCCTATGATTCTTTCAATTATGTTTCTAGTTCTCACAAGTGATTCATTGTAGAGCTCCTCAGCTCTTGTTACCGGATTCATTAACCCTTCGTTAGGCGCGCGGGTGACATATGTCACCCATCACTATATAACATGCGATAAAACTACAGTTATTTCTATCTGTGCCGCACCCATCTCAATACCTCTCCCAGAGACATTGGTAATACAGCTGTAATCATCAGTACTAGGATCGTAAGCGTCAGGTACATTTCAAAGCAATAAATGTCTCATTGGGTGACAGTTGTCCCCCGCGCGCATATATATACGTTAGCCATTTATACAAGGTAAGTATTTTTTTTTCATATTATCAAACATATCAGTTAAGTGCTTTGTCGGTTTTATTAGTTTATTATTTTTTTAGCCAATAATAATATAATGGAACCGAAAAAACCAAGAATTGAACGAAGTAATGATCCAAAAAAATGGATGGAATGGTACAATGATCTGTCTTCCGATGAAGAATTCGCGCTAGATAATGAAAGTGAAACCGATTCAGGAGAAGAAGACCACGTCTCAGAAAACGAACACAGCACAGATTCCGGAGAAGAGAACGAGTATTCTGATATTGAAATAGAACTCAATAATGATGCATATATAGGTAAGGATAAAACAACTATATGGAGTAAAATAGTGCCACCTAAAAATACTCGTACAAGAGCTCACAATCTAATAAAACATATGGCAGGTCCAAAAGGCGAAGCAAAAAATACAAAATCTGAAAAAGATATCATTGGTCTCTTCTTAGACGATCATATAATTCAGATCATTGTGACTTCCACTAATATTTATATAGAGTCGACAAAAAAACTTTGGGATAATTCCAAGGGAAACAGTTTAGAATCTTGTTACTTGACCATGAGTGAGAAGAGATTTAGATTTATAATACGATGTATTCGATTTGATGACATTAGAGATCGTCTTATTCGAAAGGAGTCTGATAAATTGGCTCCCATTCGAAAGATTTCAGACTTGTTTGTAAATTTCAAAAATACTTTACAGTTGGAGAGAATGTGACAGTAGACGAGCGACTTTTGGCGTTCAGGGGTAATTGTCCTTTCAGACAATATATTCCTAGCAAGCCAGCTAAATATGGCTTAAAGGTGTTTGCACTGGTTGACTGCAAAATGGCTTACACACTGTGCCTGGAAACATATGTTGGAAATCAGCCGGATGGACCTTATAAAGTTAGTAACAAAGCTGAAGACATTGTTATTCGTCTTGTCCAACCAATCGAAGGCTCGAACAGAAATGTTACTGGCGATAACTGGTTTTCTAGTATACCACTTGCAAATCGACTTTTTAATGAAAAAAAACTTACTTACGTTGGTACGTTACGAAAAAATAAACGAGAAATACCAACTACATTTTCACCTGACAAGAAAAGAGAGGTAAATTCGTCACTATTTGGATTTAGAAAAAATTTAACCCTAGTATCTTACTGTCCCAAAAAGAATAAAAGTGTTCTGGTGCTATCAACAATGCACTCTGGTAATGATATAGATCGTGATACTGGTGAACAACGAAAGCCAGAGATAATCACATATTATAATATGACAAAAGTTGGTGTAGACCTTGTGGACCAACTTTGTCAAAAAGAAAATGTATCACGTAACACAAGACGGTGGCCGATGGTATTATTTTATAATTTTTTAAATGTGGCAGCAATAAATGCATTATGTATTTATAAATTTCACCAAAAGTATGACAAAATGGTCAAAAGGTCGAAATTCATGGAAACCATAGTATGGGCCCTAATTGAGCCTCAGATAAACCGGAGGTCTAAAATTACAAGTCTTCCTCGAGAGTTAAGAAGACGAGCGAACATACTTCTGGGTATCACAGAGGAACCTGTTCAGCAGGAAGTTCCCACTGGATGACGTGGTAGATGCTATGAGTGTGGACGGAGAAGAGACAAATCAACTAGAAAATATTGCAGCCAATATAGACATTGGACTTGCGGAGATCACTTAAAAGAAATTTGTATTAAGTGTTACCAAAATTAATCATGTAAGACTATAAATAATTTTGTAAGCCATATATTTCTATGTTAATAAATTTTCAGAATCTCTTTTGTTGTTTGTTCTTACTTAAAAAAATTGAATACTTGTTATTAATTTAAATAACACGATATTTTAGTATGGGTGACATATGTCCCTCACGCGCCTATTTAAGTCATATTTTACCGCGCGCCTAACGAAGGGTTAATGGGGTAAGGACGTAATTCCTAACTGGATACCCACTAACTCCTGTAAAAATAAAACAATGTTAAATTTGATTCACAGTTGTTACACTTTAAGTTTGAGTAAAACCTACAGAGGATGCTCAAAATAACAAAAAACTTCATACATCTTTGAAATGACATTTCTGAAGAGGCTATAAAACGCAAGAAAGCTGAGAAAAATTGGTCATGCCAATGTGTTAGTTTAGTATATTTTGTATCACATTGCCTACTTTAAAAAAGTTGGTAAACTACAAAATCAAATAATTTAAAAGTTACATATTTAGGTTATACAGTCAAATATCAGAAAGGATTAATTAATTTATAGTATAATACCTAAGAGTACACTGTTAGAGAAGTGTCCCGCTTCACAACGAATTCTTAAATTACTGTGGCCAAATATTGTGAGAAGAGCCAGGCCATCGTTCTACAACATCCATAAACTTAAGATCTGCTTTTCCCACAACCTGGACATTTAAAGAATAAAACCCTTTTCTATTTCTAAAAACTTCTGCATTATCACCACCTAAAGACAAAAAATAGTTTATAAAATAAAATGTGCTAGAACCTAGAAATTTTAAATAGTCATGCAATTTAATCATTAGCAGCATTTAATGCTTACTTGGTTGACTATTTTGAATGCTATCAAAAACTATACTGTTATGAGAAACATAAATATACATAAGTGAATAATACATACCAGGAGACTGTATTCTAATGTGTGTGCCATCAACCACTCCTATTACTCTAGGAAATCAAGCAATGTCATAAAGTTTATTTTGAAATTGTATAATTCTATTATCTCCTGGCATTTTAACATAATGTGGAAATAAAGTAGCTATTGTTCTTGAAACTCTACTAACAATCCTACATGCTGTGCTTACATCCATTCCCATGAAGTCTGCCACTTGCCTAAGCTAACCCGAACTAGCATAATAACGTAAGCAGCACAAAAGCTGGTTCATAGGTGAAACGCTGTTATTTCTAAAATAATAATTCATAGGTACTATTAATTAAACCTACCAGATTCCTATGTATTTAGCCAATAATTTTCTATGCTTCCCCTTTTACAGGCTTATTCAGTAACCATCATAAAACAACCCTTACCTGTCATGGGGATATTCTAGTTGATCCTCTATCTGAGTCAAGATATTCAGAACAGTTTCCTTATTAAGCCGGAATCTTTTGAAGAATCCTAAGAGATCCATGTCTTCAAAGTAATTGGAACGATTATAAATTTGACGCGCTAATCCTGCTTCAATTAGATCAATCAGTTCCAAATCGTCTTCCAAAAAATCTGGTTCATCATCCAAATAGTTTAAGTAATCCATTTAAACTATTATTATATATTTATTGTAAAAAGATAAAATTCAGAAATGAAAAACTTCAATTACGATCGAAAATTTCAATTAAAATTGAAATAAAATCACAGATAGAGCTTAGTTTAAAATAAACAACGAGAACGCGAACATGCAACATAACCCCAATCTTCCTTAAGTGGAGTTTAAGTGGTCGGTGACGGGGACTTAGAAAAGGAGACTTTAAGTGGAGGATAAGCTTTACTTAACATTGGTGCAAACAAAAATTCGCATTTATGGAGTCATTAGCCCTAAGTATTCCTTTAATTCGTTGGTGCAATCGGGCATTAATCTAACAGCTAGTTAATGCAATTAAACTCGGTTTACCTGACGGTGCAAGATAATCATTTACTTAAAACTTGGTTTAGGTTGCAAACCATAGTTAACAACTAGGGTGCAAGTGGCTCTTATAAAATAGTCGAAATTCTGTAAAGTGACTCATCGCTCTTACTGTCCATAAAATCAGTTGCAGAAGCGAACTTCATGAGCGCATCATTTTTGAAGGGTTCTTAATAGTCCTAAATAAAAAATAAATAGAAAATGTTCTTGTACGCTCTGGCGTTTAAATTTGAGAGAACAGAAATACGAAATTATTATGGTAGGTATCATTATGTATATACAGGGTGTTACCAAGAATAATACACATTTTTAAGGATGAGCTATAATAAGATGTATATAAAAAAGTCGATAGTCGAAATTCTGTAAAGTGACGTCATCGGTTATCTACCGATTTAAAGTGAACTCCATGAGCGTATCATAGTTTAAGGGTGCGAATACTGAAATATCTGGAATTTCAATTTTTAACATTTGAAATAATAACTTATCACAAGTTGTTCATAAGTAAGTTAAAACAAAATAAAAAAATGTTTAAAAGTCAATTCCAACTTACTACTACTAAAACTAAAAAAAAGTTGTTTGTCAAGACCAAAATAAATTACCAATAAGTATAGGTATGTTGCGAGGTCACTTGTAAAATGTCTGACTAACTGGAAGCGGTATCACTCCCTGACGACTCCTCAGAATCATCGCTTTCTCCTCCTATATCGATAATGAGTGGTTCCGTCATTACTTCTACACGTATGTCTAAATCCCAAAACTTTATTTCTTCTTTTAATACGTGTTGAATACATTTACGCCAACTCTCAGCAGTAACGGTATGCAGCGCCTCGTCAAACAGTTTCTCAACGTCAGCCATTTTGAATGTACTGTTTTTTCTCGCAACATAATTTTTCACTTGGGCCCAAACCAGCTCGATGGGGTTTAACTCACAGTGGTAGGGAGGAAGTCTAACAACTGAGACGTTGAAATCTTTCGCCATTTCATCGACAACGTACTTAATATAACTGCTTTTATGTTTCCGTACGAGAGATAATAATTCAACTTTTAGCATTGCCTCGTTGTGCGGAATGCTTTTACTCTCTAACCAATCAATTATAACCCTCTTGCGGCTAGCTGAAGTAGGTATTTGCTCCAGTCGACGAGAGTGGTATGAAGCATTATCCATAACTATCACTGAACCAGGAGTTACCTTTGTTAAAATTGATCTAAACCATGTTTCAAACCGGTTACCATCCATCTCTTCATGGTAATCGACAGTTTTTTTGGACTGAAAACTTAGTAATCCATCTTCTACAAATCCTTCCTCGCTGCCAATGTGAGTGATAATCAGTCGACGTCCTTTCCCAGAGGGAGCTTTTAAACCGGAAGAGAAACCCTCCATAAAGGCTTGTCGATTGCTTCGTATATTCATGTCTTGCCACACTTTTGACACAGTGTGGCCTTCATTTAACCATGTTTCGTCAAGATAATATATGTGCCGTCCTTCGTTACGAAACTGTCGTATCTGTTTTAAATAATTTCTCCTCCATTCCACAATGTCATTTCGTTCAATTAAGGCACTATTTCTACTTCTTGTTTGGTAACGAAAATTCATTAATTTTAAAGTTCGTCTCAAAACTTTATCACTGATGTTTGGTAAAGTATCATCAGCTTCTATTACCTTGCTCAATTTAGCTACCGAGGGGATTTCATTCCTAAAATAAAAAGAATGTATTTCCCTACGTATAGCATTCCGTGTTTGGTCGTCCAAAACAATTTTCTTTCTTCCCCTACTTTCCGGTTTACAGTTTTCACCTCGTTCTCTTGTCAAAGATCCGTCCCGCGATTTCTTTAGAATATTGTATATAGTACTCTCAGAAACTTTAGTTAAATAACTGCACTTAATCACAGCGTCACTAACACCCAACTGTTTGTCCATGGCACGCAGTCCTTCGTACACATTTAATATGAGGACTTTTTCTTCCCGAATTAAATTGTTACGACGCCGTTTTTTATCGCCAACACCGCTACACTCCGCCATTATTGTCACTAAATATACCGATATAAATATTACAATAAATACCAATAATAACCGATTTATCACACAAAACCACAACACAAATACTGATGTTACGCTCATGAAGAGAATAAACACCTCACATAACTGTTTACCATCACTGTCTCATTCGCGTAGCTCGATCTATCTATCTCGTTCTCAAAGCCGGAACATTGAAGCGACTCTCCAACATTGTCAAATCGGCGAGTTTTTCACAACAAACTTTGCGTTCAAGAAATATACATAAACACTTTATTTCACATTTCAAGTAAACTAATTATTATTAGTCTGCTTGAAATTTGAAATAAATATATTAAATTGGTATTGACTTAATTACATTGCATCTTTTGTACCTGAAATATTGACACAATCGATTTGAAGTGTATTTATAAAATACAGCATTTCTCTCTAGAATACATATGGCAACTGCGCTTTAACCAAAGTGTTGATTAGATAGCTCTGACTCACTTTACACAATTTCGACTATCGAGTATAGTGCAGTTGGAATAATTAAATAAGTATGTTGTAATTTTTTCCATTAAAAGTTCTAATTTTAATTTATTAAAAGTACAAATTTATTTATTATACTTCATTTCAATATAAAAATAGAATTTTTAAATATAAAGTAGCTAAATTTTACTTAGAATTCATATTCATTTCATATTCAAAACCTTCTTAAAACCGCAATATAACTCATAAGCCTGCCTTTTGCATAGTACCAATGGTGACGTCACAGCGAGTTTGAGCTTGCCAGACAAACTGAGTTTGTGGAACGAGAATGAGGAAACAAATTCTTCTTCTATTTTCGTAGCATAACATAAATGGCCTGGATAAGAAAGATACGTCTGGAAGTTAGTAAATTAGTATCCTAAAGTGCATCAAATTTCATTAAACAGTATATTTTGTTAAAAGTTTGTTCGTTCATTAATCCATAAAACTCCCATAGTGATTTGCTTAACTAGGCATTTATACTATATGCATGTAGAAATACAAGAAGACTTCACTTCCACGTTGACGTTCATTATTCAATTGTTAACTTGTAATTTTTCTTTGTTCAAATAATATCTATTTTCATTATTAATTTTGTAATCCAGACATATTGGATATGGAGCAAAAAGTCGTTAAGGAAGAAATTGATATCCAAAATGGTTTTGTTTGGAATATGGATGTCAAAGAAGAATTCAGTGACGAAGTGCCTAGGGCTGCTTTTCAAAATGTAAATACCATTAGTGTACATCCTATTAAACAAGAATTAAATGGCGACCTAAGCACAGTTGAAATATTTGGAGAATGTATGGTTGCAGATACAACAGAGAGGGAAAGCTTTCATAAGGTTAACATTCTAAACAAATTTAAACATTTAAAAGTGAAACCTGTCAGGCGAACTAAATCAAAAGGTGAGTTACACTTATTCATGGCTATAGGTGTCACATATTTTATGTCAGTATTTTCATAAGCTAAATTTGGCCAAACACTATCAGGTATCAATTTCGGGATTGTGCACTATTGCAGCCAAGAGACAAAATACTTCCATCTAGGGCACTTTCTTGATAATAACAATTTGCAGGGACGTAAGCAGTAGGATGTTGAGCCATCAAATTGTTATGCAGAGCTCAAGGTGCCATCTTCACATCTTCAACATTCTGTGGTTCTAAATTTATTGCCAAATGAAAAATAGCTAATCTCGATGCAAGAATGCCAAATACGTTTTCAACTGTCTATTCTGTCAATTCTAGTGAAATCCTAGTTTAATATTTGAGACACTCGTCTGGTTGGCCGGTTGCTAAGAATCTTAAAGAAGCTGTCAATCTTTCGTGTGAGAATATAACTGCTCTCATTTGTGTATCTTTCTTCTTAATCAAAGGACATACAAGTAACAGTAACTCATTGTACACTGATTTCGTTCATGCGCAGGAAATTATTATAATCAGATGGTTCATGTCTTAATTCTTTGAGAATATTGATATGGGTAAATTTATTTCTTCCCTGCAACCATTCCTTATACCAATGTTTGTGTTTTTTCGTTTGTTTCAACATATCGCAAAAATTACAAAAAATAAAGCAGATCAACTCCTGGTGAATACATCATGAACTTACAAACTAGACAGGTATACATGAAGTGTGTTGTGCAGATGTCAGGCACACCTGACAGGCATAACTGTACAGGTGTACCAGATAGTCTGTGGCCGGCTTTAACTGAATCTTCACTGAAAATTCTTATCATATCTGAATAAATAATAGGATTGTAAATTTGCATAAGTAATCTCTATATGCACTGTTGTATTTACCAAGGACACAATTTATAAACTATAGTAAATGTAAATAATATTATAAGAAGCCAAATTAATGTTTTACTGACACTGTTAATAAATTTTATAAATATCCTCGTCAGACCCAGGTGCCAAATTATACCACAATTATTGAATAAAGCGGCATTCATTGGTACTTCTGAAAATCAAATTGGAATATTTTTTTGCTCTCACCCCGTAGATCCCTTATATAATTTGTACACATACAGGGTGAGTTTTTAGTGTGACATTTGATGACTGTTATTATAGAAATTATCCAAAAAAGTTATCAATAAAAATTATAGGGAAGGACATCATTCATTGATGAATATGTCTTCAGGGCGAGCTAAAAAGTAAACTTATGATTTCCTTACATTTTTTGAAATGGTTCCGTCCATATTTTTATTTTTTTAAATTGCATTCAAGTGAAGTGTGTGGCTACCGTTAACGTTTGGTGTTTAGATAGTGAATCCCGCAAAAAAGTCAGCGTCCTATGTAAATTGCAATTTTTAAAATTTGGAATTTACTTATACATTAAATATAAACACATTACATTTTGTAATAAAATGTATGAAGATTAAATCTGCATTTACTCCAAATAACATCCTTCAATTCTCATAATAACCTCAAATCATCAAATTAGGTTCTTACAGAAAGACAAAACCGGCATTAAAGCAGAACATGTTAAATCGACTACTTCGAATTTCATAGTATGGAAATTGAGATGCAAAATTACGTGAAGCGGTCGAGAAGAATAGAGTGGAATTAAAGTCTGTTATTGAAGCATGTGAAGTTAGATTAACTTTTAAAGTGGAGGACTTTAAACAAACATTGACTGTCTCGACCCTTACTTCGTGGAATATGCTCATATTAGTGTTTTTAAATGAAACTCAAGGTCTCTAGTTAATTCCACAATATAATACAAGTTATTGAAAATTCTAAAAAATTGATTTATCAAAACAATTGTCAATTTTTTAGAATTTTCAATAACTTGTATTATATTGTGGAATTAACTAGAGACCTTGAGTTTCATTTAAAAACACTTTAAACAAACAGTTAATAATTTAGAAATAGGAAATACCATTTTATCAAATAAAGTAGAAGTGCTAGAAAGAGGCCTAAAGAAGAATAATATTATTATATTTGAGTTGGACAATGTTGATTCTTTTCCTGTATAGGTTTCTCGAAGACTGAAGGAGTAACTAGAGGTTGACATCGGAATTTCCGATTTAAATAATTTTTACCAGAGTATCAATTTCAAATAATCTTTCTTACAATCAAAGGATAGAAAATAAGAAATTCAGTTCATTTCTGGAGAAACTTCGACAGAACCCTAGCTTATATTGCTACATAAAGGGAAACAAATTGTTTATCGATGGCAAAGAATATTCTACCACAGAATTGGAAAAAGAGGAAATAAATTCGAAATAAACAAAAGCGATTAGTGCACCACATACACCATCAATTAGTAGAGAAGTAAAAGACCGGGAAATTATTGCTGTGACAACTGGCAGTGAAGTCGAATCTGTACCTAAAGCTAAAGAGGAAGTACCTAGGGCTGGTTGTACAATCCTAGTTTAAGCCAACCTCAAACTTAGCTTAAAGGGGATATTCTGTTGTACAAAATAAAGCTTATCCTTAAACCTAGTTTAACTTGACATATTTGACGTTTGTATTTAAGCCGTTGATTTTGGCGGCTTAAAGCGAGTTTAGGGTTACTTAACCTCAAAAAATACACGTTTTTTTATATATTTAGCGAATTTTTTTTGGTGGAAATGGAAATCTTAAGCGACAACGTTGTAGAAATGATTGATATTTTATTAGGTGGAAGACGACCCCCTCAAAATTATAGAGAAAGGCCTAACCATTTCGAGATTTGGAATGATAATGAGTTTCTAAAAATATTTAGATTTACAAAACAAGGAGCAAGATTTATAATAAATCTGATTAGAGATCAAATAACATCTCCTACTGAACAGTAAGTTGTAATGTGGATAATTATTTTAAGCCTTTATTTATAAAGTTAATCCTCTATACAAACAATATTACATTAAATACATTATTTAAGTTTGAATTATTGAAGTAAATGTTTTTTTAAATTATAGAAACCATGCTGTAACAGCAGAACAGAAAGTGCTGCTGACATTAAGATTCTATGCAACAGGTAGTTTCCTACAGGTAGTGGGTGATTTTATTGGCTTAAATAAAGGCACTACAAGCCGGATTGTATGGAAAGTTACAAGAACCATTGCAGGCCTCTACAACCAACTTATAAAAATACCCTCATCAGAAGAAGAAATGAGAACTATTTCACAAGGGTTCTACAATGTTGCAAGATTTCCTAATTGTATAGGTGCTGTGGATTGCTCCCACATTAAAATAGTTTCTCCGGGTGGTTATAATGCAGAAATTTATAGAAACCGTAAAAATTTTTTCTCTTACAACGTAAAAGCCATATGTGACTCAGACTGCATGTTCCAAGATGTTGTTTGTCGTTGGCCAGGTTCCACACATGATTCGACAATATTTACCAATTCAAATATACGAGCACACTTTGAAAATGGAGTATTTGGAGATTATCTTCTAGTAGGTGATAGTGGCTATGGCATAAAAAAATATTTGTTAACTCCTTTGGTACGACCTCAAACAAGAGGTGAACAAAATTTTACTAATTCCCAAATACGTACAAGAAATTGTATTGAGAGAAAGTTTGGAATCTGGAAAAGAAGATTTCCTATATTTTCTTTTGGTATCAGATTGAAACGTGAAAAAGTGGAAGGTGTGGTTATTGCCACTGCAGTACTAGACAATGTTGCAAATCTTTTAAAGGAGCCAAATCCTGTCATAGACGAGGAATTAGAGGCTGCAGTCAATTTTTTAATTGATGTGAACGTGCAACCATACATGAATATTTACAACATAATAAATTTATTATTTTTACTGCATGCTTTTCCTTAATTATTTTAATTTTTTCAGCTTCCAATGCTGATTTAGTGCTAGTCCATTGAGACACTTTGTTGAATAAGTTATTGTATTCAGTATCCCTACTTCTTTTACGTTTTCCTGAAAAATAATTGTCATAATGCTAATAATTGTGAATCTTTATTTTACGTTTTTATTAAAATAAACATTTTGTAATATGACAACTTATATATTTTCAATTACAACTATTAAGAAAGTTTAATCTTATAATGTATAATTTAGCAGTAATAAATGAAAATATACCTGGTGTATGAGTTGATGTTTTTGTATTTGATATATGACATTCATCCTTTTTCTCATCCAGATGTAGCACTTCAGTATTAGAATTAATATTTGCGATGAAATTGCTATCATCCCACTGACTTGAGTATCTGCAACTAGGTTAATCATTTATTTCAATCAAAATATCTGGGGAGCCATGTTCAGGAACGGGAAGAGCACTAATCTCTTCATTTGACTGTCATTTCTAAAATGGGTATAATAATTATTAATAAAATAGGTATAATTTTTGTGTCTATATACCTAGTTATCACAAAAATCTTATTTGTTTGCTAATAAAACTATTATCGACATTTTTTTAAATATTGATAATAGGACAGAAAACATTACATACTAACCTTCTTGATGAGAATCTCCACCCCACATAGAAATATGTCCATGAGCCCTTTCTCCCAAAATTTCTTCTATCTCTCTATCCACCTCCGTAAACACTTCATCCTTAGATGGCCCTCCACCTGTGCCTCTATTGTAGCATTTGTTGTCGGCAATTTTTTTCTTCGTATTTTTTTTATATTTTCATACTTCTTTTTTAAAGTGTTTGCCTCTCTACGGTTGTCACCACTTGCAGTGTTGAACTCTACTTCAATTTTTCTCCATATATCACTTTTTAGTTCATGTTTGTATTAGTCTTTTTGTTTTCTATTATTTTTACATATTTTTTAACAAAATGCATTAATAAGATTTCCTCCTTGGGACTAAAATTGGCACTTCTTTTTTTTCTGACATTGTTAATACCTATATATTTTCTTCTAACGAATGTTCATCAGTAACTGAAAGATTACTAAAAATATAATCTTCCAGAGTTTCAACGTATTAACCGAAAACAGGTTATGTATTTGTTGATCTTCTTAAATCACAGAACACGCAGTTTGTCTCAATTGTAAGGTAATGCCACGGACTTAGGATCCATGGACTACTAATTGTATATTCAGTTTGACTCCTCTACTGTGGTCGCCATGTTGTGCTAATTTTGAGTTGGCCGGGCTGTCACGTGATTCGTACAGGACCGGTTTAAACAATAAATCAGAAATCATTTATAAGATAGGAAAATATGAAACGATGAGAGAAAAAAGTATACCTACTTTATTATTTATACTAGCTACTGTGTATTGTGTATCTATCTAAGTTGGGATTATTGAAAACTTTTTCTTAAATTTTAAGAAGTGTTTATTTATTAATTATATTTCATATATTCTTATTCAAATTCAATTAATCAGGAAATAAATAAAATAACCGTTAATTTTAATTTAATTTAATCACGGTCAAGCCCAATTCACATTAATACAATATGGAAATATAAAAAAATGCTACAATAACAAAAAAAGATAAATATGTAAAACTAGAACAAGATAGAACAATTGACACATGCATTAAACTTATCTATAAAACAAAAGGAAAAACCTAAAGTATAGTATAAATCACAAGAAAAAAGCAAATAAAGTAAGAGGAGGGATAACACATCAAACCAGCAATAAAAGATGTACGCTCTAAAATGGAAGAGGACACATCAAAATTAAAATTTCATCTACAGAATTTGCTAATCTAAGTGTCTTAGGTAGAAAAGTATTCATTGCATAGTTGTACCTATGAAATGCGACATGAAACGTTTGTACCTGCCTAGAAAGACGAGAAGGGACAACTAAATATATTTTAGAGAGAAGCTTGGGACTATCACAAATACCATTTACTATGTTGAACAGCTGTATCAGATCACTTTGCCTTCAGCGAACCTCCAGAGTAGGAATGTTTAAAAAACGTTCTAAGAAATCATAAAAAAGGTAAATATGCATCTTAAAGGCAATGTATCTTAAAAAATTGTGCTGAACAGCTTCATGTAATATAATGAGGAGACCATACTGGTAAACAATAATCAAGATAAGTTCTGACCAGTGAGCAATATAGAGATATAATAGCAGTGATGTTAGTAAAATCAGAAATGGTTCTCTTTATAAAACCCAACATCTTCATAGATTTTTTAACAACAGCGGTAACATGTGACTTATAATTAAGTGTGGAGTCCAATATAACACCCAAGTCCTTAGTTTGAGAAGCACATTTTAGAGTTTCATTATTAACCCATCAACGCCCAGTCATACCGTATGGTATCGACAAATCCGCGGTAACTATAGGGGCAGGCTTTCCAACACAAGTAGGAGGGGATCAAATTTTATTCCCGATTTGGCTTAACCAAAGACCATCAGTTGTACGACAACGATCGCGGTAGAATCTGTGCGGACGTAGCAGCTGTGAACACGTGTTTTTACCGTGGAATTTTCTAACATCGACAAATCATGGACATTCGTTTTACGTAAGTGAATTTATTCCGTTGTCTAAACTTTTTTTTTAACGAAAGCAGTACAATATATTAGGATTGGTGTATACTTTGATATGACATTATGTACTTTACTAATTTTTTAAAAGTAACATTGTATAGGGTGTTCAAAAGTCGGTGATACCAAATGGTATCACTGGGCGTTTCAACTACTATAAAATACGGTTTTATTTCAGAGGAGGACTAACTTTGTCCGAAGCTTTGGATATGGTTTTTGAAGACGAAAATATTGCTAATGAAATAGATGAAATATTTATAGAGCCCCTGAGAGTAACATAGAGACCGACGAAGACTCTGCAGATGAGGACGAAGGAGGTACGGTTCAAAACCTAACGGGAGGACACAGCTACGGGCACCGGTGGAAATCAAACTAATAGACAATACTTTAATGGGTAACAATAGTGTCGAACCTGTGACGGTACCTGAGGAATATCTACCTTCAACCGCTGAGGTGATTCAGGAAGGATCTCAAAGTCAGACCGATCAGACAGAGCAGGACGTACAACCAAACTACATTTGGATCAATGACCGTCTTGATAAAAAATTGGATTGCATTTGGACCGAAGGTGATTTAGAAACTGGACGGCACAGTTTTCCAGGGGCAAATTATTCTCAATATGAGAGCTTGTCATGAGTCGATATATTTGAGATGTTTTTTGACAATGAGATTATCGAATATCTGGTAGAAGAGACTCAAAAATATGCAATTTTTTTAAATCAGCCCAATCCAAAAATTTCAGCAGCCGAAATCAAATGTTTCCTGGTTATCCTAATTTTGAGCGGCTATAATACCCTTCCGTCTAAGCGTATGTATTGGGATTTAAAGGACGATGCAAAAAACATAAAGGTTAGTAACTCTATGAGACGAAATCGCTTTATACAAATACAGAGATTTCGACAATACTGAAATGGATGTTTCAGATAAGGCTTGGAAGATTCGTCCATTGATGGATAAAATTAAAAAACAATTTTTGGATAATTTTGTGCATGTTCAGACTCTTGACTTTGATGAGTCAATGATACAGTACTACGGTCGCCACGGCTGTAAACAATTCATCTGTGGCAAGCCGATTAGATTCGGCTACAAAATGTGGTCGTTGAACTCAACAGAGGGTTATCTGGTGAATTTTGACCTATACCAGGGCAAAAATCCTCGTGGAATTGAAAAATACGAGACACTCTTTGGGAAATCAGCAGCTCCATTAGTACTGATGCTTGAGGAATTACGTCATCCAGATTTACGCTATAATATTCATGTCGATAATCTGTTTACAGGGTTTAACCTATTTGGTTATCTACGGTTTTTAGGCTATGGTGCTGTAGGTACGATAAGAGAAAACCGTATACCGAAATCATGCCCATTACTCAATAAAAAGTCTTTTTCCAAAAAAAAGAGGGGCGAATATCGGCACGTCTTGGAAAAAAATTCTGGGATACTTTTAGTGAGATGGCTAGATAATTCTGTAGTTACCATGGCTTCCACTGATGCAGGAGTATCCCCATTGGGATCCGTCAAACGATTCTCACAGGCCGGGAAAAAAACTATATTAATACAGTAGGGCCTCGGTAATCCGGACTCTCGCTTGTTCGGTGATCGCTGTAATCCGGCCGGGCAATGGGATTCGCGGGGGAGGCCCGGCGGCGTGTAGGTGCGGGGGCTGTCATGAGCCAATGCGCCGTCAGTCTTTTGTTTATCGCCTTTCGTGTAATACGTAGTGTCAATTAAGTGCGCTCGCTAACATCATGGCGCCGCCACGTAAACATTCGACATTAACAATAAAAGACAAATTACGGATTATAGAAATGTTCGATAAGGGTGACAGCTACCCTGTCATTGCTCGGAAGTTTGGTATAGGCAGGTCAACTGTAGGCGACATAAAGAAAAACAATGACAAACTCTTGAAGTTTGTTCGCCTAACAGAACGTGGTCCCGGTGTACGAAAAACACAGAAGAAATAGGAAAATCCTGTTTTAGAAGATGCTTTGTTTACGTGGTTTTTGCAACAAAGGCGATTGCATGTTCCTTGTTCCTGTAAGTGGTGATATGATTTGTGAGAAAGCTCGAATTTTTCATCGCCAGATTACAAACTCCAATATCGGATTTAATGCAAGCCGGCGATGGTTAGACAAATTTAAAAAACGCCACGGAATAAGACGTTTAAAAATGGCCGGTGAAAAACTGTCAAATGATGAAGCCGCTATCGGACCATTCCAACTAGAGTTACAGAAAGTTATTAGAGAAAAAAAATTAACAGCGGAACAGGTTTACAATGCTGACGAATCTGGTTTGTACTGGCGATTATTGCCAGATCATACATTAGCCTCTGGCAATGAGCAGACGGCTTCCGGAAGGAAAATGATGAAGATGAGAGTGACATTCATGCCTTGTGCAAATGCGGCTGGAACTCATAAACTTCAATTGCTTGTTGTCGGAAAATCAAAAAAACCCACGGGGATTTAAAACAACACGTCTTCCTGTTTGTTATCGTGCACAAAAAATGCTTGGGTTACGAAAGACTTGTTTCTTGAGTGGTTTAAAACGGAATTCGTTCCCGCGGTCCGCCGCCATCTTTTGTCTGTTAATTTGCCTCTTCCGGCACTGTTATTGTTGGATAATTGTCCTGGGCATCCATCAGCAGATGAACTTGTCTCTGAAGACGGCCACATTTTTGCAATGTTCCTGCCACCTAACACCACGGCGTGTATACAACCAATGGATCAGAACGTTATACAAAATGTGAAGTTAAATTACCGCAAATCACTTTTGGTTAACTGTCTTGCATTATGTTCTGAAAACCTCATGGACTCATTAAAATCGATAACTTTAAAGGACACAGTTTTTCTTTTGGCTAATTGCTGGGCCAATGTTAAGACATCGTTAATTAACAAATCATGGAAGAATTTGCACCCTGAATTTCTCACTGATAATGACGAACCAGAAGATGATGTTCCTTTAGTCCAGCTTTTTAACAGGTTGAGGGGACCCAATGATCCTCAAATAAGTGAGGCAGAAGCTCAAGAATGGGCTGCTGGTGGTGCCGAAAGCGAGTTACAAAGATATGAAGTGGTCATTGATGAGGAAATTGTGCGAGCGGCTATGTGTGAGGACGATAAGGAAGATGAGGACAATAGCGTTGAAATTCTAAAAATCACAAAAGTTGGTAATTCAGAGGCAGTAGGAGCTTTAAAATGGGCTGAAAATAACGAATTTGATAGCCACGAAGTTATGTTTCTCCGTCGACTTAGAGACCGGGCTTTCGAAATGAAGTGCGAAAATTATTAACAGAAGAGTATTACAGACTTTTTCAAGAAGAATTAACTGATGTTTTATTTTAACTTACTGATTTCCTTACATAGTTGTAATTTTGAACATGTACATTTTGTCTATATGCTATAATTTAAAAATTGATTGAAGAAACTAAGGTTAAACATGTGTTTCATTAACATTTAATATGGCATACTATAATCCGGACGCCTCGATAATCCGGAAAGGGTCTTGTTTTTGCCTCTCCGGATTAACGAGGCCCTACTGTAGATGGCCCATATTGCGTCGCCAAATATAATCAAAATATGGGCGGAACCGACCTCATGGATGAGTTTATTTCCAGTTATCGGGTTGGCATAAGAAGCAAAAAGTGGTACTGGAATATATTTACATGGATATTGGATGCTGCAATAAACAACGGTTACTATACAGAAAACGCAATAGTAAAACCACAAATCTACAGTTTAGGAGGTAACTAGTACAGGTATACTTGGTGCGTTACGGTGTAGCTCCTAAAATACCAGGACCAGCAAAAATTTCCCGGACTCTTCTTCCATCCGTACGTTTTGATGGTATGCACCACTACGTTGCTCCATGTAACAGACGCTGCTGTGCTGGTATGGACTGTAAATCTTTTGGAAGAACCATGTGTACAAAGTGTGATGTTGGGTTATTTGTTCCTTGTTTCGCCAAATATACAAATGAGTAAACAGTTACACGTCCTAGGTACTACTTCTATAGATATATACATGTGTCTACATTATTTTCAAAGATAATACACAATATAACTCTATAGTTGCAAACGAATAAAAAATTGTTTCTTGGGTTAATTCATTGTACCTTAACCGCCCAGAGATAACACATGGTATCAGCTAATATTTCTGTTTTCAAACAATTTTAATTTTTTTACTATTTTTTTATTGTTATTACACTAATCTCAACTAATATAAGCCAGGTAGAATAAAAAAAAAAAATAGTTCCGGGCGCTAATGGGTTAATATTGTAATCAAAAGCTATTGGCTGGTATATTCCATGAAAACGCATTATATGACATTTGAATGCGTTTAGATTTACACCATTAAGTGTACACCAACTTGATAGACTATCTAAATCAGATTGTAATATTAGAGCATCATCCATGCCACTAATCACACTAAAACATATCAGGTGGTCATCAGCAAATAACAAGGCTTTGCTACCTTGAAAACAATGCATTATACCATTAATAAATATGTTAAATAATAATGGTCCTAAATGAGACCCTTGGGGAACTCCGGAGGTTACTGGAAAAGTATGAGAATATTCATGAGTAACTCTGATCATTTTTAAACTATTCGTAAGATAATCACTTAGCCATTGTAATACAAGACCGTCAACACCATAATGAAAAAGTTTATGTAGCAAGAGCTCATGATTAACCCTGTCAAAAGCTTTAGAGAAATCAGTGTACACAGAATCAATCTGCAGACCCCCTTCCAAACCATCAGACAATAAGTCAACATATGTGAGTAAACCCAATTCTGCAGACCTTTTAGAAGTGAAGCCAAATTGTTGTGATGTCATAATACTCGAACAGTCATAGGTGAGATAATATAAAATAATACTCTCAAAGACTTTGGGAATTATGCTAAGGATTGATATAGGACGATAGTTTGAGTTGTCTGATTTTCTACCCAATTTATACACTGGGGTGACGTATGAAGTTTTCCAATGATCTGGATATTCGCCTATAGCAAGAGACTTATATATGATAGAGCGGACGAGATAAAAGGAAGCTAAATTCCCTAAGAATGGAAGGTATTCCGTCAGGATCGGGGCGTTTTTTAATATCAAGTTTAGATAACTTTGCATAGATGTTCGAAGCCAGAGGTTGATTTGAATAAACTGATTAGACATTTTTAGCAAATAGATTTGCAATATCATTCCCGTTACCAGCAGTAAGGTCCCCAAGAGTCATTTCAGAAGGTATAGTGTTATTCACCCTCCTACTGTTTACAAACTTCCAAAAAACTTAACATTATCTGTAACACAATTTTCAGTATATTTTACATAATTTCGGTAGCAGTCTCGTGATAAAAGTTTACACTGAGCCCTTAATCTACTAAATTCCATTTAGTTTACAGGACACCTAGTTATTTTGTGAGCCACTTCTTTCTCGCACAAATGCCCCTTCAACTCCGGAGTATACCAACATGGAAACCTCTTCTTGCAAACCTTTTTCAGCGGAACAAATCAATTTATTATAGTGTACATTATATCGTAAAATATGGACACCATGTCAGTCAATTGATTCCAAGGAAAGGCACATTGCTTCATAATTTGTACGATTAAAATCGTAGTTTTCGCCTCCTGCTTGTTTTTCTGCAAATTTTTAGTTTGTTTCTGCATACTCTTAATTGCCTCTTTAAAAAGCGAATCTTCTTTCTCAATTTTACATTGGTATCTTCTGTGGAAGGTTTTCTGAAAATAGAACATTTCTCTAGACTAGTTAATCTTTGGTACTAAGGCATTATATAAATGCTACGTAAAATTTATATAGATAAAATACATATTACATTTTGATTTTAAAGAAAATTTGATATTAAACTTACCTATACGGATGAAAGAATTGTACCATCCGTACTATATCAGAAGAATGAGCAGATGGAGACGAGTCTGAATCACTCCGTTTTATTGGAGAAAGTTTTGTCAGAGATTTTGGTGAAGTACTTTGAGGTGAATCAACACTTTCCTGCTTGCTGCTACGATTAAAAAATATTCTTTGATTCTTTGTGAGTACTAGGTGAAAATTAACATACCATGTAGGTGGAGGTGAGCTAGGTAAATAACTTTTCTCCATGTGATCTACCTTGAGGTAGTTTTAGGGTTGGAATTGACTTTATTCTTAAACGTTTCCGTTCGCCTGCCACTTCAAAATTGGTTTGTACAAAATGTTCGAAGCACACCCTTTCATAGGCAATATTATAAGCTGGATCTTTTCCAAGTGCTACCAACCAGGACCTTTTAAGCGTATTGTCACTGGGAAATCTACAAATTGGAGAAAAAGGAAAATGTAAATTAACTTACATACAAAAAAAATCATATAACTTACTTATGAAATGTTACACCCTCTTTCAAACGAGAAATGTAAGTAGCGTTAGAGCAACCTCGTACAAAACAGGAAGGCATTTTAGCACAGTTTATAGCTAGTTTTCCTAGAGTTCTAGATCTTACAAATAACACACTATTATTAACTACCTTACTAAAATAACACTACTTATAAAATGTAATTAACCACTATTAATTTGTAATAAACACAAATATAATCCAAAAGTTAACACACAAATATCAAACTTGTGCTTAACTCAATAAAATAGAATGCGAAAATTGCGAAATGTGACCTGATGCCACTCCTGACGCTGTCACAAATCAGTCAAATCGCATTGCAACAACGGAAACAGAAATTGACAGAACGAAAATGTCGTGTCAGTTCATCCAGCTAAGTTCTAATTGGTTAATTATTTCAATTATGCTGTCAATTATTTCGCGCAACCAACCAACATTCCATCCTCAATATCAAGAAAACGCGTATGAACTGTAGCTTCTTAATACCAACTTAAAATTAGCACAACATGGCGGCCATGGATTAGAAGTCCATGGGTAATGCGCATGATTACAGACTACCAACCTAACAATTTTTCACTGAACCGAGCTTTGTTGAGCTCTCCTAAAATCTGAAATGTACAACTGTCAACGTTTATTAAGCTGAGTTTAGAGTTATGTGTGGCTTATCTAAGCCTGTACTTAAGCTTTGATTGTACAACCAGCCCCTAATCAACCAAAATAAAGGAATACACCTGAAAATTATAAAAGAAACCGTTATAAACTGAATACCAAAAATAATCTAAGGAAAGTTCACAAAGAAAAAACATTGCACCAGTTCTCGCCAAAACGACTCTCCTAAGAGAAGGGCTACGATCTAAATCCGTTAGTAGTAATAGTAATAACTAAAAGTTATATTTATCCCTACTAATTAAATATATCTGTAAAATGGACCCATATTTTGCTAACTACGATATTGAACCTATCAACACGAAAATAATAAATAATTTCACAAATTTTGGTAGTGCATATACTGTACAAAACTCAACAATTCAAATTATCCATAAAAATATAAGAAGTATTCAAAAAATGATGACGAAATGTTATTACTGTCAACTCAATTAAATTGTGAATTTGATGTAATCGTATTCACATAAATTTATATAGTATATGATTTAGATTTATATATCATTCCAGCATATGATATATACAACAATGGAAATTTCAAGAAAAACGATGTGGTAATTGTGTATATTAAAAAAATGAAATTACACAAAAAAGCAACTATTCAAAAAGTTAGAGAAAAATCTCACAGATCGGGATCAAGAAGATTATTACAAAACAATTAAAAACAAACTTCTGAAATTATTTCAAATATCCAAAATGAAATATACACAACAAATGATAAAAAAACATCAAAATACGTCCAATAATATGTGGACGTGTTTTAATAAATTATGCCTGAAAACTGGTATGATGAAACCTTTATTTAAATCAGGATCTAACTTGGAGATAGGAAATTATCGTCCAATATATTTGATTTCCACGCTGTCAAATATATAAAAAATACTAAAAAAACTGAATCGAAAAATTCCTAAATAGATGTCATGTAATTTGAGACAATCAGTCCGGCTTTAAAGAGGACAAATCAACAGAAGTTGCTATTTGCTCTCTCAGAAAAACATTTTATGATGCTGTTAACTCAAAATCACCCGCTTTAGTTATGTTCGTTGACCTCTCTAAAGCCTTCGATACTGTATCGCACGTCATACTGTTATATAAGTTACAAAAATATGAACTTCACGGCAAAATCTTCCATTTATTAAGTAGTTGAGGCATTATAGAAATACAACAATTTTATCTATTGTATATATTTAATGACAGTAGAACAACTCAGTTAATTTTGTCCACTGCTAGTATGCAACTGATTATACAAAAGTCTAGTGTATCCGGTTGTCTAAATGGGTTAACTTTGTCCCGTTATATATTTCTGGAATAATGGAATTTTGATAATAAAAATGAGTCTTGAGGAATATTTTTATTATACTCCGTTTTTAAAAGGCATGGAGTAATAAATCACTCATTTTGGCCGGAACCATAGGCGTATCACATTTAGTCATTTAAAAAAAGTTAAGGCTTCTAAAATTATCTCATTTCCGAAAATAACCGTTTTGTAATATTATTTAAAATGGAATTTCAAATTATCAATAATATAATAAACTGTGGATTATATCACTGACATCAATTTTCCACAAAATTTATTATTATGTATAAAAGGGCGTAGACGAGTCCCTCCACTAAGCTCCAGCTAGTTATAATCCTACATACAATAAATAATAAAATAAATGTTGATAACAATTTTATACAAATACATATATATATATATATATATATATATATATATATATATATATATATATCCAAACCAACCCCATTTGCCGATTATTTCACCCAATTAGCAGGTAACTGAAGAAACTTGACAAACATTTCTTATATTACTCACAGGAATATATTAGAAAATTTTACCCAAAATTCTTGGAAAGCAAGTGGAGGAATTATTAAGGATTAATTCAGGTAAAGTGGAAGAACTCAGAATCTCCTGTATAAGAACACAGGTAATGACAGAAGTGATTATAGCTTAATCTTTCTTAATAGATTATATGCTGAAAATATATCAGGGAAGGTAGCTCAAAAATGGTTTTATTATTGTGAAATATAGTCTTTTCAGTTCTAAGAAAATCCCCCATTAATACAATGTACTTACTAGAACTTTTCAGTAGCGGAAAGGTTGAATATTTTCAATTTACAGTTCATCTGTTCTGGAGAAACTGCTGTGTTGATTGATTTCCCCATTATTACTGTTATTTGTTATTATTTTTTACCGTTATTATTAACTGGTGTTTGTTTTTGTTCATCTATACAAGTTCTCTTCTCATCACACGAGACAAACACCTAACTACACCTTCCAACTATATAGTGTTCCAACCAAATTCGACCAGATATGGAGGATTTATCACCATCTAAGCGACCTAAAGTTGGTCCATTGTCGCTGAACGAAAAAAATCTGATATTAAATTGCTATTCTTCGTTGAAGAACGAAGAAATTAGAAAAAAAATCATGAATTTGACAGGAAGTGTTGATGAAACTGTGGAGATTACTGCAACAATGATGGGTGTTTCAAAAACAACAATTTATAATTTAATGAAGGAGAAAAAAAATGGAAACATCACAGCCCCAGGCCGACCCAAACTTGAAATGGATGACGACTTGAAGAATGGAATAAGGCGTAAGGTGCATGCTTTTTTCTTTAGAAAAGAGATCCCAACTCTCTCCAAAATTATGGCTTCGGTTCAAGAAGATTCAGATTTTCCGAAAATGTCTCGAAGTACATTATGGAAAATTTTGAAGGAACTTGGATTTGAATATAAAAAAAATTATCGGAACGCAATGTTGATTGAGAGACGACATTGTCATTTGGAGGAGGAGTTATTTGCGCAATATTCGGAAAACAAGACTAGATCAAAAACGAATTTATTTGGATGAGACTTGGTTAAATGAAGGTCATACTGTTTCGATGTTTTGGCAAGACACGAATGTCAAAAGTCGGAGGCAGGCAGCTATTGAAGGGTGGTCAATCCACCAGCAGGAAAAGGACGTCGACTCATCATTACTCATATCGGAAGTGCCGAAGGTTTTGTTAAAGGTAGATTGTTGTGCTTTGAGTCGAAGCAAACCGGAAATTATCATGAAGATATGGATGCAGACGTTTTCGAAGAATATTTCTCACAAATGTTAGATCTAATTCCAACGGGCTCAATCATTGTTATGGATAACGCAAGTTATCACTCTAGGTTAGTGGAGAAATTACCTTCAACTGCATGGCGTAAACAAGATATCCACGATTGGCTAACCTCGAAAAATATTGAATGCCCAGATAACCCGCTGAAAAATGAGCTCTTGCAACTGGCCAATTCACATAAACACAAATATAGTAAAAGGAGAATACTTTGAGTTTTATTCATAGTAACAAATATAGTAGATACGTTGTAGATCAAATGGCATCAGCGCGTGGTATAACGGTGCTGAGGCTTCCTCCTTATCACTGTCAACTCAATCCCATAGAATTAATATGGGCCAAAGTGAAAGGGGAAGTTTCAAGAAAGAATACGACAATCAAAATGAGTGACGTAAAAGTTTTATTCGAAGACGCGTTAGGTAACGTAACCAAAGAAAACTGGAAGAAATGTGTTGAACACGTGATACAAGAAGAAGTAAATATGTGGGAAATGGATCATATAAGTGAACACATGATTGAACCATTTATAATCAATGTTAATAATGGAAGCTCAACAGAATCGTCTGATTCTGATATATAGACTAGTTTTTGTGTTAGTTATTACTATTATTTGTTAGACTTTTTTTATAAATATTACATTAATTCGTACTTTATTCCTGCATTTTTCTTTTTTCCTCTCCTATTGTAAACGGTATATTAGTAGTAAAGTTGATACCTACTGCAAAAAAATTTGCTATTTTTTATATAATATTTTATGTTTATTGTTTATTCATAGGAACACAAAAAATGTGTTTTTATTGAATCGATATTGTGAACTCTTTTGTATAGTTTTCATAATTATGATTTCAAAGTGCCTTCATATTCATATACCAAGTTTGTTTTGTCCTGATTGCACGCCTCTGAGGATTAAATTGTTTATTTGTTCATTCAAATACAATAGAGCGACCCTTTCAATACAATAGGCGACCCAACCGAATACAGAGTTACGGGGTGTCTACCTGAAATTCGTAACAAACGAGAAAATTTTTAGTACAAAATTAGATAAACTTCGGAGATATTTTATTATACCCCTGTATCGGTTTTGCATACCTAATGAGCTTTTATTACTCCATCCCTTTTAAAAACGGAGTTTAATCTGTTACGTTGTAGTTTACAAATCAAAGAATATTTCAAAATTTTGTTCGGCTGTTATAGGTAACACTTTATGTCAAATCTGCTGTCGATATTTTTCATTTCCGACCGTTTTAAGCTCACTTGTACGGGAAATGTGGAAGTATTTTCTATATAGTCTCCATGTCCTAGCTTTTTTAGAGTTTTTTACAGTTGTAGTTGTAGCATTATAGAAATACAATAATTTTATTTATTGTATATATTTAATGACAGTAGAACAACTCTGTTAATTTTGTCCACTGCTAGTATGCAACTGATTATACAAAAGTCTAGTGTAGCTGGTTGTCTAAATGGGTTAAGTTTGTCCCGTTATATATTTCTGGAATAATGGGATTTTGATCATAAAAATGAGTCTGGAGGAATATTTTTATTAATTTGTTACGTTGTAGTTTACAAATCAAAGAATAATTCAAAATTTTGTTCGGCTGTTATTGGTAGCACTTTATGTCAAATCTGCTGTCGATATTTTTCATTTCCGACCGTTTTAAGCTCACTTGTACGGAAAAGGTGGAAGTATTTTCTATATAGTCTCCATGTCCTAGCTTTTTTAGAGTTTTTTACACGGATGGGTTTTTACTGACGATAAGTTCTTACTGAAATTTTATATAAAACTTCTAAGTTTTCGAATGTCAAGTCTACTGTAATAAATGTTGCTATGTGGCCAAGGCCACATGTGATTCTAATAAAAATAAGATAACCTAAACGGCCCTTGATAACGTTTGACTGTAAAATTAATTCATTGTTTTTAATTATTAAGTCAATATATTTTGTCAAAGAAACTGTTGTGTGTTATTTATATTACATGGCGCAGTCTATGTGGTAATCAGAGTTGAAGTGCATAAAATATCCTTTAACGGTCAGTCCTATTTATTGGGGAAATCGTGTCTTACAAGTTGCCTCAAAACATAAAATAAGAATTATGTCTGATGTAAGACTTCCAGAGCTATTATCGTTTGAAGGCAATCTGGCAGAAAACTTTCGAAAGTTCAAACAGTCATTTGAAATATATTTAATAGCAAGCGGCAAAATTAAAAAGGAAGATAAAGTCAAAATCGCCATGCTACTCAATGTTATGGGTGAGGAAGGTCTAGAAGTCTACAACACGTTAAAGTTGAACGAGGAAGACAAAGATGATTTCGATAAAGTAATGAACGAATTTGAAAAATATATGACCCCAAGAAAGAATGTTGTTTATGAAAGATTCCTATTTTATAATCGTAAACAGGATGAGGGTGAGCAAGATTGTTTTAGAAACACCGTGGATTTAAAATTTCACCATTAGGTACTGTCAATCTAGACTGTATGTTCAATAATCAGATATGTAAATTGAAATTTGTAAAAAAAATCAATGCCTATTCTTTGATTAAAGTCATGTCTCGATTTAAATATTTTTGCTTAAGTTAATGTGGTTAAATTATGTCAAAGTAAGGATAAATTTGTTACAAATAATACAGATGTTTTTGATGGGCTTGGTAAATTTCAAAAGAAATGCAAGCTACTATTAAAAATGGGTCACAACCTGTTGCTAGAGCACCTCGAAGGGTACCTCTGTCAACTTGTTTAAATAATCATTTAAATGATTTAGTCAATCGTGGAATAGTTGCAAAGTGTGAAGGTCCTACTGAATGGCTTAGCAATTTGGTTATAGTGGAAAAAAATCACAAATCACTTAGACTTGGCTTAGATCCTAAAGATCTTAATTCTGCTTTAGAAAGAGAGTTTTGTGAAATACCAACGTTGGCTGATATAGGTGCTAAATTAAAAAATAAGTCTTATTTAACAGTGTTGGTTTTTAAAGAGGGGTTCTATCAAGTCGAACTTGATAGTGAATCAAGTAAACTATGCGCTTTTGGAACTCCCTTCGGAGTCTATAAATTTTTACATTCGCCATTTGGGCTAAATTGTGCTCCAGAATTTTTTCAAAAAATAAATAACTATAACTTGGTGATATTCCTGGGGTGATAGTTTACTTTGATGACTTACTGATATCAGCTGATAGCTTGGAAGTCCATGATCAAATTTTAATTAAGGTTATTGAGAGAGCTAGAAATGTTGGAGTAAAATTTAATCGTAATAAAATTCAATACAGGGTAAAAGAAGTTAAATATTTAGGTAATATATTTGACAAACATGGTATGAGGCCATTTGATGATAAGATCA
Source organism: Galeruca laticollis (assembly GCA_963921935.1). NCBI lineage: Eukaryota > Metazoa > Arthropoda > Insecta > Coleoptera > Chrysomelidae > Galeruca > Galeruca laticollis. The sequence continues at coordinate 23,161,279 of OY998185.1, read as the reverse complement.
GAGCAATTATGGAGCTTGAGGAGCCAAAAAATAGAAAGGAATTACAGTGCATGTTAGGTATTATCAATTATCTTAGAAGCTACATACCAAATTTGTCAGATATATCTGCTCCTTTGCGAAATTAACTTGAAAAAAATTCTACATTTTTATGGACAAAAACTCATTCAGACTCGTTCAATTTAATAAACAAACTAATTAATTCTACTCCGGTTTTGGTTAGTTTTGATGAAGACAAGCCTATTGTAATACAAACTGACTCTAGTAAGAGTGGTGTAGGCTGTGTACTTTTACAAAATGATAGACCAGTTGCTTTTGCTTCTCGTGCGCTCACTGACTGTGAGACTAGGTTTAGTCAGATAGAAAAAGAGTTTAATGCTATACTTTTCTCTTGTATAAAATTTCATAATTATATTTATGGTAGATATGTTTTAATTCATACAGACCATAAACCCCTGACATCTATAATGAAAAAGGGAGTCGCAGAGGTAAGTTCCCCTAGACTTCAACGAATGAAAGTAAAGTTGCTAAACTATGATATAGATGTTCATACAAACCAGGAAAGGAAATGTTGATAGCAGGCCTGCTATCACGAAATTACATTAAACAAGCATCGGGTGATGATAAGTTTATTACTGAAATAGTTCATTCCCTAAATGTTACTAAGGAGAGACTAGAAAACTTTCAAGAGGAAACTAAGAAAGATGTTGATCTGAATAGATTAAAAGATATGTGTTTGTCGGGTTGGTCTAACGACATAACAAAAGTTCCTGATCTGATTAAAAAATATTTCAAGGACCGAAATAACATTTACTTACTAGATGATCTCATTTTTCATGGTGACCGAATAATCATACCAAAATCTTGAGGACCATGAAAACCATTATGGAATATCTATGACACGACAAAGAGCTAAATCAATAATGTATTGGTCAAATATGAATCAGCATATCTTAGATCACATAAAGAAATGTGTTACTTGTGAAAGACTGAAAAGAAGTAATGCAAAAGAGCCTTTAATTTTAAGGGATTTACCTGACTTGCCGTTTCAACAATTAGCAAGTGATATTTTGGACTTTGCTGGACAGTATTTAGTTATTATAGATTATTTTTCAAAGTGGCTGGAGGTAATTCCTTTAAAAAATAAAAATTCTACATCTGTAGTCAATGCTTTTAAATTAGTTTTTGCTACACATGGCATACCACTAGAGATTGTCGCTGATAATATGCCATTCAACTCTTTTGAATGCAAAGAATTTGCTCAAATCTGGAACTTTAAATTCAATACGTCAAGTCCGCATTACCCTAGATCTAATGATCTTGCAGAAACAGCTGTTCAAATAGCGAAGAACATGTTGAGAAAATGCAATAGTTTGGAAGTTGCCCTATTGGAGTACAGAAACACACCAATTTCTGGATCTAACAAGTCGCCAACTTCTAAATAACAGATGCATGCGTACAAAATTGACGATTAAAAATAGTTTATTAAAACCAGAAGTGATAGATCATGGAAAGGAGAAAGAAAAAATAGAGAATAAAAGGCGGCTATATAAACATTATTATGACAAAACTATAGTCAGAAGAGATGATTTTCAGGAAGGGGATAATGTGGTCGTTAAGGAAGGAGAGCAGTGACAACCTGCTAAAGTTGTGGAGAAGTTACAAGAGCCAAAGTCTTATGTTGTACAAAAAGAAAATGCTCTTCCCGAAGATTCAGTAACTCCAGCCCCAAATGGAATTGAATCGGAATCTAAAATTAAAGGTAAGGAAACACTGGCTAACTTGTCTGAAGCCTTGCCCCACAGCACACCAACAGTGACACATACCAAAAGCAAAAGGGTTATAAAAGTTCCTTCCCGTTTCCAAGATTATAAAATGAACTAATTTGTTTTGTTATTCTTTTGTTAATCTTGTTTGTAGTTCAAAGCTATTTTGTTAAAGGGAGAGATGTAATAAATGTTGCTATCTGGCCAAGGCCACATGAGATTCTAAAAAAGAAGATAACCTAAACGGCCCTTGATAACGTTTAACTGTAAAATCCATTCATTGTTTTCAATTATTAAGTCATTATATTTTGTTAAAGAAACTGTTGTGTGTTATTTATATTACATCTACATCATTGGAATTTTTATCAAGATGGATCGATGATTAACAAAATCGTAAGTTCTCCACGGATGGTAGCGGAGGCGTTCGTTTCTCAGATGACGTCAACCTAAAGAAAAAAGATTTTCTGAACGCGTCTTTGTAACCTGAAGTGTTGAAGGACAATAATTATGATTTGTCTTTCAATCTTTGATCTTTTTCTGCTATGGGATGGATTTTTTTATTATAGATGGTCATGAAGTACGAGATATAATAATTACTGTTAGCAAAATGGCTGATTTTTAATTTTCAGAAGTAGGAAGAAATCTGTCAATTAAAATGGTCGACATCTAATGGTTTTGACATTAACCGCAAATAAAACTCAGGCTTTTATTTTGTATTCATCCATATTAATCATAAAGATATTGCAACTTTTGACTTGAGAAATTCTCAATATTTTCAATGACATAAATGATTACATTTTTATAAAGATATTGTTTCAACATTTGACTTGACAGTCTCTCAATATTCTTAATGATATATTAATTATTACATTTTCATATTTTGATATTTCAACTTTTGAAATTATATTTCACTATGACTATAGATATGAGAAACTCTTTATATAGATAATGATATTTCATTAATTATTTCATTATTGCAATGTTTGTAAAACTGTAATAAATTGGTATACCAACTACAAGTTATTTTTATTTTTCCTGTGATTATTATAAATGCAATTCATAGGTAACATTTAATATTGTAGCTGTCACTTTTAAACTTAATCAATTTTCACTTATCATCATTTTATACTTTTGAACACGTTGAACGCGATATGGATACAATAAATGTTCTTTTAGAATATTCCAAACAGTTCTGTATGTGTATGTGTACATTGGGTCTGGCTTTATATTTCATTGCAATGGTCCCAATGTACACATATGTGATCAAATTAAAAGTAGTACTTATTAAATAAATCATTTATTGGCAATTAAGAAAGAAAAGTAACATACATATTATTGGCAAATAAAAAGGAAATTGATACAAACAATAAATCAACTTCTCATTACATAGATCGACCACTAACTATGAAATTCAGTAAAACAATGACGTTCCTGTAATAAACACACAATTTTTTTGCAAATGGTACTCTGGATCGTTCTGCGCTTATTACACCCATGGTTTCTGCATATTTGAACACCTTTGATGTCATTAGCTTTAGTCAGGTGCAAAACTTTTGAATTTGCTACCTCTTTGGGTGGCAATGGAAGATGTGCTGGTCGTCCAACATATTTCCTTTGCTCTCTTCGTCGTAATTCCTCATCTTCTAATCTAAAGTTACACCTTTTGTTAAACATTCAATTCTATTTTTGAATTCAACCAGGTCAAATATATTCTGTTTCTGAGTACCTAATTCTTGACGATCTACCTGTACTGAAGCCAACAGTTCACAGCTGTACAGTCCATAAAATGCTGAAGAACCCTCACTGGCTATTTTTTAGTCTTGTGGTAGCTTCTGTATTCTGCAATCATCCTATTTGTCAAGTCTACCCCACCCATATTTACCTAAGTTTGGGAACCTGTTCTGCGTTGTAGTTCCTGTATTAGATATTCCTTTTTCTTCTAGTGTTTCAAGCAGATTAACACTTGTGAAAATATCTGTCAAGGTATATATTGGTTCCTGGTAGACAAGTCCACTAAGACGTAATTTTTTAAACTAGTCGGGTTTGGTTTACGTGGAACATACTGACCAATAGAAATTGCCCCGAAAAAAGAATTATTTGTTCATCGATGCTTACATTTTGCTCCCTCCGAAGTATTAAATTATCAACAGCAGGCCGAATTTTCTAGAGCTTATCCCGATTTTTGGCATAATCTGTTATGAAATTTACTGTTTCGACCCTTACTCTGTGGAATTTATTCATACTACTTTTTTAAATGAAACTACCTTTTCTAACTAATTCCACATTGTGATTGAATGTGAATAGGCCACATACTATTCAAGAACTGAAAGATAGAATTTCAGAAGAATTTCTTCGGAAACGATTAGAACAGTGGATGAGTTTTCGTTCAGGATGGATTTCTGTTTTCAAAGACAAGGCGGTCATATTGAAGATCTCCTTTATTTTTTTTACTGTTTATACTGCAATAATAATTAGAAAAAAAAAATGATTTTCGTAATTTTTTCATATTAACCGTCAATATTGACCATTAACAGGTTATATGCTGCATTGGCAATAAAAAGCTGTAATAGAAAATAACAAAATATACGGGTGGTTCCATTTGAAAATACACATATTATCCGTATATCTCATTTGGCAACATCGAAAATAAAAAATTTAATGTCGCCGGTCCACCTAATATTCATAACCAAAATTTTGGTACCGTATGTTATAGGGTGTCAATGATATGTTCATGTATCCATACTTTCAATCACAAGGTAGGCCACTTCTTTGTCTAGCCAAAAATAATTATTAAACATCGTGTAGGTATCACATGATATGTAACTTTTGTCATTCTGACGATGATAGTAATATCGAAACAATTGTCAATTAGTAGTGATCCCTAAAGGACAGTAACGGCAAAAGGACATTAGCTTAGAAATAAGATTTAAATTTAGGTTAATATTAATTATAGTATTTAGCGAGCATTGATCTGAGACGGGCAATGTCAGTCACGTTCTTGTTAATGTATAAACAAACACGTACAACTTATAGACGGAGGTCAGGAATGTAGTAAAACATAGCTACACTTCCCATAAAATGAGAGTGAACGAACCAGGGAATTAGAATTGTTATTAATATTTTGACTAAGTCGATTGATATTTATATTTGTGTATTTTAACGTATTAAAACTCGATCCAGTGATTTTATGAATGTGATGTTGTTTATTCTATTCCCGAATACAGGTTGCTAGGTAAGTGGTTTCCTCAATGATAATATGCCTTTACGGTAAACGTCAAGTATACGAGGGACACTTACTAAGTAACCACCACATGGCGATCCTGCAAACTAAATGGAAATGGTAATAGTATAATGGTAATGGTAAAATATACATCGCCACTACATGGCGATCCTGCAAACTAAATGGAAATGGTAATAATATAATGGTAATGGTAAAATTAATGGTAAAATATACATCGCCACAACATGGCGATCCTGCAAACTAAATGGTAATGATTGGTAATATGGAAACAAATGGTTATTGTAAATGGTAAAATGGAAATGGTAATGGTAACAAATGGTTATGGTAAATTATCCTGTAAGTAAATGGTAAAATTTTATTCTGCGAACGAAAAATTATGGTACAATTGATGTTATAAGAGTAGAACTATATGGTTTTCTATTTAAATTTGGGACCTTGGAGAAGAGAAACAATGGGAGGATCATCAACCAAACAAGAGGCAAAAGAAACAGGAATTGTCAACAACACTTTCATGGTACAGCAAGATAATGTTGCGATGCACATAATGGTATTATTATACATTATAACTATAGTTTTCATCTTAAAATTTGTTTGGTCATTATGGAAAACGCACCGAAGAGCGTTGAAAAGGGATATCAACCGAAGCAATGCAGTAAAGCAGGCAACAGGAACTCTCACCGTGTAAAAATAATTGTAAGTACATATGCATTCTATTCTTATGAACGAATTTTTTTTTTAAATGTCAATAACGTGGGAAGATTTTGAAGATAAGTTACGATTAATTGTGGAAGAAGTTAATAAACAGGGAAAAAGGGTTTTGAAGAAAGAAACTCCTAAAAATCCTGATATACATATAGAAGTAATTAATAGCATAGTAGGTCTTTATAATAATTTTGCTAAGTTAATAACCAAAAATTGGAAAAATTTAAGTTCAGTACAACAGGAGACTTGTAAAAATTATTCAAGTAGGATTAGGGATAAAGCTGATAGGGCATTTCAAGCGTTAAGTTGTATTATCGACATACCTACCTCTATATTTGAGGAAATTGACACTGTTGTATTACAAGCAATAAGCAAACAGTTGAAAATGGCGACAAGTATGAACGATTTCTTTAATTTTGCGAGTAAAGTTTTACCGAACGAGTTTAACGGCGAAGCAATCAAATTACAGTCATTCTTAGACTCATTAGATTTACTACAAATAAACGCGACTGGTAATGAGGAAAATGCTATTCTACTAATAAAAACGAGACTAACAGGAAAAGCTAGAAGTTTAATCACGACGGAAAACTCCATTGCAGACATCAAGAATAAACTTAAAACAGGGATAAGAGGAGACAATCCAAGCCTTCTCTTAGCGAAGCTTGGTAAAATAAGACAAAATGGAAAGGATGTGACAGTATGCAACAGAAATAGAGAAACTAGCGGAAATATTACAGACAGCATACATTTCGGAAGGGATGCCTGAACGGCTAGCCGAAAAATATACGAAGGAAGCAACGATTAAGGCAGTAACTATGAATGCCGCAACGGATGCAACCAAAACAATAATTGCAGCGGGAAATTTTGAAACTACACAAGAGGTACTATCAAAATTGGTTTCAGTAGAAGGTATAGTAGGACAACAACAAGTCTTACATATGAAAGATAACAGGAATTTCTTCACGAAGTCAAACCTTGACTTTAGGAATAATCATCGGAGAGGAAACAACAGAGGATTTTATAACGGTAATCATTCAGGAAGAACATTTCGACAGTATAATCAAGGGAACAACTATGGCAGATACGAAAATTTTAATAGGAAATACAATAATAATGGAAATTACAATAATCGAGTCAACAATAACGTGAGAATATGCAAGATAGAAGAGAAAATTGAAGAAATGAGCAGACAAATAGCACAATTGAAGAAGGAAAACTACGATTTAAGGATGGAAAATATGGAACTGAAGGAAAAAGCCGAATTTTTGGAAGGAAACATGACAGAGACTCAGAAAAATTTTAGGGAGAAGAATTTAATAATACATGGTATAGAAGAAGAAAACGAAGAAGATGAGGAACAACTAGAAAACAAATTAGAAGATGTAATGAACAAGGTTAATAACACAGTAGATGTTAAAACAGATATTTTCAAATGTAAACGATTAGGAAACAAAACCAGTAACAAAAATAGACCAGTATTAATAATGATGAAAGATGTGAATAAGAAAGTAAAGACTTTGAACTGAACGAATAAATTAAAAGGAACAAAAATATATATTGATGAAGATTACCCAAAAGAGATATTGGAACAGAGAAAATAGTTAATAATATACATGAAACAGGCGAAAGAAAGTGGAGCTGAAGCTAAGATAATTGATAATAGATTAATGATTAATGACAACGTATATAGTTTGAAAGAATTAGAAGAAAGGAAGAATCCGTTTGAAATACACACAGGATGGAATAAATCAACATTAAAGGAAAATAACGAAACTAATCCGAAAATTTTCGATAAAATTTTCAGCGATAAAAGTTTTAATCAACCAAGAGGTTAACAAATTGTCTAGGAAAAATGTGAAATTTGATTTGGAAGAATATGATTTTGAAATACAGTATGTTAAAGGTATAGCGAACTACGCGGATAGCATATCGAGAATATCCATAGAAGAACTTGAGGATTTATACATAAATAATTCACATGTCTTGGCAATCACAAGAGCACAAACGCAAAAAGAAAACGCTAAAACAGAAAAGGATCAAAGAAATAAAGTAGAAACAAAGGAAGTAAGAATACAAAAACCTGCAGTAGTAAAAGTTTTAAATAACCTTGAGGCTCATAAATTACCAATTTTACACTTTGAAAATACCCGTATGTCACTTAGGATGAGCATCCGGATCAAAAATAAATTTAGTGAAGCCTTAAATACCGGATTACACAACTTCGACCTAGGACGAACGTTGGAAAAGCTTGACAAGCTTTTGGTAAGAAATGAAGTAAAAATAATGAAAATATATACAAATGATGATATATTTAAAAAGTGCACAGTAGAAGAATTTATAGAAGTAGGAAATCAAAGGTTAAAAAGTATTCAAGTATGTATATGCGAAGTACCAAAAACGGTACAGCAAAAAGAAGAGATCCAAAAGATATTAGAAAGATACCACAATGATCCAATGTTTGGAGGACATGTAGGAAATAATAGATTATTAAAGAAACTAAGAGCAAATTTCAAGTGGAAAAACATGGAGAAAGACGTAAGGAAGTATGTAAAAAATTGTCATAAATGTCAAGTGAATAAAGCGAAACTTAATCATAAAGAAAAATTTGTTATAACAGATACATCTATAAAACCGTTTGATATTATTTACATAGACACAATAGGTCCGTTTATAGAAAGTAACAACGGGAATCGTTATTGTATTACAATATTTTGCGAATTAACTAAATACGCAGTTATGATACCGGTTCAGAATAAAGAAGCGCACACAATAGCAAAAGCAATTTTCGACAACTATACCGAATTACGGATTGATGAAGGAGATAACAGATCAAGGGACGGAATATAAGAACGAAATAATGAAGAATTTAGCGGAACTATTAAATATAAAACATAATTTTTCAACAGCTTACCATCACGAAGTAATAGGCAGTTGTGAAAGATTACATAGGACATTTAACGAATATATAAGAAACTTTATCAAAGATTCTAGGGATAACTGGTGTGAGTTTGTAAGAATGTTCGCATATTGCTATAATAAAACACCAAATACGTATCACGGATACACTCCTTTTGAATTATTATATGGGAGAAAACCCAATTTGCCAGAATTTTTAGACGTAAAAATTGAACCGTGTTACAATTTCGAAAGATACGATAAAGAATTGAAATATAAGTTGCAATACGATAATGAAAGGGCCAGGCAGTTTTTAATAAGTAATAAATTAAATAGAGTTAATAATAGCGAAAATGATTCTTCACCTGTAAATTTTAAAATAGGGGAATTAGTTATTTTAAAAAATGAAGGGAGAAATAAATTTGATCCACATTATCTAGGTCCGTTTAAAATAACGGGAATAAAGGGAGTAAATTGCGAGATTACATCTCCAGATAATAAACAACAAATTGTTCATAAGAATCGTATGTTTATATACAAAGAACGGAAACATTTGTAAATAAGTGAAGTGTGTTGATAAACGAACAAATAGTGTTTAGTAAACAAAGACAATACAAAAAAATTCATTGCAGTAACGGCAAAAGGACATTAGCTTAGAAATAAGATTTAAATTTAGGTTAATATTAATTATAGTATTTAGCGAACATTGATCTGAGACGGGCAATGTCAGTCACGTTCTTGTTAATGTATAAACAAACACGTACAACTTATAGACGGAGGTCAGGGATGTAGTAAAACATAGCTACACTTCCTATAAAATGAGAGTGAACGAACCAGGGAATTAGAATTGTTATTAATACTTTGACTAAGTCGATTGGTATTTATATTTGTGTATTTTAACGTATTAAAACTCGATCCAGTGATTTTATAATTGTGATATTGTTTATTCTATTCTCGAATACAGGTTGCTTGGTAAGTGGTTTCCTCAATGATAATATGCCTTTACGGTAAACGTCAAATATACGAGGGACACTTACTAAGTAACCACCACAAATTTTTTAGAACTTTTACCATGTTTTCAATATATTGAAGAATTAATTAGAAACAGTTAGTTTCATTGAAAAAAGTAATCATCTGTTGTCCAAATTGTTGATAAAATGATGGAAATTTCTTAATTTAAAATAACGATTTCTGGTTATTGCGTTAACTATTAATGATATTTTGTAAGTTCTGGACCAGTACATTCTAATTCTTGGTAACCCAAGGTACTCATTAACAATGTCATGCCTGCAAGCGATCATATCTCTACGTCACTTGCTCCCAACAGTTTATTACAGGTTTGTTGAAAATGGATGTTTGTCTTTTCAGCAACTGATTTGAAAAAATGCCCATCATAACACTGGTAAAAATAATCGATTGGCGAATAAACTGTTTCAATGTCTTAGTTTTCTTGTATGTCATACCAGGCCTAAATTTTTTTTCTTTTTAGTTTTTCTTGTTGCACCTTTTAACCTCTTTAATTTGATAGTAGTATTAATAGAACTTGATGGACCAGCTAAATTTCTTTTTGTAGTAGAAGTTGATGGATCAGTGATTCTGCATCCGATGATGGCTCATCAACATGTTCCTGTGAGTTTGCTCTTGAAATAGATGAAGATTTGTTTATTTCAATGCTCTCACTGGTGGCACTAGGGTCAATGTCTGTTTGTTCGAAGAGATTTTCAACAATTTCATCATAATTGCTGGTATCTGAACCACCATATGAAACATGTTCGAGAGTATAGTTTTCTGGGGAAACCTCTTCGTCATCTTCTGTTACCCCAAAATCACTTTGTTCAAGAATTTCGGCCAGTTCTTCATCATTCATCGCTTTCTTGCAACCTATAACAGTCAGACCCAATGTCCACATATGTGTAAAAAACCAGCATTTTATAAAAATATTATGTATGCTACTCCGTTTACCACGTGGAACCTTTGAATTACCTAGTTTAATAGAATCCATCACTGCAATACATCTACACAACTCAACTTTTATCGAGCGGCTGTTGGGCTCTGATGATCAACGATACCGAGAGGGTCGAATTGACCACTAAGAACTTTACTAAATAGTGAGGTAAAATTTAAGAACGAGAAAAATGATTCGCAACATACGTGTACTGACGAGGATATAACTTTCAACTTTTTAACTGGAAAAGGCTACAGGAATTGTGTCAGGTTTTGAATTAGAATATATAACAATCTATTTTTGGTTAAAATTCTCAGCAGCCCGTCGAAGTCTCGAAGAGATATTTTTAACTTCATTTTGTATATACATAATCGATCTAGTTTTTCAGTAAATGCGACTCTATTACGTATTAGCATGAAAATATCAATTTTGGAAAAAAACTGACATATCAGCGTCTGCCTATTCTGCCTTGTATTCACACATGTACTTTCTCACACTATAATACCTATTGTTATCACTCATTTAAAACATATACCTATATGTTCATACAATTTTCAGATGTTTTATACTTACACAAATTTGAAATATTAAAAAATCAGGTTTAATTTTCTTTGCAGAACTACTAAGAAATGGAAAATACCTTAACCGAAATACTATTGCTGGTATAATGATATGTGGCTTTTGTGGAAATTTATACACAAAAAAAAAAGAATTCCTTTTCCACTTGTCTACAAATCATTGTATGAAACATAAGAAATTTTACCATAAAAATACAAGCTGCAGAAAAAGTCAAGTGACTGACATCACAATTTTTAGAAATCTTTATGAAGATGTAAAAAATGAAATTGAAGTCGTTGATGATGATTTGAAAGCAGAGCTGCAGAATATCAGATTCACTGATAATTTCAAGTTGAGTATAGATGAAGATCAGATATTGAAGAGAAGTGATTTAAACAGACATTTGTGTGCTCACTCAGGGGAAAAGTCAATCAAATGTAACATATGTTTGAAAATTTTTTCACCGAAATGTCATTTACATGATCATATTCATGGCCACAAACAGGAAAAACCATTTAAATGTAACATTTGTTCGAAAACTTTTTCACTTAAAAGTATTTTGAATACACATTTGCGTAGTCACACAGGAGAAAAGTTATTCAAATGTGACACTTGTTTGAAAACTTTTTCATATAAAAGTAGTTTGAATACACATTTACGGAGTCACACAGCAGAAAAACCTGTCAAATGTCACATTTGTTTGAAAACTGTTTCACAGAAAAGTAGGTTGAATTCACATTTGTGTAGTCACACAAGAGAAAAGTTATTCAAATGTGATATTTGTTTGAAAACTTTTTCACATAAAAGTAGTTTGAATACACATTCACGTAGTCACAGAGGGGAAAAACCATTCAAATGTGACCATTGCTTGAAAACGTTTTCACAGAAGCCTCATTTGAAATCACATTTGCTTAGTCACACAGGAGAAATGCCATTCAAATGTGACATTTGTTTGAAAAATTTTTCACAAAAAAGTAATTTGAATACACATTTACGTATTCACACAGGGGAAAAACCATTCAAATGTGACATTTGTTTGAAAACTTATACACGGAAAATTCAAATGAAATCACATTTGCGTAGTCACACAGGGGAAAAACCATTCAACTGTTACATTTGTTTGAAAACTTTCACATGGAAAAGTAGTTTGTATACACATTTGCGTGGACACGCCGGAAAAAAATCATTCAAATGTGACATTTGTTTGAAAAAATTTTCACATAAATGTAATTTAAATACACATTTGCATATTCACACAGGGGAAAAACCATTCAAATGTCAGATTTGTTTGAAAGCTTTTTCACAGAAAAGTTATTTGAATACACATTTGCGTAACCACGTGGGAAAAAATCGCTTTAAATGTGACATTTGTTTGAAAACTTACTCACGGAAAATTCAATTGAAATCACATTTGCATAGTCACACAGGGGAGAAACCATTCAAATGTTACATTTGTTTGAAAAATTTCTCATGGAAAAGTAGTTTGAATACACATTTGCTTGGACACGCCGGAAAAAAACCATTCAAATGTGACATTTGTTCGAAAACTTTTTCACATAAATGTAATTTAAATACACATTTGCATATTCACACAGGGGAAAAACCATTCAAATGTCAGATTTGTTTGAAAACTTTTTCACAGAAAAGTAATTTGAATAGACATTTGCGTAGTCACGTAGGAAAAAATCCCTTTAACTGTGACATTTGTTTGAAAACTTTTCCATCGAAAACTAGTTTAATTACACATTTGCTGAATCACGCAGGAAAAAACTAGTTTAATTACAAATTTAGGTATATACACAGGAGAAACGCTTTTCAAATATGACATTTGTAATAATCTTTCATACATGCATGAGGCAGACAACCTGTATATTATATCTAAAATAAATATTCAAAATCCATTCTGTTCAATTTTTAAAAAATAATTTGTGATGATATGCGGTCGAAAAATTGTGTTTTATTTTTAAAAGGTCCGTTAAATTACTTATTACTTTCATTAAGCCATAGGTTGGTATAAAGTTGTCAAATACCGCTTTCGCAATTGTTGCTGCTTCCTTGTTACTAACTATATATATACAGGGTGTCCCGGGACTAATGGGAAAAAAGTCAGGAGCGTATAATCTGAGCCAAAATAATGTTAGTACTTCATATAAACTTTTTCTATGTAGGCCCTCGTTTTCGAGTTATAGGCATCCAAAGTTTTAATTTTGAATTTGGTTTTTATTTTTATTTTTCTTACTAGTTATTTGATCTTTGTAAAATTTACGGTAAGGCTATAATGTACGTGTATGTTTATTTTGGAAAGGTAAACATATTTACAGTAGTGCCTTGAAGCCAGGGACGGACTACTCGCACAGGTTAGTGATCCATAAATTTGCAGGGATGGCACACCCTGTATGAAATTATTGAAATTGACTTCCCCACACATTAAGCTAATGAAAAGGTACTCTTGCTGGAATTCGATAAAATGAGCCTTTTGGCTAATATTTACAGTTTTATTAATGCACTACGTACAAATTTACCTAACTAACTTATTAATACGATGTACTACAAAAAAATAATTTGAAGATAGCAGATGATAAAAACATTAGGAACTTATTTAATGGGAATTAAAAAGGTACGCAGACAACGTAATTAGTTGCTTTTAATCAAAATTACGAACACAACATTATTAAACCATTAAGAAAACCTCATAAAACACAAGTTATAAAGCAATCGACTGAAACTAATTCCTAAACAACAAAAACTAACGTTTTTCTAATAAATGTTCAATATGAGCTCCTCCCACTTCCACGCACATTCTAAGTCTACGACGGTTGTTTCTTTGCACTTCTAATAACATTGCAGTGTAACACATTTCTGTCTATTAAATCTTGCCTTGTTTGCACAGGTGTTGCGTATACCTTACTTTTGAGATAACCCTAGAGGAAGAAATCCATAGGATTAACATCTCCTGATCGCGGTGGTCATTGAAAAGGGCCTCCACGACCAATCCATCTATTAGGAAACCTTGTGTGTAAATGCTATCGTACATCTAAACTGACATGAGGAGGGGCCCCATCATGCATGAACCATAAATTCCTACGAGTTTGTAGTAGCACATCATCAAACAGGTTCCATAACTCATTTTGCAAAAACTCCAAATATCTCTGACCGGTCAAAGTATCGTCAATAAAGTATGGCCCTATCAAATGATTGCCAACTATTCCTGCACAAACATTAACCATGAATCTATGCTGGCTCCTAGTTTGACTAATGCCATGTGGATTCACATCATCCCATAAATGCATATTATGAGAATTTATGACTACATCTCTGTTCAAACCGGATTCGTTCGTAAAGAGAACGTTACTAATAAATGTATTGTCTGCTTGTTGTTGTCGCAGAAACCACTGGCTATACTCAAGTCGTGAAGGATGATCAGCCACTGTCATACTGTGTACTTTTTTCATGTGAAAAGGATATAACAGCTGTTCTTTTAGAACGCGATGCACAACTGATTTTGAGACTTTATGTTCTCTTGATAATTTTCGTAAACTCGTTGATGGTTCATTATCAACTGCATTTAACAAGTCTTGTTCAACTGCCACAGTACGTACGCTTCGTACTGGACCTTCTCCACCTTTTTTTTGGCAAAAAACGTCCTAAAATTTAAAACTTTGTTTTGTATACATGGAAAATTACATTTACTTATTCATACCTGTTTCTCGTAACCTGAGATAAATACGCTCAAACATTCATCTGTCTGGCAATGCTCTGTTTGCAAAATGCTCTGCATAAAGCCTTCTGGCCTCTAAAAAGTTTTTACATTAAATTCATATCTGCGTACTCAATAAAAGTGAATTATGCCATTGTAACTGTTAAATTAAGGACTTATGAATTATTGACAAGTACTGACTACGAACTATTCTACACAATGTTTGACAACTAATCCTATGATTACTTGATAAACGGTAAAAACACTTTTAAAAAGTTTATACCAAGTTTCCAATTAATGAGTCGTTGATGTTTTTTATCTTCTGCTATCATTAAATAATTTTTTTGTAGTACTGAAGGTAAATCTTGGACATCGTATTAATAAGTTAGTTTTACCTCGTTGTGTACTTATAAAAATGGTGAATGTACGTAGTGCATTAATAAAACTGTCAATATTAGCCGAACGGCTTATTTTATCGAATTCTAACAAGAGTACCTTTTCGTTAGCTTAATGTGTGGGGAAGTGAATTTCGATAATTTCATACAGGGTGTGCCATCCCTGCAAATTATT
Organism: Galeruca laticollis; assembly: GCA_963921935.1. Taxonomy (NCBI): domain Eukaryota; kingdom Metazoa; phylum Arthropoda; class Insecta; order Coleoptera; family Chrysomelidae; genus Galeruca; species Galeruca laticollis. The sequence goes on along the minus strand of OY998185.1, from coordinate 23,145,908 downwards.
TGGACCACTAACCATTGCGAGTAGTCCGTCCCTGGCTTCAAGACACTACTGTAAATCTGTTTACCTTACCAAAATAAACATACACGTACATTATAGCTTTGCCGTGAATTTTATAAAGATCAAATAACTAGTACAAAAAATAAAAATAAAAAATAAATTCAAAATTAAAACTTTGGAGGCCTATAACTCGCAAACTAGTGCCTGAATAGAAAAAGTTTATATGAAGTACTAACATTATTTTGACTCAGATTATACGCTCCTGACTTTTTTCCCATTAGTCCCGGGACACCCTGTATATATATATATATATATATATATATATATATATATATATATATATATATATATATATATATATATATATATTGTTGTAGATAGAACGAGCATATAACATTCATAGAATCCCAATAAAGTATAAAATAATAATATCTATCAATAAAAGTGATTTGAAAATAAAGTACCAAAATTAATAAAATATCTATATAATAATATAATCAATTAGAATCAATGGGTATAATGTAGAGATAATAAAAAAAAATAAAAAGAATTCATAAACAATTATTCATAAAACAGTTTTAAAATAATTCTGTATTTTAAAAAACAACCTTAGACAGAACTTAACAAGCAAACGTAGATCAATAAAATAACGTAACGCCACACGGAATATTAGGCACCTAAAGCATCTGCTTATATTTAAAGAATAAATAGGATGGTAATAAGAAAATCAACAGTGCTACAATCATTGATTAATAAATGAAATTTAGAATTAGTAAAAATATATTTAAGATATGTTAGTTAATATTTAATCATAAAAGTTAATAGGAAACATAATAATATAGGTAGAAAACTGTAATATAAGTAATGTCAAAAACCAAAGCGAAATATAACAATTGACGACAAGTATACCAACATAAAATGTAATTTGATATGAAATATAAGAATAAAAATAAATGATTACCGATCTAATTTATGTGTATAGATGTAATAATATGAAACAAAATAAGAAATGAACTGTATCCATGTATATTATGTAAATATTTAGGTTGTAGGAAGTATGAAATTTGTATATTTGCATTGACCAATCGGAAGATTTCAAATAATCAATAACATGAAAAAACAATGATAATAAGATGTTAGTGAATTAAATCAATGACGATAAGGTAATAGTGAATAAAAAAACAACATTTAATAGCAAGTTTAAGTCAGAAAAACAATAAAAACATTAATAAACAAAGTGACAGGTGAAAAATAATCAAAGATTTTTCTAGAACATTGCCAGCTTCCGGTTATAAACACAGAAAGGGTTTTGGCGGATAAAACCGCGGTAGAAGTCAAGCGTTGTTAATCAAGGAAGAAAGAAGTGATAGTATGTTATGCAGTTTTTCTTAGTAAATTTTCAAGTAATAAGAGTTGAATATATATAAGTGAGAAGTATAAAAGTAATTTATAATTAAAATAAGTGCAAAGAAAAATTTGTGTTCAAACAAAGTCAAGCCAAGTAGGAGAATTATCACCAGATAATGATAAGAAAGAAGTTTGCCACCTGAAGCGGGAAAGCGTCATGGATGGACACAATTGAAGGCGTCGCTTGGTGAAATATAATGAAAAAGTGAAATTTAAATCATAAACACCTGGTAATAAAAGTTTTGAATTGATTATAATAAACTAGGAAACGTAAAAACGCACCATTATCAAATTTGTAGATATATGTATTAATTTCTGTCATGTTGAATTTTTCTCCAGTTACATATATATAAAACTTTCCACAAAACAACAAACCATAACTAATTTCAGTTTTTATCACATGCACAATTGTTATAATACGTTAAATTAATTTTATTAAAAGATTGAAATTAAGTAGATAAAATATTTCAAATATCCTCTCCATTTCACTAACCGATTAAAACTAAAGCAGTGTCTAAATATTTTCAATAATCCTATTTAGAAGAACAAGAAGAAAAAAGTTACAATAGCTGAACAACTTTAAACGCAGGTGTTCATTTTTTCAAAGAAATATAATGTTTACAAACGATTATGCAAATGAGTCTGCAAAAGCCGTCTCAAAAAGAATGAATAGTTTTTAAAATATATATAATTACTATTGGAATTTTCAAATTTTTTTGTTTTATCTTTTAATAAATCACATAAATAAATTACACTGATTAGTAATGTTGATTTTATTAAAACTTTGCCCAGGACCCTACTGAGATATAGAGTAGTGTATAAATAAGAGCAGCCGAGGTAATAAAATTTAGGAATTAAATGAAACCACATGATATTAAATAGCATAATGAATAGGAGGAATTAAGGATAAAATATATATGAATTAGCTAGCCCAAGAGTATAATATTGCAATAGTAACACAACATTAATACATTTTTATATTCAATTTATATTCACAATTAAAGTATAACAATCCATTTAACTATTTCAATTAGCAACTAAGTAGAATCATATTTAATTTGTCTCCGCAATATTGGGGCAAATAACATATAGTTTTCAATTATCAATTTCATATTCAATTTGTCGCAAGCCAACGTGGTGCTATTGTTGCTATAACTGCAATCAACCTATTTAATTATTTTAATTAACTCAGTAAGATATTTCCCATTTCATTTGGCGCCCAACGTGGGGCATTAGGGGCATTAATGAAAGAAAATCATAAAATAAATTAATAAAATAAAATAAGTCAAAAATAATGGAAGATGGATCTGATCAGGAGACTGAAGGAAGAGAACAAGGAATGGGTGATTTCCAAGTACATTACATGGAACAAGGAAGAAATAATTAAGAGAATGAGGAAGAGACAGATGGAAGTGAAAGAATGGAATCAATTGAAGAAATTGAAACAATGAAAATGAGGGAAGAGATACTAGGACAGAATCAAGGAAAAGGAGCTAAGAATAATGATGAACAAAATATGATGATGGAAATTTTACAAACTATGAAAAGAATGGAAACAAGCAATCAAAAAATGGAAATAAGTAACCAGAGAATGAGAGAAGAAATAAAAGAAGAAATAAAAATAAGTAATCAAAGAATAGAAGATATAAGAAAACAATTAGATGAATCAAAAAAATATACAGAAGAAAGAATCCAAGAAACGAAACAAGAAATTAGAGATGAAATGATAGGAAGAATAATGGAATTAGAAGAAGTGCAATCAACAAAAATAGGAAATTTAAAGAAGAATGAAAATTATTTGAAAATAGAAATTGGAGAAAACACCAAGAAAATAAAGGGAAACACTGAAAGAATAACAAAACTAGACAGAGGCATTATAAAAACGAATAAAAATATGCAATGTATGAAGGCAGATAAAAATAAAGAGATACAAATGAATTTTAAGATAGGAGAAGAAGAAAATAACAAAATAAAGAGGGAATTAAAAATGGAAATGAAAAATATCCAAGGAAAAGTAGAGCAAATTGAGAGGAAAGGAGGGAAAATGGAATATATTGGGGGAATAAAAACAATTTATGGATCAGCAAATCAAAAATTTGACGGAAATATTGAGAAATTACACCCAAAAATATTTATAAGAGTTTTGAAAAATAGAGTAAAAGGAATTAATAATATTGAAGACATAAAGGAGGTGATCAGAGATCATTTGGAGAATCACGCACTAATATGGTTTGCTGCCAGGGAAAAAGATATAACAGAATTTACTGAATTTGAAACAGCATTTTTACAATATTTTTGGGGCGAAAATGCACAATCAGCTGTTAGGGAACAATTATATTTTTGCACATTTTGTGAAAACAGAAGCCATAGTTTAAATAACTATGCAATTCATATGCATGCCATGACACAATATTTGGAACCACCAATTCCTGAAGAGGAAATTGTTATGTTCATAGCAAGACATTTTAAGGCAGAATTAGCTGAAACCATTGCGGTGTAGAACATAAGAAAACTTGACCAATTATCTATGTATCTACAAAGAGTAGAAAGGAATTTAACAAGACAGGACACTTCTCAGCAGAATCGAAGAGTAAATAATACAAATAACGAAAACAATCCAAGAAATACAAATAGTTATACAAATAATCAAAACAACAATTGGAACAATAATAGATTAAATTATAATAGAAATAATGATAACAATTGACAATATAATAGTAACAATAATTACAATAATAACAGAAATACAAATTATAGAAACAATAATTATAATAATAATAACAGAAATAACAATTTTAAGGATAATACAAATAGAAACAATAATGACGCATACAGACAAAACAATTACAATGACAGAAACAACAGACCATATAGAACAAACGAAAGAAGAAACTCAGAAGGAGATGGAGAAAGAAGAAATGGTAATTATGACACAAGAAGAGTTAATTATCAGAGAATTGATCAGAATAGAAGAAGTAGATCAGAAGAAAGAGGGGAAAGAATTACAAATGAGAATAATACAAGAACAGAAACGACACAAATACATAGACAAGATACAGGACGAACAACAGACATAAACGACAATCAAAATTTTTAAATATGCACACATCAAATAAGCAAAATTTATATATCTGTACCTATGAAAATCCAAATGAATTTATAAATTTTAATGAAAATATAAACACAGATGGGAATAATGGTTTAATTATAATAAATGGATTAATTAACAATTTAGAAGCTAAATTAATTATTGATACTGGATCAGAAGCTTCAATAATCAACCAAAAATTTGTTGATAAATTAAATATTCGAATGAATAATATTATTAAAATTCCAAAAATCAATTTAATTGGTGCTAATTGAAAAAAATTATGTGAAATCAATAAATCAATTAACATAAATGTAAATATTAGGGAAAAAGAATTCAATTTACAAGTACTAATAGGTCCAAATATTGAAACTGAAATAATAATAGGATGTGATGAGTTAGAAAAACATAAAGCCATAATAAATTTAGAAGAAAGAAAATTAAGAATGGATGGAACATGGATTAACTTTGAAATAATAGTATTGAAAGAAGAAGTAAGAAGAGTTAGCAATATGTACAAGGAAGAAGTAGATAATGGTTATGAATATGAAGAAGAAAGGGAAGATAAAATTATAATTGATTGTCCAGAGGATAGAAAAGAAGAAATAATAAATTTAATCGATAAATATAATAATTTATTTTCAAAGGATAATGGAATTGCAAAAGATTATGTACATAAAATAGAAGTGAATGAAGATATTAAAAATATCAAAGCAAAAACATATCCTATCCCGTATAAACATAAAGATCAAGTGAGAAAATGTATAAAAGAACTTTTGGAAAACAAAATAATAGAAAGAAGTAATTCACAATACATAAATCCTATTGTTGTAGTAGTTAAGAAGAATGGAGAATTGAGACTTTGCTTAGACGCTAGAAATATAAATAAATTTTCAAAACCTCAATATGAAGCACCTATGTCTGTTGAATCTATTTTAGGACGGATAACAAAAACATCAATATTTTCACGATTAGATTTAAAACATAGTTTTTGGCTAATTCCATTGCAGGAGGAAAGTAGAGATTATACAGCTTTCTCCATAGATGGGGAAATTTATAGATTTTGTGTTGTGCTATTTGGTGTTCAAAGTGCATGTAGTTCGTTAGTAAGAGCACTGAATAAGATATTAAATAAATATGAATCATTTGTATTGCATTATGTAGATGACATTAATTTTTTCTAAAAATATAAAAGAACATAATTTTCATCTTGAAACAATTGGATTCTGCGGAATTAAAACTAAATAAAGAAAAATGTGAATTTTATAAAAAAGAGATAATATATTTGGGATATAAAATTAATCAAAATATTGTACAATTAGATCCACAAAAAATTAAAATAATTCAAGAATATGCAAGACCGAAAAATTTACGAGGTTTCTTGGGGATGCTGAATTATTATAAGAGGATGATTCCTGATTTAAGCAATAAAGAAATTCCATTAATAGAATTATTGAGGAAAATGTCAATTGGCAATGGAATGAAGAGAGAGAAAAGGCTTTCCAGGATATTAAAGCACAATTTGTGGAAAATTTGAAAATTTATCACCCTATTTATGAAATTCCATTTATTCTGAGAACGGACGCTTCAGTGAACAGACTAGCAGGAGTACTGGTACAGGAACAAGAAGAAGGAGAGGTGCTTATTTGTTTTGTATCAAGAACAACGAAAAAGAGTGAGAAAAACTATAGTGTGAGTGAGCTGGAACTTGCCAGTATTATTTTTGCAATAAAGAAATTAAGATTCTATTTGCTAAGAAATCATTTCACATTAGAAAGTGATAATCAAGCATTAACATCAATTCTAAGTAATAAATATGGCAACAACAGAATTCATTGATGGGCATTGCTTATGCAAGAATATGATTTCACAATAAAGTATGTACCAGGAAAATTAAATGTAGTAACAGATGCCATCACTAGAATGGAAGAAAAGTCAAGAAATGAAAATAGACAAATTAAAATAGGTGTGAACATACTAAAAGAAATATAAGGTTTATTTCCAATTAATAATATTATAGAGGACCAAAAGAAATTAAATCAAAAGGAAAGAGCTCAATATGAAGATAACGTTTATTATAAAATAGTCAATGAAGTAGAATCATATCAAATCACAGAGGAATTGGCGGAAAAAATTTTACAAGAAATACATCAGAAATATGGATATACTGGAAGTACGAAAATTTGGCTAATTTTCAGAGAAAACTATATAGCAAAAGGAGATCTAGCTATTGCGAAAAATATAACAAGAACATGTGAAATCTGTCAGATGGCGAAGGAGAAAAACATGCAAAATCAAAATATACCAAAATCCATCAAAGTAACGAAGCCTTTGGAAATTTTATCAATTGATTTCATGTAAAATCTAGTTCCTAGCGAAATAAATGGTAATGTACATATTTTAGTAGTTCTAGATAATTTCTCTAAATACATAAAATTGTATCCAACTAAGAAAACAAATACAAAAATAGTACAAAAATGTTTAACAGATTACTTCTTAGAGATAGGAATACCGGAAAATTGCATAATGGATAATGCCACTTATTTGAATAACCAAAGAATTCAAAATTGGTTAGGAAAATCCAATGTAAATCCAATTTATACTAGTGTAAGACATTCGTGTGCAAATCCATCGGAACGATACATTAGAGAGGTGATAAAATACCTAAGGATTCTAACGAGCAGCCATCATGAACAATGGGAACAACAGCTTCCAATGATAGAAGAATATATGAACGGGATACCTAACACAGAAGTTTCACCCATATATCTGATGAAACAAATATTACCAGATCGTCCATGGATACCTAAAAATATTGAAAATTATGATAAATTGATTGAGAAGGTTAATATAAGATTAAGGAAAACAGGAGAAAAATTTTTACAGAGAAAATTGAAGGGTATCAAGAAAGGAATTACATTCAAAAAAGGAGATTTAGTAATAGTAAAAGTATTGAAGCTATCTAATAGAAAAGAAAACAAATGTGCGAAATTGCAATTACCATTCGAAGGTCCTTATGTGATTGACAATGAAAATGGAGTGGATAGCTATGTTTTAAAAGATCCTATTAGTAATAGAACTAGATGAGTATTTCATATCAGTAATTTATATAGATTTTGTAATTAAATTATAGTTAATACTAACAGACATTAACTGACAATCATTGATTAATAAATGAAATTTAGAATTAGTAAAAATATATATAAGATATGTTAGTTAATATTTAATCATAAAAGTTAATAGGAAACATAATAATATAGGTAGAAAACTGTAATATAGGTAATGTCAAAAACCAAAGCGAAATATAACAATTGACGACAAGTATACCAACATAAAATGTAATTTGATATGAAATATAAGAATAAAAATAAATGACTACCGATCTAATTTATGTGTATAGATGTAATAATATGAAACAAAATAAGAAATGAACTGTATCCATGTATATTATGTAAATATTTAGGTTGTAGGAAGTATAAAATTTGTATATTTGCATTGACCAATCGGAAGATTTCAAATAATCAATAACATGAAAAAACAATGATAATAAGATGTTAGTGAATTAAATCAATGACGATAAGGTAATAGTGAATAAAAAACAACATTTAATAGCAAGTTTAAGTCAGAAAAACAATAAAAACATTAATAAACAAAGTGACAGGTGAAAAATAATCAAAGATTTTTCTAGAACATTGCCAGCTTCCGATTATAAACACAGAAAGGGTTTTGGCGGATCAAAAAACTCGCGGTAGAAGTCAAGCGTTGTTAATCAAGGAAAAAAGAAGTGATAGTATGTTATGCAGTTTTTCTTAGTAAATTTTCAAGTAATAAGTGTTGAATATATATAAATAAGAAGTATAAAAGTAATTTATAATTAAAATAAGTGCAAAGACAAATTTGTGTTGAAACAAAGTCAAGCCAAGTAGGAGAATTATCACCAGATAATTATAAGAAGGAAGATTGCCACCTGAAGCGGGAAAGCATCATGGATGGACACAATTGAAGGCGTCGCTTGGTGAAATATAACAAGGTCTGTGGTGTGTTTTAATTAATAATATTTGGTACCGAATAATGAAAAAGTGAAATTTAAATCATAAACACCTGGTAATAAAAGTTTTAAAATGGTTATAATAAACCAGGAAACGTAAAAACTTACCATTATCAAATTTGTAGATATATGTATTAATTTCTGTCATGTTGAATTTTTCTCCAGTTACATATATATAAAACTTTCCACAAAACAACAAACCATAACTCATTTCAGTTTTTATCACATGCACAATTGTTATAATACGTTAAAATAATTTTTTTTAAAGATCGAAATTAAGTAGATAAAATATTTCATATATACTCTCCATTTCACGAACCGATTAAAACTAAAGCAGTGTCTAAATATTTTCAATAATCCTATTTAGAAGAACAAGAAGAAAAAAGTTACAATAGTTGAACAACTTTAAACGCAGGTGTTCATTTTTTCAAAGAAACATAATGTTTACAAACGATTATGCAAATTGATGCAAATGAGTCTGTAAAAGCCGTCTCAAAAAGAATGAATAGTTTTTAAAACATACATAAAAGTTGTGTGATGTGGAAATTTAGATGTATATAGAAAAAATCCATATTTACATTTTATAGCATAAGAATTTTTCATAGTTAAGAAAAGGATAATCATTTATTTTTGTATATAATAGGTATATGACTCCAATAATAAAATTAAAGCGCCAACTATATTTTATATATAATTAATATTGAAATTTCCAAATTTTTTTGCTCTATCTTTTAATAAATTATATTGATTAGTAATGTTGATTTTATTATGACTTTGCCCAGGACCCTACTGAGATATAGAGTAGTGTATAAATAAGAGCAGCCGAGGTAATAAAATTTAGGAATTCAATGAAACCACATGATATTAAATAGCATAATGAATAGGAGGTATTAAGGATAAAATATATATGAATTAGCTAGCCCAAGAGTATAATATTTCGATAGTAACACAACATTAATACATTTTTATATTCAATTTAAATTCACAATTAAAGTATAACAATCCATTTAACTATTTCAATTAGCACACTAAGTAGAATCATATTTAATTTGTCTCCGCAACATTGGGGCAAATAACATATAGTTTACAATTATCAATTACATATTCAATTTGTCGCAAGCCAACGTGGTGCTACTGTTGCTATAACTGCAATCAACCTATTTAATTATTTTAATTAACTCAGTAAGATATTTGCCATTTCAATATATATATTTATATATATATAACCAAGTAAAGAACCTATAGAATTGAGAGTATTAAAGGAAATAATGCAGTATGCTCTTGACAAAGACTGGATACATTTATATCCGGAGTTATTTCAATATATCATCTTTATGTTTTCGTTTCATGTGTTTGTTCAAAACTTGAGTAATATCATCTAATTCGTATGCTCTGACAGGTATTAAAAATTTGTACACCATCATTGGACTTACTACCCATAAAAATACAGTATTAGTTTCATCGATATTTGGTATAGGATTAAAAGCGCTAAAACTCATGATATGTATCTCATAGTCAACGTTTTCATCCAAATAAATAAGGGGAGTTAAATTGACTGTCTATAGTTGAGGATTTATCACTAATTGATAATAGAATATCTCCAACTTTCCTTTCTTTGGTGTATTATAATAGTTATATATGTAGGGAGGAGGGCAGATGTGGAGAGAAGGGATACAAGGTGGCAGGATGTAAGGTGAAAGGGGTTAAGGAAAAGAGTAAGTGCTGGCTATGTTAGAGCGAGGATCACACATAGCCAGGACTGTCGGCAAGCTTTTCTTTGTAGGGTATGTGGGGAAAGGGGACATAAGCCAGGGGAGATAGAGTGTAGTAGGGGAAGGAAGAGAGTAGAGGAACACGATGGAAAAGAAGAGGGAAAAAATGGGATGGACTCGTCCACTCTGAACCCCTCAGAGGGGATGAGTTTGGCCAAACAGGAGGAAGAGGTAATCAGTACGCGGGAAAAAGGAATGTAGGGGACTGATGGAGGGTGATACAGATAAATTTAGGGCAATGCAGGATAGCGCATGATATTTTAGATCAGGTGATTTTTAGGAGGAAAGTGGATGTGGTGTGTGGATCTGAGGTAAGTGCTAGATATGTGAAAAAGCAAGGATGGATTATGGATGATACAGGAGAGGCAGGAATAAGAGTGGTGGGAGTGGGATTGAGTGCGGATGAAGCGAAATGGATGGATGGTAGTGCGAATGGGAGACATGGTAGTGTACAGTGTATATATATATAAGCCCAAATGTCAGTCTGGAGGAATACGAGAGAAGCACGACAGGACTGGAGGACGACCTGAGGGTGTCAAAAGGCGAATCATAAGGAGAATGGTGACAGGGGATTTCAATGCTAAAAACACTGCATGGGGAGGGGATGAAAACGGAGAGGAGAGGGGAGATACTGGAGGAAGTGTGGGCATCCAACGGGTTAGTGGTGCTGAATGATGGACTCCTGCCCACCTTCGTGAGGGGTGACGGGGTTCGTCATATATTGGCTGGGAGAAAGAGTGAGTAGTTAAAGGGTGCTGGAGGATAAGGAAAGCTAGAGTTTACATAGATATGTGGAGACGGATATAAGGAAAGGGAGAAACGAATTATCGGAATAGATGGGATGGAGGTGGACGAAGACCGAGATTGAAAGTATGCGGATGAAAGTGTGAGAGGAGATAGAAAGGGGACTTGAACATGAGGTAGATGAATTGTACGATGTGATACAGAGCTGTAAGAGAGGGAAAGAGGGGTAATATGCGTGGGAGGAGAGCTAATTACTGGTGGAATGAGGAAATAGAGGAGTGTGAAGGGAGTGTAATAAAGAACGAAGGCGGATGCTGAGAGGAAGAGAGTGGATAAAGGGGGTTACAAGGAGAATAAGGAGCTGGATCGTAGGGTGGAGAGGGCAAAAAGAGATAAATGGGAAGAGCTACTGGGGGAATTGGGAAACAATCTTTGGGGAAAGGCGTATGAGGTAGCGGTGAAATGGATGGGGGGAAATAGGAACGAGGTGCTGAAGGAAGACTGGGAAAAGGAGATTATAGGGATGCTGTTCACAAGGGTAGAAGGGAGAGTGAAGAGAAGGATTCGGGAAGTCGAGGAAACCAGAGAGGTGAGGAAAAGGAGGGGAATTAGGTCGGTGCAGAAATGGGAAGTAGAAGTGAGGAAAGCACCAGGCATAGACGGCTTGAGCAGTGAAGTGGTGAAGGGGCTGTTGAATGACAATGGGGAGTATTTCTGGGAATTATTTAACAGGGTGCTGAGAGGGAGAATTCCCGGAAAGATGGAAGGTGGCCAAGGTGATACTGGTGAGGAAGGCGGGTAAAGACGGGAAGCGGGCGGGGGACTACATGCCCATCAGCCTGCTGAGTGGTATTGGTGAATTGATGGAGGGAATAATAAGGGGTAGGATTGAGCAGGATGTTGGTAGGAGTGGGGGTTTTAGGGTAACCATCACGGGTTTATGAAGGAAAAATCATGTATCTCTGCGCTGGACAGGTTGATGGGTTTGGTGGAAAGGCCTAGAGAGGGCAGCTGGAGGGAGGAACAAAAAATTGGCCCTACTCGTTTTCTTCGATGAAGGGAACGCGTTCAACAGCGTCAGTAAAGGTGCGGTGTTGAGCGCGTTGCTGAGGCTTGGAGTGGGGGGTTTGGTCAGTCTAGTAGAGGATTATTTGACGCGGCGAGTGGTAGTGGACTCTAGACGGAGGAGGTGTGATATGGAGGTTGGAGAACCTCAGGGCTCGGTTCTGGGAACAACACTCTGGAAGTGTGTCTCCGACGAGGTTTGTGGGATAGTATGTGAAGAGGGTTGTGAGATTACGGTGTATGCGGATGATGTATGTTTGGTATGTACGGCAAAGGCGGAGATAGAAAGAAAGGCGGAGAGGATGTGTAGGAAGATTGTATAGATGATTGAGCGGTGCGGACTGGAAGTGGCGGAAGAAAAGCCGGTGGGGCTGCTTGTGAAAATACGGAGCAAAACGAAGGAAGTAGGGGTGATGGTGAAGGGTAGGAGAATTCGCATGGAGGAGTCGGTAAAGTACCTGGGGATGTGGTTGAATAGCAAGCTATCGTTTAAAACGCATATGACTAAGACGGCACAGAGGGCGAAAGCGAGGGCAATAGTGCTGGGAAGATTGCTCTGTAACGTGAAGTGGAAGAGGAGGGTAATTGGTAGGACAATAGAGCAGAGTATGCTATATGAAGCGGAAGTGTATGGTGAATGAGCGGAGGGTGAATGCGAGGGCTAGGCCACTCCTGCGGGTGTAGAAAGGGATACTCCTTAGGGTGATGCAGGGTTACAGGATAGTGGGGGGACTGGCAGCAGTGGTGCTGTCACGGTCCTACCCAGTGGACGTGATGGCTAGGAGGAGTGCGCTCTACAAGGAGCTGTTGGGAGTAGTAGAAATTGGATGGACCGGAAGTTCGGGGAACCACTACTTGACACAGGTACTCACAGGACATGGGTCGAGAGTGGGGTACCTCCACAGGATTGGGAGAAGGGAGTCGGGACTGTGCGAGAGGTGTGAGGTAGAGGATGTTGTGGGGCATGTGTTTAGATGCTGGAAGAATGAGGAAGTGTTGAAGAGGTTGGAAAAGAAACTAGGGGAGGCGGTGTATTGGGAAAAAATGGTGGTGATAATGCTGAGGTGGGAGGAGGAATGGTTGGAGGTAAGTAGTATGGTGGAGAGCATGATTAGGGGGAGAGAAGGACTGGATATGGCATGAGAGGTAGAAGTAGAAGGGAGATGTAGGAGTGTGTGAGCGACCACCGTCCGCCTTGAAGTATGCTAGGGTAATGATTCCGAGGCGGGAGTAACGGCGAGACAGAGGTGGGTTTGGTTGGTAGGCATCCTCTTGGAGATGAGCCCAACACTGTTTGGGTCCTGGGTAGGACCCATTCGAACATGATCTTCCCATCTCAGCCCGAAGAAAAATGCCCTTATGGCATCTTTATGACTGCATCATGTATATGAAAGAAAATAATTATGCCACCCCCGTATAATTACATCATTCGACCTTAAAACACCTGACATTCACTGACCTGTCGTATCATATTACCAGCTATTTAGCGGCGGGAAGCATCAATGAGATAAGATCTTTCCAAGATCGGCAAAAAAATTTCCACGCTCAAGCTGCCCTTAAACTACTAACTTAACTTCTGTCATCCTGACGATGATATTAATATCGAAACAATTCTCAATTTAGAATTTTTACTATTTTTTCATTATATAGTTAGAAACAGTTTCATTTATCAAGTAATAAAAAGCATCAGGGTAGTTACAAACTACATCATCTAAAAGTTCTAAAATGACCGCTAAACTCAAACACGGTGAGGATTTTACACCAAAAGTGAGGTTTTGAGCGAGTAAACTGAAGTACGAAATGGTTTGAATTTGTCTGTACATCTTTTTTATATCTGATATTACTGCTGTTGGAAATAATCAAAAATTTAACACAATTACCGAATTATTTAGAGTATATCATTTAATGATGTATTTTTGTCGGTTCTCATACTGACGTCAAACAGAATACGGCAGGGTGTGGCAACACTATCAGGTTTAAAAATGCAATGGTGTGGTATATAATATGTAGGGTTTAAAGGTACTTACGTCAATAACAGAAATTTCAGATGAAGAACGAGATAAATCATCACTGATCACCATAGTGGTTCCTTTTCTGTGTTTAATTTCAAAATCAAACTGGGAGAGCCTAAGAGAAATACGTGCTAAGCGACTTGAGGGATTCGAAAGTTTAGAAAGATACTGCAAAGAAGAATGATCTGTCTCAAGAGTAAAATGAGTGCCTTAACATAGCCTCGGAATTTTTCAACACCAAAAATAACTCCTAAAAGTTCTTTTTCTGTTGTTCTGTACTTTCTCTCAGTTTTATTCAAAGTACGACTTGCATAAGCAATAGGGTGTTCGAGACCGTCGCATTCCTAATACATGATTTCACCAAGACCACTTTCACTAGCGTCAGATTGAATGATAAAAGGTTTTGAAAAATCAGGGCTTGCAGGAATTGGACTAGAAGTAAGACGTTTCTTAACTTCAGTAAAAGCTTTTTCAGCTTGCGGAGTCCCAGAAATGGATTGGCCTTTCTTTTTGCCATGAAGAAGATCAGTGATTGGAGAACAAATAGTAGAAAAATCTTTAATAAATCGACGATACCAACGAATAAGATCTATGAGACGTTTTATCTCGGTAGTATTTTTTGGAGCTGGATAATTCAAAATAGCAGAGTCTTTGTCGTCATCTATGCGAAGACCATTTTTGTCAACAACAAAACCTAAAAACTTAAGAGATTCACGACAAAATTCGCATTTTTCAAGATTGACAGTAAGATTGGCGGCATTTAGCTTAAGATACAATTTATTGAGAGTTTCCATATGAAGCTCAAAGGTAGGGGTAGCGATAATAATGTAATGTCGTTTCTTAAAGTTTGCTATGCACGATATAACATTAAATAGTATCAACCAACATACATAAAAACCAAAGCAAAAATCTGTGTAAATGTGTTTAAAATAAGTCTTATATTATCTGCCTCAAAGAGTTATCACCGGTATATTTGTATTATATATTCTTATTTTCATGTGTTTGCTGATTATTTTATTTTTAATAAATTTGTTTGGATTATAAATGGTGGCCTGTTTATGCGGATGACAGGAGACATGTAAAGAGAATTGTTTCTGAACATGATTTGAACAATATGTAATCATCTATCTCGTTCCTTTTACCTGTTTTAAATCTAAACTTACGACCATTTTTACAAACACTTTAAATTGTGTCCAAGACATGATATGCTTTAACAGAGCTTTAACTTAGCCTAATAGCACAACTGCTTCTTCAGAAGTATCGAATGATTCCTTTGCAATCTTTAGACTCAATCGGGAAGATTCTGGTTCTACCCATAAAAAAGGAGGAGGAGTCCTAATTGGAGTGAAAAATAGTTTCCATAGTGTAGTGCATAATGAGTGGATATCTGATGCTGAAGATCTATGGGTAACTGTCACTTCTCAATCTTTCAAATTCAATATTTGCTATGTACACATTCCTCCAGGCAAATCAATTGATTGGAACTTGTTTTGTTCCAAGATTCACGCTATTGTTGAGGATACTCCTGAAGATCCATTTTGAATATGCGAAGATTTTAACTTGCCCTGCATAAAATGGTCGCTAGACCCATAAACAATTACTGTATACCCTCACAGTTTTCCTATGCCAATTCTAATCTATTTACTAGTTTTTGTCAATTCAATAATTTTGCCAATCAATCAAGAAACACCATTGACCTAATCTTGAATAATAATTTTATAATCGAAAATATTATTGGAAGTGAGTTCCTCTTGTTTCTGAAGATCATTGAAATCATGGAATTTTTGAATTTTACACGTGAAAATCAGAAAATTAATTCAGATGTCGAACTTAATTATAATAAAGCAAATTTCGACTTAAATTAAGAATTATTTATTTTCTATTGACTGGAATTGTGAATTTCTTGATTTAAATACTTGTGACAGCGCTATAGTCGAAATTCTGTACAGTGACTCACCACCCCCAAGCAAGCAATGTATTATAAGAGGTGTCGCCAGATATATTCTAGCGATAAGTAATTGATTACACAAATAACAATGAAATCCATATATTTCAGTTTTTTTCTTATACTTGTAACAAACATATATGCAAATATCAATTCAATATATTGATTATAGATTTCAATTAGACGAGCTGTGTATAAACACAGCTAATCTATTTGAATATTTTATTTAAAAAATATCATTCGCGAGAATTTAGGCATACGTGACAACGTCGAAGACTTACTTACTTGTGAAAAAAGACAGCTTGATGCAGCGATGTGTACAGGACAGAGAAGATAGAATAGTACACCTGCATAATTTATTCAGTGTCTAGTATTCATAGACGTAACATTGTGATCGTTTTGGTATTTTATCAATTTGTGCTTTTTGTGTTTTTATTTGATTAGTTTTTTTGTACGTTGTAAATTAAGGTTACTTTTTATTTTTTGTTAACAAAAATAGCCGAATGTAGTGGTGTTAGCGACAATAAACGGCGTCGTTCAAAGAGAAAATTATTATTTTAAATGTGTATGATGGGTTACATACCAGGGATAAACAATTAGGCGTTAGCGATGCTGTGGCTCTGTGCAGTTATTTAACAAAAGTTTCAGTGAGTACCATATATAAAATTTTGAGAAATGTACAAGAAGGGACGTTGACAAGAGAAGGAAATCAAAATTGTAAGCAGGAAACATGAGGAAGAAAGAAAATGGTTTTAGACGACCAAACACGTAACGCTGTACGTAGACTAATTCATTATTTTTATTTTAAAAATGAAATCCCCACATTAACAAAAATTAGTAAAGCTATAGAAGCAGATGCAACGTTTTAGATTTAGATTTTAACGGGGTTACAATGCACTGAAACCTAAGGTATATTGTGCCTCCCTATCAGAGCTGTTCCCGCTACTACTACAGCTCACCTTCCAATTCCAGGGTTCTAATGAACTCTAGTATTTGGAACAGCTTCAACGAGGTTATAACCTCACTCTTACAAGTTTCTTGTCCGAAGCATTTCTTGCGTTGGCTTGCAATGGCGAGGCATTCCAGAACTAGGTGATCCGGAGTTTCATCCTCTTCCACACAGAATCTACACTCGTCAGTTTCTGCTAGACCTATTCTCATTAGGTGCTTTCTAAGGAGGCAGTGTCCCGTTAGAAAGGCCGTGAGGAGATATAGTTTATTTTTAATGTCCATATATTTTTTGGATCTAGCAGTGTCAAAGTTCCGCAGGAACTTTTTGGAATTTCCAACCGGGGAAGGACCGCCAGAGTGCTTCTCTTTCGGTTTCCTCATTTTTTTGAAACTCTTTCTTATAGGAGCATTTTCCTACAACACAGAAAGGCTCCGGGCTAATAAAGGGCGTTGTAACGAGGTATTCGTTACCAAGAGGTTAGTTTGTGTCACCGGGTATATTTTCATTTGATAGTTTATGTCACCGAGTATATATTTAATTTAAATTATTTGATAGTTTATGTCATCGAGTATATATTTAATTTAAATTATTTCATAGTTTATATCGCCGAGTATATATTCATTTTTATTATGTATCACTCATTACATATTCGTTTCTTTGTTTATATTTTCAATTGATAGCTTATGCCACCAAGTATATATTTACTTCATATTATGTATTACCCGTCACGTATTCGTTTCTTTGTTATATTTTCATTTGATAGTTTATGTCACCGAGTATATATTTAATTTAAACTATCTCATAGTTTATGTCGCCGAGTATATATTCATTTTATTAAGTATCACCTGTTACATATTCGTTCCTTTATATACAAAACATTTTTTTAGTTTATGCCGCCAACTGTATTTTCATTAGATAGTTTATGTCACCGAGTATATATTTAATTTAAATTATTTCATAGTATATATTTAATTCATATTATGTATCACCCGTCACGTATTCGTTTCTTTATTTATAAATCATTTGATAGTTTATGCGCCGAGTATATTTTCATTTTAAAGTTTATGTCGACGAGTATATATAATCATTTGTATATTGACTTATAATTAGTGTAAAGTATTGTAAATCTCCGTGAACATTTTATTTTATTTCATCCCCTGATTTCGGGGTAAAACCAATTGTTGTAACATGTTGATAGTTATTCAAAATTCCGATATTTTTATTTTCCTTCCCGGTTGCGATGGAGAAATCATTTTTTCTGGGTAAAATATTGATTTCGATTTTAAAACCCAACATTTGAATGTACTGGTCTCCCCACTGCAACGAGTTAGATATGGGTAGAAGCACGCAGGTCGAAGTAATCGAGAGAGAAGGGGAACCGTAGGGTAGGAAGGCAATTAGATTTTAAAATCGAACAGAGAGTATCGAAGTGCCTGCCGACCGAACCAGAAGTGAAAACTGTGCATCGTCCGCCGTAAATCGCTTAGCTTTTTTGCCGATTTACTTATTGAGTTTTTTTCGCGATGTAAAAAATTTTCTTGATAATTTATTGCTGTAAAGGTAAGAACTTTAGAAATAATTAATCCGAAAATATGTGGTCTTTTCAATAATCAATTTAAAATATTTATGTAGTTGACTTTCATTTTAAAATAGATTGAAATATCTTGTACATTAGAGTGTGGTAAACCATTTATATATCGTATCTGCTTTAACACTTTTTCCGATTTTCCTTTTCGTAGGTTTCTTAATATTAGTTCCGTTCTTTAATAGATTTCTCTTCGATTTTGCAAGGAAAATTCCTGATTGAAATATCCGTTTGCGCCAGGCATACATAAACGCTAGGGCTCCCGGGTATTTTAAATCTTGAGTTCCCAGTTGCAATACTTTTTCCGAGTTTCCTTTTAGTGAGTTTGGTTGATATTCGTCCCGTTCTTTTGTTATATGAGTTTTGTTAATATTAGTTCTGTTCTTCAGTATATTTTTCTACAATTTTGCAAGGAAAATTCCTGATTGAAATATCCGTTTGCGCCAGGCATACATAGACGCTAGGGCTTCCGGATATTTTAAATCTTGAGTTCCCAGTTGCAACACTTTTTCCGAGATTCCTTTTAGCGAGTTTAATTGATATTCGCCCCGTTCTTTTAATACGGTTTTGGGTAATATTAGTTCCGTTCTTTAGTACATTTTCTTCGATTTTGCAAAGAAATTCCTGATTGAAATATCCGTTTGCGCCAGGCATACATAGACGCTAGAGCTCCCGGATATTTTAAATCTTGAGTTCCCAGTTGCAATACTTTATCCGAGTTTCCTTTTGTGAGTTTGGTTGATATTCGTTCCGTCCCTTTTAATAGGGGTTTTGTTAACCTTAGTTCCGTTCTTTAATACATTTTTCTTCAATTTTGCAAGGAAAATTCCTGATTGAAATATCCGTTTGCGCCAGGCATACATAGACGCTAGGGCTCCCGGATATTTTAAATCTTGAGTTCCCAGCTGCAACACTTTTTCCGAGTTTCCTTTTAGCGAGTTTAATTGATATTCGCCCCGTTCTTTTATTACGGTTTTGGGTAATATTAGTTCCGTTCTTTAGTACATTTTATTCGATTTTGCAAAGAAATTCCTGATTGAAATATCCGTTTGCGCCAGGCATACATAGACGCTAGGGCTCCCGGATATTTTAAATCTTGAGTTCTCAGTTGCAATATTTTTCCGAGCTTCCTTTTAGTAAGTTTGGTTGATATTCGTCCCGTTCTTTTAATAGGGGTTTTGTTAACCTTAGTTCCGTTCTTTAATACATTTTTCTTCAATTTTGCAAGGAAAATTCCTTATTGGAATATCCGTTTGCTCCAGGCATACATAGACGCTAGGGCTCCCGGATATTTTGAATCTTGAGTTCCCAGTTGCAACACTTTTTCCGAGTTTCCTTTTAGCGAGTTTAATTGATATTCGCCCCGTTCTTTTTAATACGGTTTTGGTTAATATTAGTTCCGTTCTTTAATACATTTTTCTTCGATTTTGCAAGTAAAATTCCTGATTGAAATATCCGTCTGCGCCAGGCATACATAGACGCTAGGGCTCCCGGATATTTTAAATCTTGAGTTCCCAGTTGCAATACTTTTTCCGAGTTTCCTTTTAGTGAGTTTGGTTGATATTCGCCCCGTCCTTTTAATACGGTTTTGGTTAATAACAGTTCCGTTCTTTAATACAATTTTCTTCAATTTTGCAAGGAAAATTCCTGATTGAAATATCCGTTTGCGCCAGTCATACTTAAACGCTAGGGCTCCCGGATATTTTAAATCTTGAGTTCCCAGTTGCAATACTTTTCCGAGTTTCCCTTTTGTGAGTTTGGTTGATATTCGTCCCGTTCCTTTTAATAGGGTTTTGTTAACATTAGTCCCGTTCTTTAATACAATTTTCTTCGATTTTGCAAGGAAAATTCCTGATTGAAATATCCGTTTGCGCCAGGCATACATAGACGCTAGGGCTCCCGGATATTTTAAATCTTGAGTTCCCAGTTGCAATACTTTTTCCGAGTTTCCTTTTAGTGAGTTTGGTTGATATTCGTCCCGTTCCTTCTAATAGGGGTTAGGTTAACATTAGTTCCGTTCTTTAATACATTTTTCTTCGATTTTGCAATGGAAAATTCCTGATTGAAATATCCGTTTGCGCCAGGCATACATAGACGCTAGGGCTCCCGGATATTTTAAATCTTGAGTTCCCAGTTGCAATACATTTTCCGAATTTTCTTTTAGTGAGTTTGGTTGATATTCGCCCCGTCCTTTTTAATACGGTTTTGGTTAATATCAGTTCCGTTCTTCAATACAATTTTCTTCGATTTTGCAAAGAAAATTCCTGATTGAAATATCCGTTTGCGCCAGGCATACATAGACGCTAGGGCTCCCGGATATTTTAAATCTCAAGTTCCCAGTTGCAATACCTTTCCCGATTTATCTTTTGAATTTAGAATTCCCGTTCTTAGATAACTTTTCCGATTTTAGGGAGATTCTGGATTAATTCTAGAATTTCCCCCCGTTTTCATTACCTTCCCCGAATTTTCTTTTAGCGGGTTTTCTTGAGTTTAGTTCCGTACTTTGATACCCTACTCGACTTTGTTCAAATTTTAGTGAGTTATTGACAGATTAAGTCTAGAGCTCCGATCTCTAGTATTGTTTTCCCGATCTGATAGTTTTCTTTTAGTAACTTTGTACCCGTTCGTTACATAAGAGTTTATTAAATACTTGAATGAAAAGACCACCAAACTTAAAATAGTTTTGCTTGCTTTTTACCGCTTCTTTTATTTGCATGAACGCTATTTTAAGATTACAAACCACTCTCGCTTATGTCCTGCCTGCTTCGTCGCTAATAATACATATGTGCTTTTGAGTATTGTTTATTTTGTATATATAACGGCTGGGTAGAAAGTATTACTGTAATAAAACTGAAATAAACCTGTGTTGTGTTTTATTGACCTATTATAGACTAGTATTTCCTAATACTGGTAGAGTAGTTGTTTGGCAGCACGAATTTTAGCTTCTCCGTAGTGTGGATCAGGATAATAACATTTATTTCAGGACTAGCGAGAACATTTGTTTTATATATTTAGCAACCTCCCGAATTTTGACGACAATAGACCCCTGGAATTTACCGTACCTCCATCTGAGACTACCTGGAACTCTCGACGAGTGAAGTCGAGGGGCCGTGGAGACAACCACGTTAAAAATCTGGCACCCGAGAAAGTGTACGGTTTCAAAGGTGTCAGAAGTAACGTTTCTGAGGCATTAAGAGGTACAGCAAGAGGCCGCTACCGATAAATCACGTGCAGTGCAGCGCGCATACGTCGCCTTAGGGAGGAAAACGCGTCACAGCGTTTGTGCTCCTTTCCTGGCAAGTGTATTGGCCTCTTCATTTCCTGTGATTCCCGAATGGCCAGGAACCCAGACTAAAGAGACCCTGTTATTCTTGCCTACTTCATCAAGTTTTCTTCGGCACTTCCATGCCAACTTTGTGTCAATGACATGGGAGCTCAATGCTTTGATAGCTGCTTGACTATCAGAATGGATCGATATGTCACATTTCTGATAGTTTCTTTCTAGGTTCATTTCCACACATATTTCGGTCGCAAGTATTCCTGTCTGAAAGACGCTCGGGAAGGAGCCTAACGATAATGAGTATCTAGTGCCAGGCCCAAATTCTCCAGCGCCTGCTCCAGTGGGGGTTTTTGAACCATCCGTATACCATCTAATGGCGTTTTCTTTGAGAGTTTGGGTGGTGTATTCCCTTTCCCAGTCTGTCCTCGTATTTAGCATCCTGGTGAAATTCCTTTTGATGCTTACTTTCCTGATCATTTCGTCACTGGGAAGATTCGCTGATGAGATGTATCTTGTCAGAGAGAACCAAGCTCCCTGATTTTTAATATTCTCATTGCCTGAACCTTCCTTAGATATTCCACGAATTGCCTCTTGGGCAGATCTTTCTATAGTCAGATGTAGAGGTATGAGATCTGTAATGATCTCAGGTGCCCTAGCTGGACACGTTCTCATAGCTCCAGTGATGCACACACAGGCAAGCCTTTGTACTTTGTCGAGGGTCTTCCTCGTGCTGTACTGACTTGTTTTTGTATGCCAAACTATTGCCCCATACGTAATTGCTGGTCTCACAATCATGGCGTACATCCATCGCAGTATTACTCTTCCGGCCAACCAATCTAATATGCGAGAAAAGTGGTTTACCCACAAAAAAGTTGAAATTTTGGAAAAGATGTTATTTTTACGTTTTTCATCAAGAACAACACGAAAAAATGGTTTTTAGAAAAAAAATCCTGTGTGTATGTGGTCGTCGTCGGCCACTTTTCGTTACATGTCTTGTTAGCACGATACAGCCTCCGGAGTGCAACAAATCACAAATTTTATGATTGTATATAGTTCAGGACATCTCACAGATGAACCCTATTGACTTTCAGCTTACCAGAGCCAGTCCAACGGGTGCTATAGTACTTTCAGCACATTTTTGTCATTTTTAGAGAAATTCCAGTTTGTTAGCACGATACAGCCACCGGAGTATATACAAGTGACCAATTTTATGATTGTATATTGTTCAAGGTGTCTCACAGATGTACTCTATTGATTTTCAGTTGACTAGAGCGAGTACAACGTGTCCTATAAATCCAGATATACTACATTTTTGGTTATTTTTGGAAAAATTTCGGTTTGTTAGCACGATACATCCCCCGAAGTATAGACAAGTGACAATTTTATGATAGAATATTGTTCAGAGCATCTCTCAGATGCTTAAAAGTTAGTTTTATCTTTAAAACCGTTTATTTTTGGGTTACAGCCCCACCTCTTACCAGCTAGATTTCTGCACGCCATCAAAGCTCCTATTGCTTTACTAGCAGTTATTTCAACATGCTTATTCCACAGAAGCTTACTGTCTAGGGTTATCCCTAGATATTTAACTTCTGACTTCATTCTATGATTTCCCCGTTTAAGAATATGGGTTTCATGGCTGGAAGTGTTCTTTTCCGGGTAAATGGAATTACTATGGTCTTGCTTGGGTTAATGTTTAGCCCCACAGACAAGCACCATTGCTCAATGATTCTGAGGCCCTTTTGTAATGAATCACACAAGGTGCTCTCGAACTTGCCTCTGACTATTAGAACTATGTCATCAGCATAGCCCATACATTCGAAGCCAAGCTCCGTTAGCCTGTAGAGCAACTCATCTACTACGAGGCTCCATAGAAGGGGAGATATCACTCCCCCTTGAGGTGTCCCCGAGTGGCTTTAACTGAGGTGGTTTGATTCCCCACCTGTGTCTCAGCTATCCTCGTCGTCAACAACTCATACATCCATTTTACAATGGTTTCATTTACTCCTCGCCTTTTTAGTGCTTATTTGACGGACAGATGAGTTGTGTTGTCAAATGCCCCAGATATATCCAGGAATGCGCACATTGCGATTTCTTTGTTGTTCAGAGTTCTCTGGATGACTTTGGTCAGCTGATACAGAGCCGTCTCAGGTGATCGACCCGCTCTGTAAGCATGCTGACATTTATGAAGTGGTATATTCTCCAGATTCTCTATTCTTATGTAGTTATCCACTACTTTCTCCATCGTTTTGAGTAGGAACGATATTAGAGAGATAGGTCTAAAAGATCGAGGATCAGTCCCATCTTTTTTCCTTGTTTTTGGTATGAAGGTTACCCTTGCCCTTCTCCATTTTCTAGGTATTAGACCCACTGCTAGACTGCTTCTTGTAATCTTCAGCAGGTGAGGAAGAATCTCCTCTATACCTTGATGCAGAAGTGCTGGAAATATTCCATCCACTCCTGGTGATTCACATAGTTGAAAGGTACTTATTGCCCATTCCAACCGTTGTCTGGTAAATATTTTCTTAGCAATGTCCCAATATTCCTTGCGGGATTTTTTGGTGTAATTAATAGATGTAACGTTACCAAACATCAGCAATAAAGTTTTTAGGAGGACTTTAAGACTAACGAACTTTCGTTGCCTGAAAATAAGAAGAAAAAGTGCTTTAGTCGAACGAAATGAAATTGTTCAATGACGGCGAAACTATTTAAAGCAGATACGACAGTTTCGTGAGGAAAGAAAACAAATTTATTATATTGACGAAACTTGGGTTAACGAAGATCACACTGTATCAGGACTTGAATACAGCAATCGACAAACCTTTATAGAGGGTTGGTCTACCGGTTGGAAAGCTCCTTCTGGAAAAGGGCGCAGTCTCATTATTGCACATATCGGTAGCTAAGAAGGATTTGTGAAAGGAGGCTTATTGATTTTCGAGTCAAGAGAAATCTGGTGATTACCATGCAGAGATGGATGGTAACAGATTTGAAGCATGGTTTAAGCCAATATTAACAAAAGTGGCTCCCGATTCGGTAATAGTTATGGATAATGCTTCATACCACAGTCGCCGTCTGGAGCACATACCTACTTCAGCTAGCCGCAAGAGTATTGTAATGGATTGGCTGGCAAGTAAACGTATTCCGCACAAAGAAACAATGCTAAACACTGAATTATTGTCACTGGTGCGGCAACATAGTGCCAATTATATAAAATATATAGTTGATGAAATGGCAAAAGAATTTAACGTTTCAGTTATTAGGCTTCCGCCCTACCACTGCGAATTAAACCAGATAGAGCTTATTTGTGCCGAGGTGAAAAACTATGTTGCACGAAAAAACCAAATATTTAAAATGGTTGACGTTAAAAAAATGTTTGACGATGCTTTAGAGACTGTTACTGCTGATGCTTGGCATACATGTATTCATCACGTATATAAAGAAGAAATGAGGTTTTGGGATTTAGACATACGTGTTGAAGTGGTGAGTGAACCATTTATTATAGAACTACAAAAAGAAAGTAATAATTCGTTTTCTGAAGAGTCATCGGAGAGTGACAGTGACGCCAGTTAATTTTTTGAGTGATTTTACAGACAATAATCAGCGGTAAGTAATTTTTGCTTTTAAAATTAAGATTGAAATTAGTTATACATTCTGTTTTGTTATTGTCCCCTTATGATTTACATTCCAGGATTTACAGCTAAAAGAAATTGTATCGTTTGGAAGTAGCTAAAAGATGTAAAACAATACAGATTGTAAAAAATATTTTGCTTCGTATGCTACAAGAGGCTCGCTGGTGTATTAATTACCATAATTACATGATCGTTGCATAAAACGTTATTATGATCTACTGTACACCTTATTATAGCTCATCCTTAAAAATGTGTATTATTTTTTATAACACCCTGTATATACATAATGATACCTACCATAATAATTTCGTGTTTCTGTTCTCTCAAATTTAAACACCACAGCGTACAAGAACATTTTCTATTTAGGACTATTAAGAACCCTTCAAAATTATGCGCTCACGAAGTTCGCCTCTGCAACTGATTTTATGGACAGTAAGAACGATGAGTCACTGTACAGAATTTCGACCTACGACTATAGTAAGTTTTACTGCCACTTGGAGAACATTATTAAGAAATATAAGTCAAAATTCCCTCATTGGTTTAGTCTAATCACCATCAAAGTTTTTAAAGAAAAGAGAAGAATTCATGTCAAATGGAAAAAGTATTCCAATAACTTGGATTATTTAACATTCAAGCTTTTTGAGAGCTAGGACAAAGTATTTAATTAACCTAGATTTTGAAAACTATGTCAATGTTGAATCTCATATATCTACAAACCCAAAGTACATTTGGTAGTTTGTAAAGTCAAAAAAGGCTTTAACTCTCCTAATCCAAACATCAACAATACTATTTCAAATAAAGATATTAATATTAATTATATATATTAGTATCACATCCCCTTACAGAAGTTGTACAGCAACAGGAATATTTATGTAAGAACAGATAACCAATTAGTGGGCCCAAGACAAACATCTAAAGATTACCACAGGGAGGTATTTTGAGTCCGATTTTATATATTATCTACTCATACGACTTTGAAATCGCCCTACCAAAATATGACGTTAAAATATTCCAATTCTCAGACGATTACGCCATAAGAACACAATATAAAAATATAGAGATGTGTCACAGACAACTCAATGAAGCAGCAACAGCAGCTAAGAAGTGGTTTGAAGAAAACGGAACAGCTATAAATGAAAGAAAATCGTGAGTTTGTACATTTACAAGGAGAAGATATCAGTATCTCAATACAATTAGAATGGCCAACATGAATATAACAGTACAAATCAGCTGTTATGTACTTAGGAGTTATATTAGACAAAAAATTCAATTGGAAACAACAAATCTCAAATGTTATTAAAAAATGCGAAAATGCTATCAATATCGTCAAAGTGTTTAGTCACCAAAAATGGGGAGCAGATCCAAATATAAGTTTAATTTTCTATAAATCATTCATACGATCAATCATTGATTATGGAAGCATTTTATATGGGACCGCTGCTAAATGTCACACAGAAAAGATAGAAAAAATTAAAAATGTCTTGGAAGTGGAGTGTGCAGAACCCCCATTACATCTCAGAAGACAAATGCTGAGTGAATGCTGAGTGACAGGTTAATTTTAAAAATTAATAGTAAACAAGGTGAGGGTCAAAAAACATACATAATTTATTCATTGCATGCCTAGATTCAAGATATTGGGAAAAGAAAAGATTACCACTTATAATGGAGAGTTATAACTGGATTATCGATTACAAAAATATTCTCTATGAAAGCAAAGGACAACCATGTTTTTCTGTACCTTACAAAACATTACTAAAACCACCAACAACGTATTATACATCGTCTAACAAAGAAGACGTAACAACTAAGGTTCAATTTCAAAAACTAGTAAATGAAAAATGGCACAACTTCGAGAAGATATTTACAAATGGATCAAAAAGGAATAATAAGATAGGATTTGCCTTCTATCATGAAGAAGATAAATATTCAGAAAGATATCAGCTACCCCAGTATACCTCTATCTATACCACAGAACTAATGGCAATAAAAAAAGCACTAGAATACTGCCATAGACATGAATCCAACTCAAAATATGTCATATTTTCAGACAGCAGAAGTGCAATACAAAAATTGGAAAATATAACACCCAATTCCGAACTAAATCACATAATAGTAGACATCTCAAGAATATGTAACGAAATCCAAAGCTTAAACAAAGAAATTCATTTAGTTTGGATCAGACGACACATAGGCATACCCCAAAATTATAAAGTAGACGAACTAGCGAAAAGGGCCACAGTGGAGGGAATTAAAATTCATAATTTCAAAATCCCGACAACAGATATGCGACAATTGGCAAAAACTAAACTAACAGTTGCTTGGTAAAAACATTACGAGGAATATAGGGGAGGTCAAAAGTACAAAGCGATTGAACCAATAGTAGAACATAAACCTTGGTTTAATAAAGACAGTGATCGGACTTTCATAAGAACTATTACCAGAATTAGATCAGGACATTGTTTAACACCCGAGAAAAAAATTAAAATAGGCCTTTCTGAAAATGAAAGCTGTCAATGTGGAGAAACGGGTACACTACAACATTGCTTACTAGAATGCAATATTCACGAGTCGGCTATATCAAAATTTTATACAATGATTGCAAACATAATTACCTTTGCCTGCTAGTTTGGATACAATATTAGCATCTGAAA
This sequence comes from Galeruca laticollis, assembly GCA_963921935.1. Classification (NCBI taxonomy): domain Eukaryota; kingdom Metazoa; phylum Arthropoda; class Insecta; order Coleoptera; family Chrysomelidae; genus Galeruca; species Galeruca laticollis. Next base: position 23,117,736 of record OY998185.1, on the reverse strand, counting down.
AAAATGAGGTAAGAAAACTATTATATAAATTAACAAAAGAAACTAACATAAAATTGTATGTCCTGCTCGTTGTTGTCTATGTACCTCAACATGGCTGTGTTCACTTACTCTATGTTTGTTTTCCTGAAATTTTATTTCTCAATTTTAATATTTTTAATTTGGGGTGTGAGGGTCAATGATGATTCTGAAACCGAGGTGGTCTGAGCATAGGTCTGGTATATTTACAACACTTTTGATGGCACACTTAATCCTAAAACTAGGTTTTTCTGGCAAAATTATGTGTGGGTAGATATAATTGGAGTTACACAAAATCCATGATATTTGTTGATGTTCTATTGAGGTCTCGTTGTAATGTGTGTTTCAGGTTGATCACTTATTGCTTGTGGTTTATCTTCTCGTCACACTAGTTATACAATATACTATTGTTATTTTGCTTTGTAAGTATTCATACGGATTTTCAGATATCTTGCATCAGGTGATAGTATGGTTCCAATAGCAAATCAATATAATGTTGGAATCAGCACAGTATCCATTATTATTAGGGAAACATGTGATGCCCTGTTCTGTCCAAGATCGTTTTGCCTACCAAATTTACACAAGATTTGTGGCGGAATATTGAAGAAGGGTTTAGAAATAGGTGGAATCTTCCTCACTGCATAGGTTCCTTAGATAGAAAACACATCACAATACAGGTAATTTCATTTGTACAGAGTACTGTAGCACTATATTATTATACAGAGTTGACCAGGTTCACACATTCTGAACCCTAAATGTACTTTTAGGCACCTCCGAAATCTGGAAGTGATTTTTTTAACTATAAAAATCAATATAGCACAGTATTGACGGCACTATGTGATTAGAAATACAAATTCACTTATATTGATGTTGGTGCACAAGGAAGAGTGATGGTGGAGATTTTCGGCGAACAGAATTTTATGAAAAACTTGAAGCAAATCAGTTGAATATACCTGGTCCTAGAAAAATTGATGGATTCGATCAAAATATTTCATATTTTTTTTGTAGCAGATGGGGCTTTTCCTTTAGGAATGAATATAATGAGGCCATTCCCTGGAAGATTCCTCGAAGAAAGAAAATCCATTTTCAACTACAGGTAGCCAATCAATTTTATTAATAGTGGCCTGCATGCTTATGAAATTGAAATTTATAGTGAAATTGTACTTGTTTAGATTTTATTTTGTTGAATATCAAAATGTTTCAGATTAAACAGAGGCCGCAGAGTCATCGAGCACAGTTTTGGAATATTGGTGTCAAGATGGAGAGTATTGAGAAAAACTCTTATTGCATCACTAGTTACTACGGACAAGATCATACTAGCATGCGTCTGCCTCCACAACTGTCTATTAGACATAAAAGAAACCAAATATTTTGTTGATTTTGACAGTGCAATGACTCTTGATGTTCCAAATAATAAAGAACATTCCATCAGGAGCATACAGGGAAGTCGAAACAATATGCCTATGAGCAAAGATGCTATATTTGTCAGAAATGCCTTAAGCGATTACTTCATAGGTGTAGGAGCTATACCACCTCAGTGGAATGGATAATGAGGTGTTTTGTAACTGTTATTGTTAATTGAAATTGTTGAATTGTTCAAACTCGTTCAATAAATTATGGATGGAATTACTCGATTTTAGTGTTGATTTTTCCCTTCTGTTTTTCAAAACCAAGGATTATTCCTGTGATAATTATTTGGACAGTTCGATTGACCATTTCAATGAAGAGTGATTTCAATTAATTAAATCATGATTAAAGAAAATACTATTAGCTAATAGCATTGACATAAAAACGGGCAAAACAGTGAAATGTTACTTTTCAATGAATAATAAAACTTTTCATCTAGAAAATGTATTTACACAATGGAACATGGTAATGTTTTATAAATAAAAGAAGTGACAAACTCAAATATTGTTTCATAAGAACAACTGAACCTGTTGAGTTTCTGTAACACTCATGTGTTAGGTATATTTTACAAATAGTTAAATTTATAAAACTTAAAATCCCTTTTGGATACCTAGCAAAAGAGATAATATTATGACAAACTTAAATATTGTTTCATAAGCTCAACATGTTAAACAGTGCCCATTTATCACTTTGGTATATTTTACCTGGAGTAATTTGAAATTAAAAAATTATTCAGTCGTTTCTCTGAGAATTGGTAAAAAAAATAATTATGATGAGAATCTATACTCATAAGCTAGTTTCAATAGTGCAATTTCCAATTTTGCACTTTGTTGTGGAGGTAACTGTGTCAAAATATCTGACAGCGCTATGCCAATAGGATTAACTTTTTGAATATTGTTTGTTTGAGCAGCCATAGTTGTATTCTTGATAGCATAAGAATTTTTTCATCCAAATTTCTTTTGTCCGCTAGGTTTGGAGGCTTCCTTTGCTTGTTGAATATTTTCGAGAGTGGTAGATGGAGGCAGATAATTCTGGAAACCTCGCTGCTGCTTCTTCCTATAAATAAGTAGAAATGACTTAGGTATGATTTGAAACATTGAATAAAAAGTAAAGGAAGGAGCAATAAACACAAGTTTGGTTGATCAGGATGGTTGTTGCATATGGCGGACGGCAATATCCGTTTTACCATAGGCGCGCTATATAAAATTATTTTGTAGCAAATAAAAAAATTAGATACTACATATAGGGACATATTTTTATGCATCAAACTTTTATAATCAATATTTACACATTATAAATAAATCCAATTTGAAAAAATGCAAATAAATATTTCTTTAATGTATAGTGTTACAACAGTTAACTTACTACAAATCAAATATATACATTATTGGTATTATAATTACTTTATTAATTATATTATCATTGTTGTATCACCACTTACAGTAGTATTTTCCATTTCAATAATAATTCGTATCTCTATTATAACAATAATAATTATGATTGGTATGATAGTATCACTATCACAGGTCAATGCAGGACCCAGTATCCAGTGCAAAATAGGTTAATTCGTCATATTTTTACTAAGATGTGAACACAACGCATTTTGCAACGCAAAAAGCTGAGAATATTTAGCTTTTTGCGTTCGTTTTATTCCAGATTCTGCTTCCACCAATCAGAATACGAAACGTAAAAAGCAAAACGCAAAAAGTTTGGTTGTGAATCCCACTTTATTCCTTGGTTTCTGACAACATACTTCAACTCTCCACTGTTTGTTTCGTTCGTTCATCAGTTCCTCTTCTGTTTTCTTCTTTTTTTTGTAATTTTATGAATACATCAATCAAACAGCCCACCCAATTATGTTACTGTGATGTATGATCTGTGAAAAAGAAATGAACGAAAGGATGCGTGCCCCAGTAAAAGTATACTATAGCTTGAAAACCATTTTCTGGATCATGCATAGGTAACTCTTATGAACTAGCTTGTCCCATAAGAGCTGTTTGCGACTACACTCGCCAGAGGCGCTGTAATCACCTTAAATTAGAAGGTTGTCAGATCTGTAAAGAAAAATTCCTCAGTTTTTCGTCATTCATCTGATCCAATGATCAAAGTTACTAATATGTAATAGGTATAAACATATTTTTCATTATCTTAACATAAAACTTGGATGTTAGTTTGGATTTGAATTTGTATTTTAACTTATCTTTCAATACCCTACACTACAGAAGCTATTAAAGTTGTATTCTTTACTTAAAATAAAAATCATAAGTTTTTAATGATAATTTTGAGATATGGCAACATCACAGTGGCTTTACGAGAACACAATACACACTCGCATCGATTTATCGCCCAATGTTTATCCATAGTTAAAGGATAGGTTAGGTTAGGTTAATTTTTATCAACACCCAATGACTAAATAATACTGTATTATTTAGTCATTGTCAACACCAATACCTAGTAAAACTCATTATCATTATTATTCCAACTAGTGTGTTGTATTGAAACTAAGTTGAATTTTAATTTTTGTGTGTGTTTATTAAACTGAATTAACTAAACCAGTCCAATATTATTATTGTGTTTCTTGTTGTGTGTCAACATGTAGAAGCCGGGGCGAGACTGAAAATGCATTGATTTTCCAAAAACTATAAAAATGTGAGTACCGGCGTTACTTTCAATATTAAAGCTGTGATAATTATATTAACAAAATCTGTTATATGTTATTTTTTTCACTACTAACATAAGAAAACCTTATTATTTACCTCATTTGTCTAACGAGAAGTAGCTCAATATTTACCTAAAACTTTATTTATTTAATGAAATGAACATGAAAAATGAACTCTAGGAGATGTCCTAAGACAATGAGAATGATGAAAAAATGTGAAAATTATTTAAAATAATAGTAGAAATGACGTTTATTGAATCCCCTCAGTTTCAATGATTTTATTCAATGCTTTGACAAGTATTCCGAGCTGATATTTCGATATCCTTGAATAATTGGGGAAATGACTAATTTTAAAGTAAAAATAAAGTCTTTCGGTATTAGTTCGGCCATTAGTAGTGAAAAAATACTATATATACTTCGGTTGAGAAGGCAATATTTGTATATTGTATTAATTATTATCTAACTTGTAAATAAACGTATGTAGTGAAACAGTTTTTTTCTTCATGAATTCTTAAACAATCTTCCAGTTCCAGAAAAAAAATTAAATAAATAAATTTTATATGTACGGTTCCCGCTTTTGCTTTATTTCTGACTACACTCGCCAGAGGGCGCGGTAATTAGTGGACAAAACTCTAATACTGAGTTGCCTATCTATCTATTGAAAATCAAACTAACCTAACTTATCCTTTATCTATGTTCTGGATGGGAAAAAACGTTCAATTTTTTTTTGTCTATGAGATATTGAGATGATTGGTCAATACGACTTGCTAAACAAAGCATTTTAGGTCGGCGTGATACAGAAATGGAAGAAGAATATATTTTCACTTTTTTTCTCAAAGCACAGTGAACATAGTTTGAATTTTATATATACTTTGTGTTTGTGACTAGACTGGGAAGACATAATGGATATTATCGAACATTCGTCTAAGACTAAATCAAAAGGTAAGTTAAGTCTGACTTGAGCAATGCTGTAAAATCCAACAGATTATCGTTTTTTCATTTTTGATGATTACAAATTCTCTGCATTCTGAGTATACAGACTTCTCCAAAACTTAATTCAGTCAATCAAGCTTTTTCTCTCTGCAAGATTGATTCTTATGGTTTAGACTCCACTACTATGTGAATGAACCTATTTGAATATACCACTTGTAATATAAATAACACACAACAGTTTCTTTAACAAAATATATTGACTTAATGATTAAAAACAATGAATGGATTTTACAGTCAACCCTTATCAAGAGCCTTTTAGGTTCTCTTCTTTTTTTTAGAATCTCATGTGGCCTTGGCCACTTAGCAACATTTATTACATATTTTTTCCCTTTAACAAAATTGCTTTGAACTACAAACAAGATTAACAAAAGAATAACAAAACAAATTAGTCCATTTTATAATCTTGGAAACGGGAAGGAACTTTTATAACCCTTTTGCTTTTGGTTTGTGTCACTGTTGGTGTGCTGTGGGGCAAGGCTTCAGAAAAGTTAGTCAGAGTTTCCTTACCTTTAATTTTAGATTCCGATTCAATTCCATTTGGGGCATAAGTTACTGAATCTTCGGGAAGAGCATGTAAATGAGTCATAGGTTCATTAACAGACTGTCTTAAGTGGAAACTATTTCGTCTCACGTTATTACCATTTTCTTTTTGTACAGTATAAGACCTTGCCTCTTGTAACTTCTCCACAACTTTAGCAGGTTGCCACTGCTTTCCTTCCTTAACGACCACATTATCCCCTTCCTGAAAATCATCTCTTCTGACTATAGTTCTGTCATAATAATGTTTATATATCCGCCTTTTATTCTCTATTTTTTGTTTCTCCTTTCCATGATCTATTACTTCTGGTTTTATTAAACTATTTTTAATCGGCAATTTTGTACGCATGCATCTGTTATTTAGAAATTGTGCAGGTGACTTGTTAGATCCAGAAATTGGTGTGTTTCTGTACTCCAATAGGGCAACTTCCAAACTATTGCATTTTCTCAACATGTTCTTCGCTATTTGAGCAGCTCTTTCTGCAAGACCATTAGATCTAGGGCAATGCGGACTTGATTTATTAAATTTAAAGTTCCAGCTTTGAGCAAATTCTTTGCATTCAAAAGAATTGAACGGCATATTATCAGCGACAATCTCTAGTGGTATGCCATGTGTAGCAAAAACTGATTTAAAAGCATTGACTACAGATGTAGAATTTTTATTTTTTAAAGGAATTACCACTTTGAAAAATAATCTATAATAACTAAATCCAGCAAAGTCCAAAATATCACTTGCTAATTGTTGAAACGCCAAGTCAGATAAATCCCTTAAAACTAAAGGCTCTTTTGCATTACTTTTTTGCAGTCTTTCACAAGTAACACATTTCTTTATGTGATCTAAGATATCCTGATTCATATTTGGCCAATACATTATTGATTTAGCTCTTTGTTGTGTCTTTGATATTCCATAATGGTTTTCATGAAGTTGAGCTAACATCTTTGGTCTTGAAGATTTTGGTATGATTATTCTGTAACCATAAAAAATGAGATCATCTAGTAAGTAAATGTTATTTCGGTCCTTGAAATATTTTTTAATCAGAATAAGAACTTTTGTTATGTCGTTAGGCCAACCTGTCAAACACATATCTTTTAATCTATTCAGCTCAACATCTTTCTTAGTTTCCTCTTGAAAGTTTTCTAGTCTCTCCTTAGTAACATTTAGGGAATTAACTATTTCAGTAATAAACTTATCATCACCAGATGCTTGTTTAATGTAATTTCGTGATAGCAGGTCTGCTATCAACATTTCCTTTCCTGGTTTGTATTGAACATCTATATTATATTTTAGCAACTTTACTTTCATTCGTTGAAGTCTAGGGGAACTTACCTCTGCGACTCCCTTTTTCATTATAGAGGTCAGGGGTTTATGGTCTGTGTGAATTAAAACATGTCTACCATAAATATAATTATGAAATTTTGTACAAGAGAAAAGTATAGCATGAAACTCTTTTTCTATCTGACTAAACCTAGTCTCACAGTCAGTGAGCGAACGAGAGGTCTATCATTTTGTAAAAGTACACAGCCTACACCACTCTTACTAGAGTCAGTTTGTATTACAATAGGCTTGTCTTCATCAAAACTAACCAAAACCGGAGGAGAACTAACTAGTTTTTTTATTAAATTGAACGAGTCTGAATGAGTTTTTGTCCATAAAAATGTAGAATTTTTTTAATGTAAATTTCACAAAGGAGCAGTTACATCTGACAAATTTGGTATGTAGCTTCTAAGATAATTGATCATACCTAACATGCACTGTAATTCCTTTCTATTTTTTGGCTCCTCAAGCTCCATAATTGCTCTTATCTTATCATCAAATGGCCTCATACCATGTTTGTCAAATATATTACCTAAATATTTAACTTCTTTTACCCTGTATTGAATTTTATTATGATTAAATTTTACTCCAACATTTCTAGCTCTCTCAATAACCTTAATTAAAATTTGATCATGGACTTCCAAGCTATCAGCTGATATCAGTAAGTCATCAAAGTAAAGTATCACCCCAGGAATATCACCAAAGTTATTGTTATTTATTTTCTGAAAAAATTCTGGAGAACAATTTAGCCCAAATGGCAAACGTAAAAATTTATAGGCTCCGAAGGGAGTTCCAAAAGCGCATAGTTTACTTGATTCACTATCAAGTTCGACTTGATAGAACCCCTCTTTAAAATCTACACTGTAAAATAAGACTTATTTTTTAATTTAGCACCTATATCAGCTAACGTTGGTATATCACAAAACTTTCTTTCTAAAGCAGAATTAAGATCTTTAGGATTTGAGCAAAGTCTAAGTGATTTGTCATTTTTTTCACAATAACCAAATTGCTAAGCCATTCAGTAGGACCTTCACACTTTGCAATTATTCCACGATTGACTAAATCATTTAAATGATTCTTTAAACGAGTTTTAAGTGACAGAGGTACCCTTCGAGGTGCTCTAGCAACAGGTTGTGACCCATTTTTTAATAGTAGTTTGCATTTCTTTTGAAATTTACAAGTCCATCAAAAACATCTATGTTATTTTTAACAAATTCATCCTTACTTTGACATAAATTAACTACGTTAACTTTAGCAAAAATATTTAAATCAAGACATGACTTTAATCCAAAAATAGGCATTGACTTTTCTTTAACAACTACAAATTTTAATTTACATATCTGATTATTAAACATACAGTCTAGATTGACAGTACCTAATGGTGAAATTTTAAATCCACCATAAGTTTCTAAAACAATCTTAGATTTACAAATCAAAAATTTTTGATTGTGAATTTTTTGCAATATATTTAAAGGAATAATGTTTACCTGTGAACCTGTATCAACTTTAAAATTAATATTCTGTCCATCTATGCTTACTTTTTCAATCCACTCATTTTTTATGTGTAACTTCATTTACCATTATAGTGGTCACTAAGTATTCTTCCGTATCATCCTGGTTTTCTTCATCTTTTTCATTTCCAAAAATTTTCCTTACATACTGACTGCGGCATACTTTTTCAAAATATCCATATTTTTTATACTTATTGCACATTCTACCAAAAGCAGGACACTTTCTTGGGCCATGTGTGAAACCACAACTTCTGCAATCGAATAAGTTAGTTTTGTGGTCAACTCGAGGGTCCACTGTTGCATTTCCACTTCAATTTCCTCCAAAATGTCTACTTTTAGTGTGGGTATAATCTTCATTGCTAGATCTGCTGCTTTGCTTAATAACTTTCTTGCTTCTGATAGCCTGCACTTCTCCTTCTTGACTTTGTACTTCCTTCAACTTAGCTCTTGCTAGCTCATTAGCTCGACACTTATAAGGTCTGTCAGAAAATGATCAAATGGCTCACCCTCATTCTGTTTACGATTATAAAATAGGAATCTTTCATAAACAACATTCTTTCTTGGGGTCATATATTTTTCAAATTCGGTCATTACTTTATCGAAATCATCTTTGTCTTCTTCGTTCAACTTTAACGTGTTGTAGACTTCTAGACCCCATAATATTGAGTAGCAAGGCGATTTTGACTTTATCTTCCTTTTTAACTTTGCCGCTTGCTATTAAATATATTTTAAATGACTGTTTGAACTTTCGAAAGTATTCTGCCACATTACATTGCCTTCAAACGACAATGGCTCTGGAACTCTTACATCAGACATAATTCTTATTTTATGTTTTGAGGCAACTTGTAAGACACGATTTCCACAATAAATAGGACTGACCGTTAAAGGATATTTTATGCACTCCAACTCTGATTACCACATAGACTGCGTCATGTAATATAAATAATACACAACAGTTTCTTTAACAAAATATATTGACTTAATGATTAAAAACAATGAACGGATTTTACAGTCAACCGTTGTCAAGAGCCGTTTAAGTTCTCTTTTTTTTTAGAATCTCATGTGGCCTTGGCCACTTAGCAACATTTATTACACCACTAGTTTTAATTTTCTTTTTGCAGGACTACTAAAAAATGGAAAATACGTAAACCTAAATGGTTTTTCTGGGATTATGATTTGTGGGTTTTGTGGAAATTTATACACAAAACAAATAGAATTCCTTTGTCACTTTTCTACAAATCATCGTATGCAACTGAAGAAATTGCTATATAAAACGAATTTTCACCAGAAAAATATAAGTTGCAGAAAAAGGCAAGGTACTGAACACAGAAATCCTTATGAGAATGTAAAAAATGAAATTGATATAGTTGAACACGATTTGAAAGCAGAGTTGCAAGATATCAGATTCATTGATAGTACCAAGTTGAGTATAGATGAAAGTCAGACATTTGTTTGTAATATGGATGTTAAACAAGAATTGAGTGACGAATTGCCTAGAGCTGCTTTTCAAAATGTAAATACTAATAGTACGCACCTTAATAAAGAAGAAATAAATGATGACCTGAACAAAGTTCAAATATTAGGAGAATATTTGGTTGCAGCTAAAACGGAGAGGGATAGTCTTCATAAGGTTAATATATGCAACTTTAGAAACAAATTTAAATATTTAAAAGGGAAACCCAGAAGGGGAACTAAATCAAAAGGTGAGTTACACTCATTGATAGCTATATCTATATATGTACAGTTTTATCTAGTACCTAAACAATTTATAAAAATGGCAATTGTTACAAAAATCTTATTTATTCCCTGATACCTGTAGACTTCTTAAGCACTTTTCATTTGGGAATGATCGGTATTGTACTGAATATGTATGATATTATTAAAACCGAAATACATTTTATACTGACATTGATTATAAGTTTTATTTTTTTAACTGAACTATAAAGGTTACATGATTTTACTCACGTATTAACTAATACGTTTCACAAACTATTCTTGGTTCAACTTTTTAGCGGTTGGTAGATAAATCTGTCTCATCATACTCTGAGAGCTTTGTAGAGACCTCTTATATTTCATGGGTTCCAGTCAGAAATAAAACTACTTGCTTATAGTGGTAACATTTGGGTTTATTTGATTTAAACCATTTTCAAACCTTTCTAAAAATCAGAAACCCCATTACGTTTATTTAAATAAGTATAGTTAAAATATATTTCATAAAAACTTACTTTTTGATTATGCCTCAGTAGAGGTTTGTCTACTACTGTACAGTATTATTTCTTAGATCAAAAAAGAAAATTAATAAACATAAAAACAAATAATATAAACAATGAACTATGTTAAAGATGGTTAAAATGTATTTACAGAGTGTCCTAATTAAATTAAACTTAGAAACCTATTTTTTTATTTTTAATAGGTAAGGTGTAGATATTCATTTATAATAGTAAGTTCGTATATATACAACTTAAGTTGTCAATTTCACTTCTGAAATTGATTGAGTTAGGATTCTTCTTAATATTTATAATTTCTTTGATTAATCCTTTACTATTTTTTTTCTGTAGTTATTATTTCTACGTTGTTGAAATTAAACGAGTGATTTTTATCAAGTGAATTTTTGATAATGCAGTACATTCATTGTTATTTCGAACTGATTGCTGGAGTTGTTGAATTTTCTTATGTAAATATTGGCTGGATTGACCAATGTAAGTACCATTGCAATCCGAACAATTTATTTTATATATTGAGTTTATTGTGTTCTTATTATCTGGCTTGAGTCTAGAAAAAAGTTAATTTCCTGTAATATTATTTGGTCTTTCAGCAATCTTAATATTAAAGGGTGTTAGTCATTTTTGTAACGGTTTATTTATATCAAGAATGTACGGAAGTGAAATATATTTTGATGGATTATTTTGGTTAATAAATTTTGATTTGTTGTAATAGTTGTTCAATAATGGGTTTTTAAAAATGTTTACGATAAATATTTAATTCCAAGGTACTTTTGATTTTTTTAATATTATTAGAGCTGTGTGTTTGTATGTGATAATTGTACCACTCTATCAGTGAGGCCAGTGACAACCGTACCTTTTTTTGTGAACCAGTTTGTTGATATTCGACCGTTGTTGTCATATTCTATATTCATATCTAAAAAATTAATAGAATGATTTTTGTCCATGTCTATGATGAATTGTAATTTTTTATTAAAGTTGTTAAAACGTTCTAGAATATTTTCAGTCTGGTCAATTGGCACACAAAGGATCAGTGGCGGATTTAGGGGAGGGCTGTAGGGGCTGCAGCCCAGGGCGGCAGATATTTAAGGGCGGCGAATTTTAGAAGCATGTTTTTTTTAGTTTGAAACTTAAAAAAATATTTAGTTAAAATCAATAAATAAACTTCATAACTAGGAGAGTGGAGAGTTAAAACAAAACAGAAGAGAAACTACTCAGTCACACGTACTGTTAATGATCAAACCTTTCCACATTCCACCTCCACTAATAATACGCACTATCGCATCATCCCTCAACGGCCTCTACCAAGCTCCCATCCCCCGAAAACAGCAATGGACTCGTTCGAATCAGCGAAGTGGCGTGATGACTCACGAGTTACTGTAGAGCAACAGAGCAACATTATACGGTATCCAGTGTTTTGTTGAATGTTCATGTTGTCAGTGATCTCAGGTGAAGTTTTATAGCCCTTTTAAGTTATCGTTCAGTTGTACAGTTGCATACAGTATTTAAATTGCGGACGTTTTGCATTTAATTGCACATTATTGTGAGATGGTAGGCTATTGATGTATCAAACTTTCTTTCGTCTTTCTTCATAACGGTGAGTAAACAAAAGACAATATATTAGCATAGTCTAATTTGGTAATTTTAGTAGGGCGTATTAGTAGATATTTCTTGTAAGCCTGTTACATTTCCAGCATTAAAAAAGAAAGTAAAAACATTAACAATATAATATTTTACCATTTTAACTATTTCAGTAATAAACTTATCATCACCAGATGCTTGTTTAATGTAATTTCGTGATAGCAGGTCTGCTATCAACATTTCCTTTCCTGGTTTGTATTGAACATCTATATTATATTTTAGCAACTTTACTTTCATTCGTTGAAGTCTAGGGGAACTTACCTCTGCGACTCCCTTTTTCATTATAGATGTCAGGGGTTTATGGTCTGTGTGAATTAAAACATGTCTACCATAAATATAATTATGAAATTTTGTACAAGAGAAAAGTATAGCATGAAACTCTTCTTCTATCTGACTAAACCTAGTCTCACAGTCAGTGAGCGAACGAGAGGTCTATCATTTGTAACGAAGTTTTCGTTACTACAAGGTTATTTTGTGTAACTGAGTGTATTTTCATTTTGTATTTTCTGCCGCTGAGTATAATTGTTTTATATTACATATCACCCGTCACGTATTCGTTTCTTTGTTATATTTTCATTTGATGGTTTATGTCACCGAGTATATATTTGAGTTAAATTATTTGATAGTTTATGTCACCGAGTATATATGCATTTTCATTATGTATCACTCATTGCATATTCGTTTCTTTGTTATACTTTCATTTGATGGTTTATGTCACCGAATATATATTTAATTTAAATTATTTCATTGTATATATTTAATTGATATTATGTATCACCCGTCACATATTCGTTTCTTTATTTATAATTCATTTAATATTTTATGAGCCGAATATATTTTCATTTTACAATTTATGTCGACGAGTGTATCTAATCATTTGTATATTGACTTATAATTAGGGTAAAGTATTGTAAATCTTCGTGAACATTTTATTTTATTTTATCCCCTGGTTTCGGGGTAGAACCAAATGTTATAATAGGTTAATATTTATCCAAATTCCGATATTATTTTCTTCCTAGTTGCGATGGAGGGATCAATTTTTTTTCGGGAGTAAAGTATTTACTTCAATTTTAAAATTCAACATTTGAAGGTACTGGTCGCCCCACTGCAACAAGGTAGATATGGATAGAAGCGCGCAGGTCGAGAGGGAGGTGGAACCGTGAGGTTAGACGGCTGATATATTTTAAAAATAAAGAGAGTATCGAAGTGCCAGCCGACCGAGCCAGAGGTGCAACTTATTCATCGTCCGCTGTAAATTATTTTAACTTTTCTTTGGCCGATTTACTTTTGAGTTTTTTTCTTCGTTGAAAAAATTTCAGTGATAACTTATTGCTGTGAAGGTAAGAACTTTAAACAATAATAATTCCGAAAATATGTGGTCTTTTCAATGATAATTTAAAACATTTAGATAGTTGACTTTCATTTTAAAATACGTTGATATATCTAGTACATTAGAGTGTGGTAAACCATTTATATATCGTATCTGATTTAATACTTTTCCCGATTTTCCTTTTTCGTAGTTTTCTTAATATTAGTATATTATTCTTCTATTTTGCAAGGAAAATTCCTGATTGAAATATCCGTCTGCGCCAGGCATACCCAAGCTAGGGCTCCCGGATATTTTAAATCTTGAGTTCCCAATTGCAATACTCTTTCCGAGTCTCCTTTTGGTGAATTTAGTTGATATTCGCCCCGTGTTTTGACACGAATTTGGCTTATATTAGTTCCGTTTCGAATATTTTATTCTTCTATTTTGCAAGGAAAATTCCTGATTGAAATATCCGTCTGCGCCAGGCATACCCAAGCTAGGGCTCCCGGATATTTTAAATCTTGAGTTCCCAATTGCAATACTTTTTCCGAGTCTCCTTTTTGTGAATTTAGTTGATATCCGCCCCGTGTTTTTAACACGAATTTGGCTTATATTAGTTCCGTTTCGAATATTTTGTTCTTCTATTTTGCAAGGAAAATTCCTGATTGAAATATCCGTCTGCGCCAGGCATACCCAAGCTAGGGCTCCCGGATATTTTAAATCTTGAGTTCCCAATTGCAATACTCTTTCCGATTCTCCTTTTGGTGAATTTAGTTGATATTCGCCCCGTGTTTTGACACGAATTTGGCTTATATTAGTTCCGTTTCGAATATTTTATTCTTCTATTTTGCAAGGAAAATTCCTGATTGAAATATCCGTCTGCGCCAGGCATACCCAAGCTAGGGCTCCCGGATATTTTAAATCTTGAGTTCCCAATTGCAATACTTTTTCCGAGTCTCCTTTTTGTGAATTTAGTTGATATCCGCCCCGTGTTTTGACACGAATTTGGCTTATATTAGTTCCGTTTCGAATATTTTATTCTTCTATTTTGCAAGGAAAATTCCTGATTGAAATATCCGTCTGCGCCAGGCATACCCAAGTTAGGGCTCCCGGATATTTTAAATCTTGAGTTCCCAATTGCAATACTTTTTCCGAGTCTCCTTTTTGTGAATTTAGTTGATATCCGCCCCGTGTTTTTTAACACGAATTTGGCTTATATTAGTTCCGTTTCGAATATTTTATTCTTCTATTTTGCAACGAAAATTCCTGATTGAAATATCCGTCTGCGCCAGGCATACCCAAGCTAGGGCTCCCGGATATTTTAAATCTTGAGTTCCCAATTGCAATACTTTTTCCGAGTCTCCTTTTTGGTGAATTTAGTTGATATTCGCCCCGTGTTTTGACACGAATCTGGCTTATATTAGTTCCGTTTCGAATATTTTATTCTTCTATTTTGCAAGGAAAATTCCTGATTGAAATATCCGTCTGCGCCAGGCATACCCAAGCTAGGGCTCCCGGATATTTTAAATCTTGAGTTCCCAATTGCAATACTTTTTCCGAGTCTCCTTTTTGTGAATTTAGTTGATATCCGCCCCGTGTTTTTAACACGAATTTGGCTTATATTAGTTCCGTTTCGAATATTTTATTCTTCTATTTTGCAAGGAAAATTCCTGATTGAAATATCCGTCTGCGCCAGGCATACCCAAGCTAGGGCTCCCGGATATTTTAAATCTTGAGTTCCCAATTGCAATACTCTTTCCGAGTCTCCTTTTGGTGAATTTAGTTGATATTCGCCCCGTGTTTTGACACGAATTTGGCTTATATTAGTTCCGTTTCGAATATTTTATTCTTCTATTTTGCAAGGAAAATTCCTGATTGAAATATCCGTCTGCGCCAGGCATACCCAAGCTAGGGCTCCCGGATATTTTAAATCTTGAGTTCCCAATTGCAATACTCTTTCCGAGTCTCCTTTTGGTGAATTTAGTTGATATTCGCCCCGTGTTTTGACACGAATTTGGCTTATATTAGTTCCGTTTCGAATATTTTATTCTTCTATTTTGCAAGGAAAATTCCTGATTGAAATATCCGTCTGCGCCAGGCATACCCAAGCTAGGGCTCCCGGATATTTTAAATCTGGAGTTCCCAATTGCAATACTTTTCCGAGTCTCCTTTGTGTGAATTTAGTTGATATTCGCCCCGTGTTTTGACACGAATTTGGCTTATATTAGTCCCGTTTCGAATATATTATTCTTCTATTTTGCAAGGAAAATTCCTGATTGAAATATCCGTCTGCGCCAGGCATACACAAGCTAGGGCTCCCGAATATTTTGAATCTTGAGTTCCCAATTGCAATACTTTTCCGAGTTTCATTTCTTTGAATTTGGTTGATAGTCGCCCGTTCTTTAACACAAATTTGGTTTATATTTAAATCTGGTTAACTCTAGAATTGCCTTCCGTTTTCATTACCTTCCCCGAATTTTCTTTTAGTGGGATTTCGTGATATTAGTTCCGCCCTTTTGATACCCTTCTTGATTTTGTTCAAAGCTTAGGGAGATGTCTGACGAGTAGATATAGAGTTCCCGATCTATAGTATTGTTTTCCCGATTGGATAGTTTTTTTTAGTAGCACCGGACCCGTTCGTTACATAAGGGTCTATCAAATGCATGAATGAAAAGACCACCAAGCTTAACATAGTTTTGCTTGCCTTTTTTTACCGCTTCTTTTATTTGCATGAACGCTATTTTATAATTACAAACCAATCTCGCTTATGTCCTGCCTGCTTCGTCGCTAATAATACATATGTGCTTTTGAGTATTGTTTATTTTGTATGTATATAACAACTTAGAAGGTATTAATGTAATAAAACTGAAATAAACCTGTGTTGTGTTTTATTGACCTATTATAGACTAGTATTTCCTTATGGTAGCGTAGTTGTTTGGCAGCACGAATTTTAGCTTCTCCGTAGTGTGGATCAGGATAATAACATTTATTTCAGGACTAGCGAGAACATTTGTTTTATATATTTAGCAACATCCCGAATTTTGACGACAATAGACCCCTGGAATTTACCGTACCTCCATCTGAGGCTACCTGGAACTCTCGACGAGGGAAGTCGAGGGGCCGTGGAGACAACCACGTTAAAAATCTGGCGCCCGAGAAAGTGTAAGGTTTCAAAGGTGTCAGGAGTGACGTTTCCGAGGCGTTCCACGCGCAGTGGAGAGTTCCAAAAGCGCATAGTTTACTTGATTCACTATCAAGTTCGACTTGATAGAACCCCTCTTTAAAATCCAACACTGTAAAATAAGACTTATTTTTTAATTTAGCACCTATATCAGCTAACGTTGGTATATCACAAAACTTTCTTTCTAAAGCAGAATTAAGATCTTTAGGATTTGAGCAAAGTCTAAGTGATTTGTCATTTTTTCACAATAACCAAATTGCTAAGCCATTCAGTAGGACCTTCACACTTTGCAATTATTCCACGATTGACTAAATCATTTAAATGATTCTTTAAACGAGTTTTAAGTGACAGAGGTACCCTTCGAGGTGCTCTAGCAACAGGTTGTGACCCATTTTTTAATAGTAGTTTGCATTTCTTTTGAAATTTACAAGTCCATCAAAAACATCTATGTTATTTTTAACAAATTCATCCTTACTTTGACATAAATTAACTACGTTAACTTTAGCAAAAATATTTAAATCAAGACATGACTTTAATCCAAAAATAGGCATTGACTTTTCTTTAACAACTACAAATTTTAATTTACATATCTGATTATTAAACATACAGTCTAGATTGACAGTACCTAATGGTGAAATTTTAAATCCACCATAAGTTTCTAAAACAATCTTAGATTTACAAATCAAAAATTTTTGATTGTGAATTTTTTGCAATATATTTAAAGGAATAATGTTTACCTGTGAACCTGTATCAACTTTAAAATTAATATTCTGTCCATCTATGCTTACTTTTTCAATCCACTCATTTTTTATGTGTAACTTCATTTACCATTATAGTGGTCACTAAGTATTCTTCCGTATCATCCTGGTTTTCTTCATCTTCTTCATTTCCAAAAATTTTCCTTACATACTGACTGCGGCATACTTTTTCAAAATATCCATATTTTTTATACTTATTGCACATTCTACCAAAAGCAGGACACTTTCTTGGGCCATGTGTGAAACCACAACTTCTGCAATCGAATAAGTTAGTTTTGTGGTCAACTCGAGGGTCCACTGTTGCATTTCCACTTCAATTTCCTCCAAAATGTCTACTTTTAGTGTGGGTATAATCTTCATTGCTAGATCTGCTGCTTTGCTTAATAACTTTCTTGCTTCTGATAGCCTGCACTTCTCCTTCTTGACTTTGTACTTCCTTCAACTTAGCTCTTGCTAGCTCATTAGCTCGACACTTATAAGGTCTGTCAGAAAATGATCAAATGGCTCACCCTCATTCTGTTTACGATTATAAAATAGGAATCTTTCATAAACAACATTCTTTCTTGGGGTCATATATTTTTCAAATTCGGTCATTACTTTATCGAAATCATCTTTGTCTTCTTCGTTCAACTTTAACGTGTTGTAGACTTCTAGACCTTCCTCACCCATAATATTGAGTAGCAAGGCGATTTTGACTTTATCTTCCTTTTTAACTTTGCGCTTGCTATTAAATATATTTTAAATGACTGTTTGAACTTTCGAAAGTATTCTGCCACATTACATTGCCTTCAAACGACAATGGCTCTGGAACTCTTACATCAGACATAATTCTTATTTTATGTTTTGAGGCAACTTGTAAGACACGATTTCCACAATAAATAGGACTGACCGTTAAAGGATATTTTATGCACTCCAACTCTGATTACCACATAGACTGCGTCATGTAATATAAATAATACACAACAGTTTCTTTAACAAAGTATATTGACTTAATGATTAAAAACAATGAACGGATTTTACAGTCAACCGTTGTCAAGAGCCGTTTAAGTTCTCTTTTTTTTTTTAGAATCCTATGTGGCCTTGGCCACTTAGCAACATTTATTACACCACTAGTTTTAATTTTCTTTTTGCAGGACTACTAAAAAATGGAAAATGCGTAAACCTAAATGCTTTTTCTGGGATTATGATTTGTGGGTTTTGTGGAAATTTATACACAAAACAAATAGAATTCCTTTGTCACTTTTCTACAAATCATCGTATGCAACTGAAGAAATTGCTATATAAAACGAATTTTCACCAGAAAAATATAAGTTGCAGAAAAAGGCAAGGTACTGAACACAGAAATCCTTATGAGAATGTAAAAAATGAAATTGATATAGTTGAACACGATTTGAAAGCAGAGTTGCAAGATATCAGATTCATTGATAGTACCAAGTTGAGTATAGATGAAAGTCAGACATTTGTTTGTAATATGGATGTTAAACAAGAATTGAGTGACGAATTGCCTAGAGCTGCTTTTCAAAATGTAAATACTAATAGTACGCACCTTAATAAAGAAGAAATAAATGATGACCTGAACAAAGTTCAAATATTAGGAGAATATTTGGTTGCAGCTAAAACGGAGAGGGATAGTCTTCATAAGGTTAATATATGCAACTTTAGAAACAAATTTAAATATTTAAAAGGGAAACCCAGAAGGGGAACTAAATCAAAAGGTGAGTTACACTCATTGATAGCTATATCTATATATGTACAGTTTTATCTAGTACCTAAACAATTTATAAAAATGGCAATTGTTACAAAAATCTTATTTATTCCCTGATACCTGTAGACTTCTTAAGCACTTTTCATTTGGGAATGATCGGTATTGTACTGAATATGTATGATATTATTAAAACCGAAATACATTTTATACTGACATTGATTATAAGTTTTATTTTTTTAACTGAACTATAAAGGTTACATGATTTTACTCACGTATTAACTAATACGTTTCACAAACTATTCTTGGTTCAACTTTTTAGCGGTTGGTAGATAAATCTGTCTCATCATACTCTGAGAGCTTTGTAGAGACCTCTTATATTTCATGGGTTCCAGTCAGAAATAAAACTACTTGCTTATAGTGGTAACATTTGGGTTTATTTGATTTAAACCATTTTCAAACCTTTCTAAAAATCAGAAACCCCATTACGTTTATTTAAATAAGTATAGTTAAAATATATTTCATAAAAACTTACTTTTTGATTATGCCTCAGTAGAGGTTTGTCTACTACTGTACAGTATTATTTCTTAGATCAAAAAAGAAAATTAATAAACATAAAAACAAATAATATAAACAATGAACTATGTTAAAGATGGTTAAAATGTATTTACAGAGTGTCCTAATTAAATTAAACTTAGAAACCTATTTTTTTATTTTTAATAGGTAAGGTGTAGATATTCATTTATAATAGTAAGTTCGTATATATACAACTTAAGTTGTCAATTTCACTTCTGAAATTGATTGAGTTAGGATTCTTCTTAATATTTATAATTTCTTTGATTAATCCTTTACTATTTTTTTTCTGTAGTTATTATTTCTACGTTGTTGAAATTAAACGAGTGATTTTTATCAAGTGAATTTTTGATAATGCAGTACATTCATTGTTATTTCGAACTGATTGCTGGAGTTGTTGAATTTTCTTATGTAAATATTGGCTGGATTGACCAATGTAAGTACCATTGCAATCCGAACAATTTATTTTATATATTGAGTTTATTGTGTTCTTATTATCTGGCTTGAGTCTAGAAAAAAGTTAATTTCCTGTAATATTATTTGGTCTTTCAGCAATCTTAATAATAAAGGGTGTTAGTCATTTTTGTAACGGTTTATTTATATCAAGAATGTACGGAAGTGAAATATATT
Organism: Galeruca laticollis; assembly: GCA_963921935.1. NCBI lineage: Eukaryota > Metazoa > Arthropoda > Insecta > Coleoptera > Chrysomelidae > Galeruca > Galeruca laticollis. The sequence goes on along the minus strand of OY998185.1, from coordinate 23,097,283 downwards.
TTGATGGATTATTTTGGTTAATAAATTTTGATTTGTTGTAATAGTTGTTCAATAATGGGTTTTTAAAAATGTTTACGATAAATATTTAATTCCAAGGTACTTTTGATTTTTTTAATATTATTAGAGCTGTGTGTTTGTATGTGATAATTGTACCGCTCTATCAGTGAGGCCAGTGACAACCGTACCTTTTTTTGTGAACCAGTTTGTTGATATTCGACCGTTGTTGTCATATTCTATATTCATATCTAAAAAATTAATAGAATGATTTTTGTCCATGTCTATGATGAATTGTAATTTTTTATTAAAGTTGTTAAAACGTTCTAGAATATTTTCAGTCTGGTCAATTGGCACACAAAGGATCAGTGGCGGATTTAGGGGAGGGCTGTAGGGGCTGCAGCCCAGGGCGGCAGATATTTAAGGGCGGCGAATTTTAGAAGCATGTTTTTTTTAGTTTGAAACTTAAAAAAATATTTAGTTAAAATCAATAAATAAACTTCATAACTAGGAGAGTGGAGAGTTAAAACAAAACAGAAGAGAAACTACTCAGTCACACGTACTGTTAATGATCAAACCTTTCCACATTCCACCTCCACTAATAATACGCACTATCGCATCATCCCTCAACGGCCTCTACCAAGCTCCCATCCCCCGAAAACAGCAATGGACTCGTTCGAATCAGCGAAGTGGCGTGATGACTCACGAGTTACTGTAGAGCAACAGAGCAACATTATACGGTATCCAGTGTTTTGTTGAATGTTCATGTTGTCAGTGATCTCAGGTGAAGTTTTATAGCCCTTTTAAGTTATCGTTCAGTTGTACAGTTGCATACAGTATTTAAATTGCGGACGTTTTGCATTTAATTGCACATTATTGTGAGATGGTAGGCTATTGATGTATCAAACTTTCTTTCGTCTTTCTTCATAACGGTGAGTAAACAAAAGACAATATATTAGCATAGTCTAATTTGGTAATTTTAGTAGGGCGTATTAGTAGATATTTCTTGTAAGCCTGTTACATTTCCAGCATTAAAAAAGAAAGTAAAAACATTAACAATATAATATTTTACCATTTTACCTGGATGGAAATACAAGTGGAATTTTTAGTTCAGTAATAATTGCAGTAATGAATGTGCAAAATTTCAAGTTCCTAGCCCTAGCCTATACAGTTTTCGAGTTGAAAAATCAAACAGAAAGACTTAGCGTTTTACCAACATGATGATATTTTAATTTTACAACAATGTTGAATTTTCATTTCTTCATTACGTTTTTTCAGGAATTTCAATGAAAAAATCATGAGTGACGGCAGAAAGCGTCTAAGCGGTGCTGCTTACAGAAAAGCAACATTACAAAAGAATAAAAGAGAACAGGAAGTAATAAATAAGACCAGTAAAATATTTACTTTCTTCCAAAAACCCGAATCTGGAAATGGATTGCCTGAAAGCAAAAATTTCGTGGAATCAGACCTGCCTACACAAACAAAATTTCCCGAGAGTGAATTAGGCCCGAGTACCAGTTCTTTGAACTCAGAAGAATCAGTGAGTAGCCATGAAACTGCAACACCAACGTCACCAACAACAGAAGAACGGAGCAATTGTTTCAAATACTCTGAAATTGAGTGTACCTCTACATCTGACAATGTTAAGCAGATCCTTAAATCAGTCCCCCATACAAGTTCAAATATTACAGAACTTAACGATAATCAAGAGACAGATTTTGTATGTGACCCTGCTCTGTGGCCAGTAAATGATAACACTCGAGATAGAGTGTTAAGCACTGGTATCAACCAGGATGTTTCAAACTTAGATTTTAGTCGTTCCAAAAGATTCATCGGCGGCCAACATCGCTTCCTAACTCAAACTCTATTTAAAACTAACTTAATTAATGGACAGGAAGTCAAAAGATCCTACCTAATGTACTCCGAAAGTTCTGGGAAACTTTTTTGTATACCATGTCAACTTTTTGAAGGAATTTCGAAACTAGCAAAAGAGGGATTCGATGACTGGAAACACGGAAGCGACTACTTAAAAAGCCATGAAAATTCATCAGACCACAAATCTTGTGTCTTAGTAATGAAAAGAAGAATGACAACGGCCGGAAGAATTGACTCTCAGATTATGATTCAACTTGAGGATGAAAAGAGTTATTGGAGAAATGTTTTGAAACCAGTAGTTGCAGTTGTGAGGTCCTTAGCTGCTGCTGGTTTACCTTTGAGAGGGCATTATGAGAAATTTGGGTCGACACATAATTGTGAAAATTTTATTATGTGTATTGAACTAATATCAGAATTTGACCCCTTCCTAGCGGCTCACATTTCGAAGCATGGAAATCCAGGCCAAGGGCACACTTCATACTTGTCCTCCACCACATATGAAGAATTCCTTAAAGTGATGGGTCAAAAAGTTACAGAGGAAGTAGTAGCTGAAATAAAAGCAGCAAAATATTTTTCTTTAGTGATCGATTCTACACCTGACATTTCCCATGTTGACCAGTTATCTATAATAATCAGGTACGTTCCTGAAAACGGACTTCCAGTGGAAAGATTTCTCTGCTTTCTACCAAATGTTGGCCACAAATCAGAGGAGCTCTTCCATGCTGTTATGGATGTTCTGAAAAAGTATGAAATTGATATAGAAAACTGCAGGGGCCAGGCATATGATAATGCCTCTAATATGTCAGGAAAATATACTGGTCTGCAAGCCAGAATTCGAGAAAAAACACCAACAGCAATGTATTCTCCTTGCAGTGCTCATTCACTGAATTTAGTCGGGGAGCATTCGACTAGTAGTTGCGAAGAAAGTCGTAACTTTTTCATGCTTCTTAGCAACCTGTACAATTTCTTTTCGTGCTCTACCAAAAGGTGGGAAGTACTTGCAAGTTGTCTGAATAAAAAACACAACCTAAGCCTTAAAACTTTGTCAAAAACACGTTGGTCAGCAAGGGATGACGCTTGCAAGGCATTAAATGAAGACTGGAATGAAATCATAGAAGCCCTTACAGTTACATCAAATGACGAAACAGAAAAAGCAACCACACGGAGTGAAGCATCCACCTACCTCCGTCAGTTACACAGATTAGAAACTGCTTTTTTATCAATTCTATGGGGAGATTTGCTATGCAGGTTCAATGTAACAAGTAAAAAACTACAGGCATGTGAAACCGATTTATCAAGAGTAGCACTATTATATGCATCTTTATCCGAGTACATACGTAGTCTCAGAAGAGAACTTGAATTCGAAATTTATGAAAATGGGGCACTGGTAAAATCAGAAGAGACTACATATGAAGACGAAAACGTAACAAAACGAAGGCGGATACGAAAACTCCAGTCCGATGAAAGTAGAGAAGGAGAAGTAACGTTGATTGGTAGGGACAAGTTTAGAGTGAATACATACAACGTCATTTTGGACACATTGATTTCTGAAATGGAAAGAAGAAAAACTGTTTATGATGAGCTTCACTCGTTGTTTGGATTTCTTATCAATAATAATGATGGGGAAGAAGCCTCCAATATGAAAACACTTGGAGAATGCAGCAAGAAACTGTGCACTTTGTATCACAAAGATCTCCCTACGGCGGAAGATTTTGCTAGAGAATGTTTACATTTTTTTGGCTTTTTGAAAGAACTGAAAGAAAAAGAACGCCCACTGACAATTATTGGACTCTACGAAGCTCTACACGATAATGCACTTCAAGACTTATATCCTTATGTCGATATAGCATTAAAACTGTTTTTAACAATCCCGGCATCGAACTGTTCAGCGGAAAGATCATTTTCCGTCCTGAAGAGGATCAAAAGCTACGAAAGATCAACGATGACCGAGGCACGTTTGAGGGATGTGGCAATACTGAACATTGAATCTGACATAACAAAGAGATTGGACTTTGATGATGTTATTGACTCCTTTTCAAATTCAAGTTCACGAAGAAAGTGTTTTTGATTAAAGAAGTGGGTTTGCTTGTATTCTGATTCTGTACAATTGTACATACAGTAACAGTATTATTAAAAGATTTTCACCGTCGGTGAATCACCGATCACATATTACTTTCAATATGTTATTTTAATAAAATTTGCATAACAATTAATTACCTCAAATCAAACTACGTTTTTCGTTTTTTTACTATTAAACATTTAGTTCCACTCCAACTTAAATAAAATAGTATTTATATATTGAAAAAAAAATGTTACAAGTTACAAACTGATAATTTAATCAAACCATAAATTAACTTGGGGGCGGAGATTTGTCGCTAGCCCTTAGGCGGCAAAAGTTTAAATCCGCCACTGCAAAGGATACAGTCGTCGACGTATCTTTTGAAACTAGTTGGGTTTTCTGGTAACTCTGCTAAAATATTGGATTCTAAATATTCAAGTACTAAGTTTGCAATCGGAGCAGAAATTGGAGATCTCATTGCTGTTCCAAAAATTTGTTTATAGAAACCGCCACCAAACTAAAATAGGTAGAATTCATATACAAATCAACCGCCTCACAAAACGCATCTAAGTCTAATGGTGTGAAGTTCTTGATTATATTCCATTTATTTTTAATACAATTGATTGCTAGATCCGTAGGAATGTTTGTGTATAAAGATACAACGTCTAGTGAAATTATTCGGTGATTTGGAGGAATGATTTGCTTTTCAATAAAACTACAGAATTCCCAACAACACCAGCAATCAGTTCGAAATAACAATGAATATTCTGCATGATCAAAACGTTCAGAATTCCAGAACTGACATACAAGTTAAGTTGTATATATCCGAACTTACTATTATAAACGAATATCTACACCTTACCGATTAAAAATAAAAAATAGGTCTCTAATTCTAATTTTATTTTAATTAGGAGACTCTGTAAATAAATTTTAACCATCTTTAACATAGTTCATTGTTTATATTATTTGTTTTTATGTATATTAATTGTCTTTTTTAATTTAAGAAATACTACTGTACAGTAGTAGACAAGCCTCTACTACCAATTCTTCATAAACGTTCATATATTTGTCAACAGCACGAAGAAAAATAGCAAGATGAGCCCCACCGCACACATCTGTACTCTTGTCACAAGCAACAGAATACGCAATGAAAGAGTCTAATCACTTATATTGGCAGCCAACTCTTTCAGCGACAGTATTCCGTGACAAGGATATATTTTGAAAAGCCTTCACGTTTCCGGGACTTACAATTTCCGCGGCCTTTACAAGGCATTCTTTTATAAATTCACCCTCAACAAACGGCTTTGAGTATTTTGAGATCAACTACGACAGTGCATAGCTTGCTTGAACAGAAACTTCGTTATCTTGCTTTTGACGTTTAAACATAACCTGTTCATTTTTTAAATGTGATTTTAAATCATTTAGTTTTTCGTCTATTATTTTGCCTGTATACTCTTCAAACTTAGTTTTATGAGAATCATAGTGACGTTTTATGTTATATAATACTTATTGTACTGTTACAAATCAAGCTAATGATTTTGTCTAACTTCACAACAACAAAACTCCCGTTCCCATTTTTCTTGAAAAATACGATGCTGATCGCAAGTTTCGTCTTGCTTCCACTTGGTTTAAAAGGTGACATATTAAGCGCGTTACCTCTAATCAATAGCAATAAGTCTCTGTAAAAAATATTTTAACCTAGTTACAACTTAGAATCGATTTATTATGTTAGAAATCTTACCTGTCTCAAAAATCGCCCTCGTAATGAATAAAAAACCGGCACACAAACACACCACCACACAGTTCAATATGGTCTAACCATCAAACAAAATACCACACGACAAATTCGCACCAAACTATGGAGCCGAGTGTGCCCGATCGCAGCCGGGGTTGTCCGAATCGTTCTAACGATTGTTTTAAAAATGAGCTGCAAGTTTGACATGGCTTGTTTATGATAACTTTCGAATAGTTGTACTTGTGTGGTAGGTGGACAGAAAGTATGGCATTTTGCTCGGTAACATACCTACTAGAATTAAACAGCATTATTTTGTTGCCCCAGTTTTCTTTTCCCTATTCTAGTTCTTGTAGTTTCAGATTCCGCTGCACTTTTCTACTCTCTATATTCCGGCTATTTTTCTCAGCTATAATTGCATGAAATTTCTTACAATAGAAAAAAAAATGATATTCCCACCCGCAATAGACAGCAAGACAACATCTTCATTTTCAAAAGTAGAGCTTCTAAAATTCAATACAAAATTCATTGTTACAATATTGGATTACAAAACTAGCTTTAAAATCAAGAAAATCCGTTGCAGTTTGTGTCTAATACAAATAAATCATAAGAGAGATCCCACCTTCATGCTTTGAACACTATTTTCAGTTGCACGCTGCACTAATTTCTCCCCTCTGATAGAGATAACGGAATGCAACAATTAATAAACGTCTACAGGGGACATGGCCAAGTCCAAATTTATCATAACATAAGCTCAAAGTGACAAGTTCTGCCATAATCCACCTAGTTGGTGCCTCAGTAAAAATCGGACAAGTCAAAACATGTTATTATGTTTACATATCAAGTTTTGCCATAACATTATTATGGGTTGTAGGCATATCAGTATTTGCCAATAGTGTTTTGTAGATTGTGAATAAATATTAGATGTATCAGCGTTAGCCATCATAAGCACTACATATTTACAGAAATTTAGCATGAAAATATCATTTTCGAAAAAAATATGTCTTACGCTAACCTACTGTTGTCACTATTTAAAACATACATATTATGTTCATGGAATTTTTAGATTTTCTTTACAGAAATTTATAATCTTAACAAACCAGTTTTTATTTTCTTTGCAGGACTACTAAATAATGGAACACACCTAAAGCCAAGTACTATTGCTGGAATGATGATCTGTCTGTTTTGTGGAAATTTATACACAAAACAAATCGAATTCCTTTTCCACTTTTTTATAAATCATTGTATGAACCAGAAGAAATTACTATATAAAACTAAATTTCACCAGAAAAATATGAGTTGCAGAAAAAGTCAAGTAACTGACATCACCATTCTTAACAATCTTGATGAAGATGTAAAAAATGAAATTGTAGTAGTTGAACATAATTTAAAAGCAGGGTTGCAAAAATTGAAGAAAAATGACACAGGAGAAAATCCATTGAGATGTGATATTTGTTTAAAAACCTTTTCAAATAAAACTAATTTGAATACACATTTACGTAGCCACACAGGAGAAAAGCCAATCAAATGTAATATTTGCTCGATAACTTTTTCACAGAAAATTCAATTGAAATCTCATTTGTCTAGTCACACAGGAGAAAAGCGATTAAAATGTGATATTTGTTTGAAAACATTTTCAGATAAAAGTAATTTAAATACACATTTGCGTAGTCACACAGGTGAAAAGACATTCGAATGTTATATTTGTTTAAAAAAATTTACACAGAAAATTCATTTGGAATCACATTTGCGTAGTCACACGGGAGAAAAGCCATTCAAATGTGATATTTGTTTGAAAATATTTTCACTTAAAAGTAATTTGAATACACATTTGCGTAGTCACACAGGTGAAAAGCCATTCAAATGTGATATTTGTTTGAAAACATTTTCAGTTAAAAGTAATTTGAATACACATTTGGGTAGTCATACAGGTGTAAAGCCATTCAAATGTAATATTTGTTTGAAAACTTTTACACGGAAAATTCATTTGGAATCACATTTGCGTAGTCACACAGGAGAAAAGCCATTCCAATGTGAGATTTGTTCGAAATCATTTTCAAATAAAACTTATTTGAATACACATTTGCGTAGTCACACAGGTGAAAAGCCATTTAAATGTGATATTTGTTTGAAAACATTTTCAATTAAAAGTTATTTGATTACACATTTGCGTGGTCACACAGGTGAAAAGCCATTCAAATGTGATATTTGTTTGAAAATATTTGCAGATAAAAGTAATTTAAAAACACATTTGCGTTGTCACACGGGAGAAAAGCCTTTCAAATGTGATATTTGTTTGAAAACATTTTCATTTAAAAGTAATTTGAATACACATTTGGGTAGTCACACAGGTGTAAAGCCATTCAAATGTGATATTTGTTTGAAAACTTTTACACAGAAAATTCATTTGGAATCACATTTGCGTAGTCACACGGGAGAAAAGCCATTCAAATGTGATTATTGTTTGAAAACATTTTCATATAAAAGTAATTTGAATACACATTTGAGTAGTCACACAGGTGTAAAGCCATTCAAATGTGATATTTGTTTGAAAACTTTTACACAGAAAATTCATTTGGAATCACATTTGCGTAGTCACACGGGAGAAAAGCCATTCAAATGTGATATTTGTTTGAAAATATTTTCAGTTAAAAGTAATTTGAATACACATTTTCGTAGTCACACAGGTGAAAAGCCATTCAAATGTGATATTTGTTCGAAAACATTTTCAGTTAGAAGTAATTTGAATACACATTTGCGTAGTCACACAGGTGAAAAGCCATTTAAATGTGATATTTGTTTGAAAACATTTTCATTTAAAAGTAATTTGAATACACATTTGGGTAGTCACACAGGTGTAAAGCCATTCAAATGTGATATTTGTTTGAAAACTTTTACACAGAAAACTAATTTGGAATCACATTTGCGTAGTCACACGGGAGAAAAGCCATCAAATGGGATATTTGTTTAAAAATATGTTCAGTTAAAAGTAATTTGAATACACATTTGTGTAGTCACACAGGTGAAAAGCCATTCAAATGTGATATTTGTTTGAAAACATTTTCATTTAAAAGTAATTTGAATACACATTTGCGTAGTCACACAGGTGAAAAGCTATTCAGATGTGATATTTGTTTGAGAACATTTTCATTTAAAAGTAATTTGAAAACATATTTGGATAGTCACACAAGTGAAAAGCCATTCAAATGTGATATTTGCTTGAAAACATTTTCATTTAAAAGTAATTTGAATACACATTTGGGTAGACACACACGTGTATAGCCATTTAAAAGTGATATTTGTTTGAAAGCTTTTACACAAAAAACTAATTTGGAATCACATTTTCGTAGTCACACGGGAGAAAAGCCATCAAATGTGATATTAGTTTAAAAATATTTTCAGTTAAAAGTAATTTGGATACACATTTGTGTAGTCACACAGGTGAAAAGCCATTCAAATGTGATATTTGTTTGAAAACATTTTCATTTAAAAGTAATTTGAATACACATTTGGGTAGTCATACAGGTGTAAAGCCATTCAAATGTGATATTTGTTTGAAAACTTTTACACAGAAAACTAATTTGGAATCACATTTGCGTAGTCACACGGGAGAAAAGCCATCAAATGTGATATTTGTTTGATAATATTTTCAGTTAAAAGTAATTTGAATACACATTTACGTAGTCACACAGGTGAAAAGCCATTCAAATGTGATATTTGTTTGAAAACATTTTCAGTTAGAAGTAATTTGAATACACATTTGCGTAGTCACACAGGTGAAAAGCAATGCAAAAGAGATATTTGTTTAAAAACTTTTACACATAAAATTAGTTTGAATACACATTAGCTCAGTCACACAGGAGAAAAGCCATTCAAATGGAACATTTGTTTAAAAACTTTTTCACATTTGCTTGGAATTTTTTTCATGGAAAACTAGATTAATCACTCTCTCGTATAGTCACACAGGAAATACCTAGTTGCATTGCACATTTACACATTCACCCAAGAAAACGCCAATGAAATGTGACATGTGTTGGAAAACCTTTTCACAGGAAATTACAAATTTGGGTAGTCATCTAGAACATCCATGTGACATTTGTTCGAGACTATTCACATATAAAAGTAATTTAATCACATCTATATATTCACATAGTAGATGAGCCCTTGTGACACTTTTTTATAATCGTTTTCATAGAAAATATGTTTAATAAGACAGTTGCCAATCTCTCATGATAAAAGCCATAATCGTAAATAACAAATGTACTAACATGGAATAATATTATTGACTGTTAACATACAGTCTATAAACTTGGTACAATATATTTTTATTAGAATAGAAGATAACCTCTTTGCTGAAGATATAATTTAATTCTACCTTTTTAATAATTCATAAATTACATTTGCAATTAAAATTGTACATTCAAAATATAAATATAAACCAATCAATTATTTCAACACCTAACAATTTGTAATGTATATAACTTAACGTATTATTTAAATATATAAATACAGGCTAATATTTGTCTCATCACACTCCCCGTTAAGAGAAAAAAAAATGAAATGTTATCAATTTTTTTGTTGAAAAAATGGTCTTATTCTATTTTTGTGTTATTCTACATCAATAAGTACATATACTACCTTACTTTCTAATATTCCACATGGACCTTTTGGAATTGGTTCTCACTTGGAACTGGTTCCACATTGCATTTTGGTGGATCGTCGTTTGAAGAAGGTAGGAGTGAGTATACCAAGCGTAGGCGTTTAGGAATCGCTTGCGTACGTCGATCTCTAGTTCTAATTTCGCACAGAAACACGTCACTTTTGATTTGCCGTAATTTCGAATGGGAACCTTCCCAGTCCCGTTGCCACTTAATGTTTCATAAATGACTTGAGATCACTTGCAACACTCCGATGTGGGATGACATCCATATGAAGTTGAGGTGTCTGAAGTTCTCTTGAGCCTGTACCAGTTCGGATTTTATCATTTGTTCAATAGGGTTTTGATGATAGATATGTTTTAAGTTTATGAAAGAACTGATAGAGTCAATAAGAATTAACCTGATGCAATAATTTATAAAGACTAGAAAGTTCGGCTTAGAAAATACTCAGAGGTGGGGAAAGTTTAAATTGCAGAGTGATATCGGTTGTTACAATTGCTGCACAAACTCCCGTTTCACATTTAGATGCGTCTGTATATATTTTGATGAAGTCCTGGTATGCTTCTGGTATTAATTTAAGGTTAGTTTTAAAGACTGCAGGGCAGACTTCATATTTATTAAACATGATCAAATTAGTGTTGATGGTCCAGGGAAGAGGGTGGCCTAGATCAATTGGAAATAATTCTGGGAATTGGATATCTAGAGATTGGAGATATGTACCGCATAATAATGTTTGGTTTTATGTCGCTTGTTGCCGAAGTAGTTTGTATGTTTGTTGGTGAAGGCATTGGTATAGAGAGGTTTGTTTTTAATCGGTGCTATAGATGTGGCGTGTGAGGGAGTTAAGAATATTCTTCGGTAATGTCGATATGGCTCGGCAGTTCCGCAATATATAGCTTCAACGGGAGTTGTTCTAAAAGCTCCTAGTGCAATTCGAAGACAATTGTTGTGCACAGTGTCTAGTAACTTTAGAGTGGTTTCGGAAGACGAGGCATATGCAATGGAACCATAGTCGATTTTTGATCTGATTAATGCTTTATAAATTGTAAGTAGTGTACTGTAATCAGATCCCCGGCACTTATTAGCTAATGTCTCCTTTAAGTTTAGTCATTTGTTTGATATGTTCCTGCCAGATACGTTTTTCATCAAACCACATACCCAAAAATTTTACCGATGGTTCTAATTAATTTTCACCATATAATTGTAGTGTTGGATAAGAATCTGGAGCTTTCTTTCAAAAAACATGACGGTGGCCTTTGTTGCGGAGAATTCAAAACCTGTATGCAGGGACCATTGTTTGAGTTGTGTTAGAAAGTTATTCAAAATATTTGGCATGTGAATGGTATTTTTCCTTTAATGTATACAACGAGATCATCTGCCGATACTTGTGGTTTAAAGGGTTTCGGTAGGTCTTTGATGATGTTGTTTATAGCCATTAAGAATAACGTGGGGCTGAGTATGGATGCCTGTGGTGTCCCATTACGTTCTGTCCGATCTGCAGAGGAAGAGCTATGAACTCTTACTCGAAAAGATCGGTTCTTCATAAATTTACTGAGGAATTTCAAACAACTGCCCCGAATATTCCATGTGGGCAGTTGTTTCAGGATATACAGTTTCCAGCAAGTATTAAAAGGTTTTTTAAGATCGAAGAATATGGCAAAACAGGTTTGTTTTGTCGATAGAGCTTCATGATTGTCATTTTCTAAATCCAGGGTATTGATCTTATCAATCCCTGAACGATTTTGTCTGAACTCATTTTGATTATTAAATGGTTTGACTTTTCTAAAGTCCACATAAGTATACCATCGGCCATTTTTTCGATCAGTTTGCTGATTAAGCAAGTTAAACCATTCAAGGCTGGATTTTTAATGATTAAGGAGCGGAAGGACGATGGATTTTGCTCAAATTGATCTAAACTGATGTTTCTATGCGCTCTTATTTAACTGGAGGAGAGTTGTTTTTGCAATATCGAGAAGATGTTTTAAAAACATGCTTGGGATATCATCTGGCCCGGAACAGGATTTTTTTAAATTATTAAGGGCGTTTTTCAATTCTGGTTTTGTGAAACTCATGTTTAAAGGAATATGTTCATTGCCATCCAGAGACAGATTTGAGTTTTTTGCAGCTAATTTATTTTCGAAGAATGTGATGTAGTTTTCCTTTGAGGACATTTGCTTATAAATCTAGGCTATTATGCCAGCCATTTCACTTGCAGAGGTTGTGACTGTGTTGTTGAATTTTAGGCTAGTTATTACTGGCTCATAATTAAGCCCCGAAATTGTCCTTACTCTTTTCCACACTTCACTGATAGGAGTAGAACTATTTATTTTTGAGACATATTAAGTCCAGGAATGATTCTTTGCTTGTTTCGTCGTAAGGTGAGCCTTTGCTTTTTTTTAATCTATCTGATTTTCTACTGTCTTGTTTCTTTTACATTTATTAAAAGCTGCTTTGCTTGCTCGAATTGCCGCTTCACATTCTGGATTCCACCAACGTACAGGGACGTGCCTTGGGTTTTTGTCACTTTTGTTTTGCCTATAATTAGTTCAGCGCGCTCAAAATGATATTGTTAACATTTGAGAATACTGAACACACTATCCACTACCACTACACCAATAAGTTATCGTATTCAGGGACCGAGAGTAAATAGTTCACCTGTATTCAGTATGAATATCGCCAACGATTCCAGTAATTCCAACTTAGTAAAATTTGATAATGATTCATTTATGTTTTCGGATAGTTTGTAATTTGAAATTGTATCGTAAGATATTCTCCGCAAAATCAGACCAGTTAGCAGAGTCGATTTTCCTTTTTGTCAGAAAAAGATCAGGAAGCTGATGAGTACAGCGTTTAATTAATATAGGGTGGTAGTCACTACCATAGATAAAATTCAGAACTTCCTAGAATAGGCGTGGTGTTAACGAGGGGTCCCAAGGCTTAGATCGATTACAGTTGAGTCCCCGGTGTTGATGCTGAATCTAGTTGGGGTTCCATCATTACGAAAATTCAGTTGAAGATCCGAAATTACTTTTTCCAAAATTTTACCTTCTGTGTCTGTATGGAGGAAGCCCCAGATTATATTATGGCCTTTAAAATCGCCCATAATTGTACGAGGAGATGGGATTTGCTTAAGTAGATATTATAAGTCGTTATAGGAGGCTGGGTTACTTGAAGCTAAATAAATCTTGCATATGTGCTAGGTCAGTTATTTTTTTACTTGTAGCGTAAATCCTCCGACCAGTATTAGTTTGTAATATAAACTTAATGTGTGCAAAACGCGGTAACTGTCCGATGTATAGTTTTCGATCTGTGACCATTTTAATTTTTTTCGATGCTATTTTCGAGCAGATCTGGAGGCGACAGAATTTTAATACCTGAAAACGTTCATCTTGGTTTTGTATTAAAATGCTGAGAAATATGTTAGAAATGAACATCACGAGAAACGGCCGAGCGCGCGAGTAGTTGAAGAGTGGGACAGAGCAGCAGGCAAGGAGAAGCATGTATATAGCAACGCGGTTACGCCGCGCGTAATTCATGATATTTCATTTGAATAGCTCGGCAACAAATAAAAATATCGGAATTAATTTTTTTTAATTCCGGTGTATTTCCTTCCTCGATATATTCGTGGCAGTTTTTATGTATTTTCTCACATCTTTTTCCATCTAAAATTCGCTCGTATTATCTTCAATAATCTATTATTTCCTACATGTCCTCCAAACATAGGATCATTGTTATATCTCTCTGGGATCTTTTGTAATTGTTTTTTTGCCCTATCATGTATGGCACGTCGCAAATGTATATTTGTACATATTTTAATACTTTATTACCTTCATTTTTAAATTTTTGAATAGTGGCCCTCTTAAAATCATTTCCATATATTTTCATCCTTTTTACATCGAATTCGTTCGTCCTAAGACGAAGTTGTATAAATCGGTATGTAAAGCTGGCTAAATTTCAACCTGTTTTTGATCCGTTCGCGCATATTTAGTGAGGCACGGTTATCTTCGAAACAATTGTTTAAAACTTTAATTACTGAAGGTTTTTGTGTTGGCAATTCCTTTGCCTTTGATTTATGTATAAGATCTTCTGCTTTTTGTGCGTTATCTATGCGAGTTTGAGCTCTCGTGATTGATAAGACATATGAGTTATCTATACATTAATCTTCAAGCTCTTTTCTTGATATTCTTGAAATACTATCTGCATAGTTTGCATTTCCTATCACGTAATGTATCTCGAAGTTGTATTCTTCCAGATGAAGCCTGATTCTGATAAGTTTCGATGTAGGGTCTTTCATTGCGAATAACTGAGTTAAAGGTTTATTATGTTTTCCTATAAATTGTGGTGTACCACATAAATAACATTTAAAGTGATTAATACCCCAATGAATGACTAATAGTTCTCTTAATATTATTGGTTTATTTATTTCGCCTTTCTTAAAACCTCGCTATGCAAATGCTATAAGTAGGTCAATGCCATCTCAATTTTGGCTGACTATTGTCGAACACGCATACTTTGAAGCATCTGTGGTCAAGATGAATTGTTTGTTGAAATCTGGGTATTTCAAAATTGGTGGTGAGATTAGAGCAGTTTTTTTAATTTGAAATGACTCTTCGCGTTCTTTCGACCAATCGAGTTTAACATTTGTCTGTAATAGTTACAGAATGCTATAAACCTCCTAACTGCATTTTCAGGAACTGCGTACTGTTCTATGACTGAATAATTTGCACGATTTTCTGAAATTCCGATCACTACTATATCGTCCATGTAAAAACATGCTTTTACCGGAGTTGACCCTGATAAATATATTGACATCATTAGAGAAAAACTGTTAGGGCTTATGTTTAATCCAAAAGGATTATCTCGTAAATTGAAAAGATTCTTTTTCGGTACTAAATGAAGTATATTTTTTAGAAGCCTACTCTAAAGGAATTTGGTGAAAACGTAACATAAGGTTTATAACCATTTTGATTGGTCTAAATGATCTAAAATTGAGTCTATTGAGTGTAATGAAAATTAATGACTATTTTCTCATTTAATTGTTTGAAATCTATGCATAATCTCCAAGATTTTTCATTATTAGTGGATGTCTAGTATTGCTGGACTATTATAATCTGATGTTGATGGTCAATAATTCCATGACTTGAGAGTTTTTGTACTTGATTATATAATTCTGAAGTTTGAGAATTGGAAATCGGTTTTCCGATTAGTTTTATTATTTTCCGTAGTTGTTGATTTGTTCCATCCTCTAGGGGTCTCTAACCGATTTCCTCTGACTCTTTTAGACTGGATACTTTATCATTTATATTTATGTTGTTGTATATTAAATTAGCTTTGTATCCTTTTTCTCTTGTCTATTTCATATATTTTATTAGTTGTTTTTCTTGTTCCAGTATGACTTTGGGGTAGTCTTCATTGATTTATATCCTTATTCATTTTAATTTATTTGTTCCTTTCAGCGTTTATATTTTTGCGTTCCAGTCTTTCATCTCGATTAGAGCTGGCCTGTTTTTGTTTCCTATTCTTCTATATTTCAGAATATCTTCTTTAGCATCCACTGTGTTGTTGGCCTTCCTCATTACTTCTTTTAATGTGTTTTCTAGTTGCACCGCATTTTCTCCAGTGTTCTCTTCCATTCCACGTTTTATCAAATTCTTCTCACTTGAATTTTTTCCAATCTGAAACATTTTTTTTGGCAATCATTCCGTTTTTCTCCTCAAGTCAATATTTTCCATCCTCAATTGATTTTTTTCTTTATCTGTGCTATTTTTCGCTACATGTCATCAATTTTATGTTCTATCTTGGCGTTTTCGTTAATACTGTCAAATATTCTTATAACGATTACTGGTATAGTTTCTAAAGTTGCTGTGTTGTGTTTGGTAGTTAGAATGTCGCCTATTATTATTTCCGCGCACATTCGCGTAACTCCTATTCTGTTATAAGGCTGAAAATCGTTACGGTTTCTCCTGAAGTGTAATACTCTTTCTTGATGCTGACTATCGATTCCTTCTACTGACAGTATTGACTGTTAACATCCGTTAACTCCTCTTGGGGTTTCGAAAAAATTTCCGCTGCAATTATTGTTTTCATTGTGTCAGACAATGCGATTACTGTTAACGATTTTACTGTTGCCTAAGTGGTGTATTTTTTCGCAGGCATTCCTTCGGCTATATAGGCTGCCTGTAATTTCATTGGCTTAGCTTGTGAGTTCTTTATTCTTCTGCCTTAATTTGGCTATCTCCTTGGATCCCTCTTTTTAGTAATCTCTATTATTTCCACTAATGAGTCTCCTAGCCTTGCCTGTTAGTCTAGTTTTGATGAATAACACTGCATTGCTTTCATTACCTGTGGAGTTTAGATGTAATAACCCCAATGCATCGGTAAATTATTGTACTTTACTTGCTTCGCCATCGAATTTTTGCGGTCCAATTTTACTAGCAAAATTAAAGAATTTCATTGTGCAAAGCCATTTTTATTCCACTGTCACTTTCGCTCAACTCGTCCAATACCTCAGAACTCATTTGTTGTAAAATAGATATAGGAGTTTTAGTGCGACAATTTAGCACTTGAAACGATCTAATAACCTTATCTCGAATTTTATCAAATTACTATTCACACACACCTTGTTTTGTTTCATTTAAGTTATCTCAATCTTTAGTGACTATTAACGAAATTATTGTATAGTAGAAGTAAATTATGAGTTTATCTAAGTAAACATTCGGATTTTTAGGTATATCCTTTTTTAAAATTATTTTACTGTGTGACGATTTCATCAAATATTGAGGTTCTAGTCTCAAACTGATCCCAAGTTATTGACATTAGTATAAAAAGAAAAAATTACACTCATACTTGGGTACATTTTTAAAAGAAAAAGAAAATCTACAAGTCCAGTTCACATAAATAGATTATATGTTATCTTACAATTTCTAGATGCGTAATGTTCCAACTATTTTCGCTGCTTGTTGGGTTTCCAGAATTCTTGATATTTTTCTTTTAAGCTGACGTTTGTGAGTTTTCCATTGTGACCAAACGAATTGTAGCGCTAGTATGACACTTGTGATATTGTAGGAGTTGAAAATCTACTTAATAATTTCTGATGATTTGACAATCGAAATAATTTAACAAAAGCTCGTTTACATACTTTATTCATCCTTCTTGTTAATGTATTTACAACAAAACATTTAACAATAATATATCGTTATAATTTTAACATAGACTAGTGTATGTAAACCCATTATAGCTATAGTATGGTAAAATTTCTATAATTTGAAACTAGTATATATATTTTTTTGTACTATCAACTACTCATTCAAATTATCATGAATTGGGCAATTATATATCGGTACCAGTTTATATTATTTAAGTAACCAAGTTTAAATTTTTATATATTTTCTTATTCTGAAAAAGTTCGCAGTCTGCTTTTTGAAGGATATAATAAAGTTTATTTTATTTAATACATTTTGTTTATTCTTTTGGTCTACCATTTTATAAAAATGTCTAAATCTATAGTTATCATTTTCAAACTGCTTCATATTTCTTTATTTGGAGGAGTAATTTCATAATTATATAAAGTGGCGACACACAATTAACAGCTGCCATTCGCATTTATGTAGCATACTTTTAGTTGCTAAATCAAAATTTAAATAAATTTGGCTACAATATATAGTAAGACTTTTACCTAAATTTCTGCTTCAATTTGTTCTTGAACCAGGAAGTTGTTATTAACTGCTCCGTTTTCTTGTAATTCTTGCTTCACAATTCTAACAAAATTTATATATAGTACCATACGTTTTACTGACCAATATTATCAATTATCATTCGTTCGCAGGACATATTACCGTATCTTCACAAAAAATATTACCATCCTGGTAGGGTCGCCATGTGGTATATGTTGGTTTGTGACTTACCGTAAGAGGGACTCCAGGAGAAATTAATCCTCTCATAGAAGACATCACTGGGACTTTATTATATTTAATATATACCAGTTGACACTTATAAATAATACTATCTAACTTCCATTATGATTTGAATATAAACAGTTCTTGGTATGTTGACATTTCTAGTCAATGATCTGTAAGGTTTGTATCCTCGCTTGACCGTCTTGTCTGGCCCACGTAATTACCAATAGAACACGTACAACATAAACATTATTGTTTACAATTTAGTCATTGGTAACATTGCATTTTTATACGATAACGTAAATTCAATTCAATTCAATTTATATCGTAATGAGGTTATGGGTTCAACTAAGTTTATGAAGTTCAATATCCACTACAATTATTCACAATTTAATTTTTAACAATATTAACGTAAATGTCCGACTGCGAATTTGAATCCACACCACCAGAACTTTGAGTAGCTGCAGAACAAGAATCCTAATGCCTTATTCCTGAGAGAAGCAGGGAAGGTATGTAAATTCGTAGTAGCCTATATTAACTAGTGCGTGACTAAAGGTGCGCTGCACACCTCTGAAACGGTATTCCTTGCCTATTTCGGTGAATTGAGTAATCAGAATAAGGCCAGTACATTATGGTCAGAGTACTCGATACTATGAACACTATTAAATATCAGGCATAATGTTGATATCAGTAATTATGCAAAATTGCGAGCATACTTGAAAAGGAAGAATGTGGGATACAAAGCTAAAGAGTCACAGGCTGAGAGCCAGCGATCGGGAGACTTATGGTATTTTAGCGAACAGCACATTGAAGCTAGTTATACTATTAGGCCCGCCGTAGGTGAAATGGGGATTCATTATGCTTGACGATGGTTCCTTTGGACGTTTCCATGACACCAGTAACGTGAAAATTGACGTTTAAAACGCAGCGTGTCGGCTGTTTTAATAATTCTGAGTTCCTTGTATGTTTAATAGAATTGCAAAAGTTCGTAAATTTTGTGCAAAGCTGAAATTTATATGTTATTTATATTATTATTATTATAAATAAAATGTGACGAAACTGCACACTGTAGTAGTCCCTGAAGCCGACTCTGCTCTAGTTCGATATCTAAAGTTGAAATTTTGGCGGGAGCGCGGCTATTTCTGGGAAGGGTTGTTTGTGTGACTGTTTTTATAGACATTCTAAGAAAGTCTATTGTTTGTCGGGAGCCGCAATCAAGAAATCTCTGGAATTCGAAGGTTCGAGAAGACGTTTTAATATATAAGAGACTACCTACGAGCGGCGAGTTCAGTCTACAGTTTGATTTCAAAGCCAACGGAGCAGAACAATTTAACAATAAAAGTGAACTGTGAACAGTGTATTTAATATAAATTAGAATTAAGTGTGTACATACATTAAGCATAAGTGAATAGTGTGTAAATGTATAAATAAATCAAGTAAGTAGATATACCGTGTGTATAAATGTATCCCACCCGCTGTGTTAAAAACTATTTAAGTAAATATAAAAAACATAAGTTTGGTGTCAAGTGTGAGGTAATAAAAATAAATAGTTAGGTAAAGATGGCCAAGAGACCAAGTGCCGGAATTGAAAGTAGAATTGGAAAATCGCAAGTTGGAAACGTCAGGTAAGACGAGTGAATTAGTAGAATGACTCAAAACGTCGCTGGAAAATGAAGGCTTCAAAGACGAGGCTTCCACCTTAATCGTCTAATTCTACTAATATGGACGAGAATATTTCTACCATGAAAAATATTTCTGCTAATATGGACGGGAAGATTTCAACTATGAAGAACGATAATTCTGCCGATATCTTATTAACCCATTAAGGCCAAAGACATTTTTTGGAAAAAAAACTTTTTAACTGATTCTTATTAGGGGTATTATTATAAGCAAAAAATCAAATGTAAGTTATACTCGAAAACTTGAGATATACAACGTATATATATATATATATATATATATATATATATATATATATATATATATATATATATTTTGTTTATTGTCATATTGTTTTTTGAGTTTTTCATTGAATTATGTTTAAAAGAGTTTATTATAAAAATTTACAACTATTCCAAAATTCGCTATAGATTTTATCCCTTGATAATGAATGAAAATCATTCGAAAGCTCGGGAATAAATATCTGAAAGAATTTACTCTGGAGTCTTATTGCCACATCCCCACAAAAATATCCATTACAAATAAGTTGGCAAATATCTTTTTTCAAATTAAATATATATATATATATATATATATATATATATATATATATATATATATATATATATATATATGTATTTGTATAAAATTGTTATTAACATTTATTTTATTATTCATTGTATGTAGGATTATAACTACCTGGAGCTTAGTGGAGGGACTCGTCTACGCCCTTTTATACATAATAATAAATTTTCTGGAAAATTGATGTTAGTGATATAATCCACAGTTTATTATATTATTGATAATTTGAAATTTCATTTTAAATAGTATTACAAAACGGTTATTTTCGGAAATGAGATAATTTTAGAAGCCTTAACTTTTTTTAAATGACTAAATGTGGTACGCCTATGGTTCCGGCCAAAATGAGTGATTTATTACTCCATGCCTTTTAAAAACGGAGTATAGTACCAGTACATAGATCATATAGGAAATATTTAAGATTTTCATTTCAAGACAATTTATTCGAATTCAATGTTCTACCGTTTGGTTTGTCTTCTGCCCCCTTTGTTTTCTGCAAGCTGTTTAAACCTGTTTTAACCTCTCTTAGATCATAAGGGTTATTGCGTGTTAGCTATTTGGACGACCTTTTGGTGTTAAGTAAATCAAAAAAATCATGTCAGGAGAATACTCATATTACAATTGAATTACTATCAAAATTAGGATTTATTGTGAATTTTGACAAATCATGCCTTTCTCCAGCTCAAAAAATTAGATTTTTGGGATTCCTTTGGAATAGTAGAATTATGACCATTAGTTTGCCCATTGACAAAATGGATAGGGCCGCACAATTTATCGCGGACATTATATCGAGCATCAAATTAAAGATTCGTTCCTTTTCTAAACGTATCGGATATTTAGTCTACATTTGTCCGGCCTTCACTTATGGATGGATACATTTAAAAAGTCTTGAGTATTTTAAATGCAAATTATTGGAAAAGTCTAATGAGAACTATGACTCTAGAATAGAATTGTCAAGAGATTGTTTAGACGATTTGGACTGGTGGCTAAAGAATATCTATAGTCCAGGGTGTTCAATATTGCAGCCCAATTATTCTTATAAAATTTTTTCGGACGCATCTAAAATAGGTTGGGGCACGGTTTGTCTTAATCAAGAGATAGGTGGCTTCTGGAATAAGGATGAGGTAAAATATCATATAAACTACTCAGAGCTCTTAGCAATATTTTATGCCTTAAAGTCCTTTGTCAAAGATAAATCAGGTTTATACATTTTACTTAGGGTAGATAATACTACGGCAAGAGCTTGTATAAATAAAATGGGCAGCACAAAAAACAAACGCTTAGCTAGCCATATGGAATTGGTGCCTCTTACATTAAATCCGCTGAGAATAAAGCGGATTATATGTCGAGATCCTCAGTAATAGAGACTGAATATTCGTTATATAATAATGCCTTTAGAATTATTATAGAACGTTTAGGAATGCCGTCAATAGATTTGTTTGCTTCATACATAAACACAAAATGTAAAAACTATGTTTCCTGGAAATCGGACCCAAACTCGGTAGCAGTTGATGCGTTTTCAATATCCTGGAGCGATCTCAACTTTTACGCCTTTCCACATTTTCCAGTGATACTTAAAACAATTGGAAAAGTAATTATTGACAGAGCGGAAGGTATTATCGTTGTACCCTTGTGGTCAAATCAGCCTTGGTATTCCTTATTTACGGAGTGTTTGAGAAGAAATCCAATTTATTTTAAACCAAGACCTGATCTTCTACTTTCTCCATTTAGTAAAAGCCACCCAATATGGTTCAACATTACCCTGGTTGCAGGAAGATTATCGGGGAAGCTTACAAGAGAAAAGGAGTAACCAAAGAAGTAATACCTACACTTTTAGACTCCGTTAGCGTTAATTCATTAAGGCAATACGATTGTACATACAGAAAGTGGTGAAATTTTTGCTCGCAATATAATATAGATTTGTGTAGTAATCCTACTAACAATAATATTATTTCCTTTCTGAATCAAGAAAATAAAAATGGGGCTCTATATAATACCTTAAACTGTCATAAATCAGCCCTTAAACTTATTATAGATTTTGGCGAAGGTGAAGGTATTTTCCAACGATTTTTTAAGGGTATTTTTAGAGAAATGCCAGTATTTCCTAGGTATGGAGTAACTTGGGATCCGCAAGTAGTTCTTGATGTTCTAGCTACTTTATACCCCTTGGAGGACATCACCTTAGAACTATTAACCTACAAGTTGGCTATGCTAGTATCCTTAGTGACTTCACACAGGGTTCAGACTTTATCGAAAATCAGATTAAGTGATATTAGGTTCTGTGGCACCGAATACAAGATCTTTATTTCCGAACTAATTAAAACGTCTTCACCAAGGAGACAACAACCTGTTCTTATAATTCCATTTTTAATGACAAGCCCGAAATCTGTGTAGCTCGTACATTGGAATATTATTTAAAGATAACATCCTCTATTAGGAAAGACACAGAATTTTTGTTTATAACTCATAAAAGACCATTTCATAAAGCTACAGCCCAGACCATATCACGGTGGCTGAAGAATGTTTTGGGTAAATCAGGAGTAGATGTTGCTTTGTTTAAGGCACACAGCGTGAGACACGCATCAACTTCAGCGGCATTTCGTGCAGGTGCTAATATTGAATGCATCAGAAATGCCGCTGGATGGGGAGAAAGATCAAATACCTTTATAAACTTTTATAATAGGCCCTTACTGGTTAGGGAAGATTTTGCAGAAAAAGTTGTTTTGCGTAAGTAAATTATTTAGTTATAGTGTTTACACAAGGTTGTGTAGTCTGTGTGTTTTGTTTAGACCTTATATCAATGTTGTTATGTTATACATGTATATGTGTATAGATATATATATATATATATATATATATATATATATATATATATATTGTGGCAGGTATTATCATAGATAAAACTAATTTAGAAAACAAATTACTGTTTATGATTGTGAGCTTATACACAAAAAAAATGTACGAAAATTGTATAAATATATTAAATATGAAGATTAAGAATGATATATCATTGGATCATAGAACCTTTAGGAACGATATCTAGCTTAAAAATCTGATAAAGGAGGCCTTAAACGTCTACATGGTGGTCTAGTAGAACGTGGTTAAGAAGTATAATGACAGATTAAACGACTTACCTGTAAGGAAGTTCAATCTTCATTATACGATTAACCACGTTCGTATAGACCACCCCACCCTCCCATACTATCCTATTAAACCCTTGAACTTATCAGATTTTTACTTCAAACGTATTGAGGATCCTTATGGGTTCGGGCGAAGGGTTAGCAAAAAGTTGTTGTTTTGCTTTGTTAACAGTGACACATTCGAGCGCCAGAGGCGTAACTACATGGTGATCTATACGAACGTGGTTAATCGTATAATGAAGATTGAACTTCCTTACAGGTAAGTCGTTTAATCTGTCATTCTAATATTCGTCACACAGTTGTAAAGATACATGTATAATTTGAATAAAGCTTTTAAAAAACCTTTCGTACGTATTCGAAACGTTAATTCGCATGAAGTTATTTACGAAAACATTGGAAAGGCCTACGACATACTACAGAAAAAAACACAACCGAAAAAAAACGATGAGTGCGCCATATTTTGAGAATTAATAGCAAAAAGACTTCGAGCAATGCAGCAGAGTGAAAGAGACGTTGTAATGCGCGAAATAGAAATAGTCATGTCCCAATCGAAAATGCGTTTTTCTCAGTGCACGTTTCCACAGTCATTCCAGCAGGATCCCATGAACTGGCAGGTCACTCCAATTTCACATCAGAACCTGTTAACTACAGTACCATCATCAAGCCCCACGACAGACTCGACAGTTACCCCATCACCGACAAATTTTGAAACATATTCACAATATTACAATCCACCGTCGGTTCCTTCAGAAAACGCCAATAATGCAAAATAATATTATGAAAAATTTCAATCATAACTTTTTTCTCACTTTTTCAGTTTACAGAATGTAAATTACTATTTGTCAACCTTTTTTACTATTTTGTTGAATAGATATATGAAAAAATAAATAATTTACCATAATGGGATGTTGCAAATCTTGAATTAACGCTTTGCATACTTCTGGTATAATTTTTGATATCAACTGTGGGGAAACTTTCAAAAGATAATGGAGACTTTGGTAGCTATCGCCAGATGCTAAAAATCGCAACGTTATTGCCAGTCGTTCCTTTGCTGGAATAGCTTCTCTTAACTTTGTGTCTTTTTAGAGATATGACTTTCAATTTTATTTAGCAAATATTCGAATTCTTCAAAAGATATTCGACAAAAGTTCTCGAATAAGCCAGAAGGTTCCTTTAGAAAATCCGCTATCATGTCTGTACTAGGCGGGGTTGGTTGTAAGTTGGCCATTGCTTTGTAGTTGGTTTGCTTATTTGCTTGCATGCGCTTGCTTGTCTGCTTGTGGGTAGCTTTCTGCAGTCCAATGGAGAAATGCAACCATCGAGTGTCTGCCTCCTCGTGGCACCGCCGGATACGTTAGCACAGCTGATCATCAGTGTTGACCAACCAAATGGCACTCCAACGAAACCCAAGCTAAGGTGTAAGGAACGTGCCGATGGCTGAATGGCCGCAGGGTATGCGACCGTGAACGTTCCCCTGGGGGTACCAGGCGACACCCTCTTGCATATAGCCTTTTCCTGGCATGCAGGGCTCTGCCAGGAATGACAAACCATTCCCTAGCAACTCGTGGGATCAGAAATGGACGAAGAAAAAAAAACAAAACCGGAGGATGAGCGAGAACGCACACCTCCAAATGAAAAGCATCGTCGAGGTAAAAGAGTCTGCGGTGCTGAGGCAAAGAGAAGGAGGAAAGCGAGGCAGCAGGATGGAGTCTCTACAGACACCACCAGCGCCACTAGCCCCTCCCTATCTAAACCTGGCACCAGCGGCCTAAAATACAAGGGCAGCGATGTCAGTTCCTCCTTCAAAAGAAGCCCGGAACGCGTCGCCTCCCAAGAAAAGAAGCGCATCCGCTCCAATACCTCGGAGGAAAACTCTACCCGAGGAAAAAGGATACGGATGGACGCTAATGTAAAGAGCTATAGCGAAGCAGCTACCAGCCATCTACGGGTAGCTATCATAGACAAGGCCGATCCATACGGTCAAATAATTACCGATAATGGAGACCTTGTCAAAAGACAACTAATGGAGGCTTTGGACAAAACCCTTATGTCCGCCTCCGCCAGCCAGAAAAAGCCACCTACCTTTAGGTCGTGGTCGCACTCTGGCGAAATAATCAGAGTCACCTGCGATAATGACGAAACGCTGAGTGGCTAAAGAAGCTCGACGTAGTACACGTCGACAACCTCCCCCAGCTGATGAAAGCCACCCTCTGGGTCCCTAGCGAAGCTCACGCTGACCTGGGTGACAAAGAGGATGTGCTGCGCCGGCTGGACAAGCAAAACCCAGACCTTCGGGTGGATGCATGGTTTTCCTTCCACCACAAAGCGAAGGCCAATCCCAAAGGACACCTTTTCGTCTTTGGTATAAGAGACGAGGAAATGGGAGTCCTAAAAAAACGATCAATGAGGATGAGCTACGCGTTCACCTCATTGATTGTAAAAACCAAAAAATCTGACCCGGAACGGAGGAGATCGAGTACGGATCCCCCTCTCCCATCCGAGGTACCCCAAGGAGCTGTTGCTACTGCGGAGACTGTCGAGCCATCTTCCAAGATAGCGACCGACAGTCTCCTGGAGGAACTAACAGCTCTAAGCCAAGACACAGGCGACGTCAACCCACCTCCAAGTGAGGAAGTGGAGATGGCCTAAAAAGTAACCATAAACCATCTCACCACCATCAAGCAGAGATGGACAATGGAAAGCTAAGATTTATTCAGTGTAACCTTCAACACAAAAAAGTGGCTTAGGCAACTTTATGCCGCCACTTGGATGCGATGCAGGATACAATAGCACTTATTCAAGAACCCTGGATAAGGCAAACTAAAATCATGGGTCTAAATAATCCAAAAGGTTTAATTTTCAGCTTCCCAAGCAATCAGCAACCTAGGACGGCCATATATGTCCCTAGGTATTTTAAGACCTACCCACTGACGCATTTTTCGTCCTCCGACCTAACGGTAGTGAAGGTTGAATATGCACATAAAGGTCAAAAGAAAGAGTTAATACTGGCATCCGCATACCTCCCCTCAGACGCAGCTGAACCACCACCGACTAAGGAGCTGGAGGACCTTGTGGAACACTGTCTCACCCAAAAGCTTGAATTGGTAATAGGCTGCGATTCAAACTCTCACCATGTAAGCTGGGGCAGCAAAGATATTAACACTAAAGGTAAGTCTTTTTATGATTATATAACTAACAAGAATCTCTGTATTCTAAATAGAGGTACTGAACCAACTTTTATTAACTCTCGTAGTCAAACGCGAATAGATATTACCCTATCTACTATAAACACTTCGAATATAATTTCCGGCTGGCATGTATCCGACGATATTTCAATGTCGGACCACCGCTGGATAAAATTCGAAATAAAACTAGCGCTCACAACCTCTACAATGACTCGTGACCCCAGGAAAACGGATAGGACAAAATATGTCCACTGTTTGAAAAGGGATCTGCGAGGAGTCGAGGAAGAGCTGCCCAACAAGAAAGGAGATTTGGAAAGTTATTCTAAAACTATCCAAAACTCCATAATTAATGCCTATAAGATGTCTTGCCCACTCGGGCGGGTCGAAAGAAATATGCAAATTGAACCCATTTATTAACAATTTTGGTATTCTTCGTGTTGGAGGCAGATTGTCATTTGCAATGTTGCCATATGAGCAGAAGCATCCAATAGTACTCCATTCTAAAAATGCACTTGTTAATCTTATGTTACAAAATGAACACATAACCCTCGGACATGCAGGTCCACAGACAGTCTTATCTCATTTCCGCCTTAGGTTTTGGCCTTTAGGAGGTTTACGTGAAGTCAAAAGACTCTCTCAAAAATGTTTGGTTTGTTATAAATTCAAAACTCGACCATTTAGTCAAATAATGTCAGATTTACCACTAGTAAGAACCAAACCTGCTAGACCTTTTTCTAATACAGGGCTGGATTTCGGCGGTCCATTCTTTATAAAATCTTCGAACCTCAGAAAGGCACCAATAACAAAATGTTATATTTCTGTATTTATATGTATGGTCACCAAAGCGGTTCACATAGAGCTCGTTTCAGACTTATCAACTGAAGCTTTTTTTACTGTGCTTAAAACGATTTATAGCACGCAGAGGTTCGCCCCATACTATTTACAGTGACAATGGTAGTAACTTTTTAGGGGCCAGAAATCAGTTGCGTGAGCTTTACTTGTTCTTCAAAAAACAAGACACTCTAGAGAAAATTCAGAATTTTCTATCTCCCAAAGAAATAAGTTGGAAGTTTATACCACCATAAGTCCACATTAATAATAATAATAATATAATAATAAGTTTATTTGTATGAATATAGTTTACAATGAAATTACATAAGATTTGCGTACAAATAAACATGGATAAGTCACAGAAGCGTACACCAGTTAGAAACCAATATACTCTTGTACGTGACTTCGATTATTAAATAATCAAGGTAGATAAAATCATATTATTTTGACAATTAAAACTTAAGTATATATAAAAGTTTTCAATGTAATTAAAATTTTTAGTTAAAATACAAATAAGCAGATATAGTAGTAATAGCACTTAACACCTAACCTAATACATCCATTATAAAGCCTCAACAAAATTAAAGTAACGTCTCAATGTATAAGATAATAATGAAAACACAGTCTAAAAACAGTGAACAATGTGTATCAATCAACAACCAAGTAATACCCGACAGAGTTTAGAAGTATTGGTGAAGATGGAAGAATGAGTTTTTTATACTCAAGAATCAATATTTTGATTCACAATATCATGGAAAAATGATCTTTCAGTTTTTGTAATCCACTGCTTAATTCTCCTACCGAAACTATACTTCTTATTGATATTCCTCAAATGATCTGGTACCATATTGTACAACCGAGGTCCTAGGTAAGTTGCATTTCGTTGGCCTATAGTTTTTTTACAGCAAGGTAATACCACAGTGTTATTCCGTTTTCTTGTTTCATGGTTGTGATTGGTAGGTCGTAATATGATATTTTCTTTTTTTATATTTTTAAGGATACTTAAGCAAAACAATTGTCTTATATCAAGGAATTCAGATTCTCTGAATACCAGATCGCTTGGATACATACGTACCTTACGATATATTATTTTAATTATGTATTTCTGTACAACATTCAATTTTTCCAGATGTATATCATTCACTCCACCCCATCCCACTATTCCGTACTGTAGTTGTGATTCAATCAAAGAGTAGTACAATATTCTTAAATGTTCAGCATCTAGAAAATCTCTGAGGTATTTGAATCTGTATAATAACCCCCTCAATTTTTTAACCACGTTTTGTATTTGTAGGTCCCACCTTAGATGACAGTCTATCACAATGCCAAGGTATTTTATTGACTTATCTCCCGGTATTTCATATCTTTCTCCTATTTTAAGTGGTTCTATATTCGGAAGTCCGTTTGAGTATGAAGAAAATGGTAAGTATTTTGTTTTGGTAAAATTCAGTGTGAGTTTATTTCCCCTAAACCATTTTTCTATTTCAAGAAAATCTTCTTCTACAAGAATTTTTAATTCTCGCCAGGTATCTGCTTTATAGAGAATGGCAGTATCATCTGCAAAACTCAAAATATTTCCCTGGGTTTTTATTCCTAGTAACCCGTTTATATAGATTGTAAACAGTAAGGGGCCCAACACCGTTCCCTGTGGAACTCCATAGGAAACTGTTTTATAGGTACTAATCACACCATCAATTATTACCCTCTGTTTTCTATCAGATAAATAGCTTTTCATAATATTGTAAATATTTCCTCTAAGTCCGTAGGTAAACATTTTTTTGAGTAGTTTTTCATGACAGACCGTATCGAAAGCCTTTGATAAATCAACGAAGATACCTAACGTAGATTTTTTTTATCTAAGGCATCATATATATATGCCGTTAAAGCGAATATTGCATCTTCCGTTGATCGCCCTGTTCTGAACCCGTATTGATTATCTGAGATAACTTTATATTTGTCTAGGAAACTCAAAATTCTTTTTTTTAAAATCTTTTCTAGAACCTTTGCTATATTTGATATGAGAGAAAGCGGTCTATAATT
Source organism: Galeruca laticollis (assembly GCA_963921935.1). NCBI lineage: Eukaryota > Metazoa > Arthropoda > Insecta > Coleoptera > Chrysomelidae > Galeruca > Galeruca laticollis. The sequence goes on along the minus strand of OY998185.1, from coordinate 23,067,636 downwards.
TACCATTTCTCTTTTGTCACCACTTTTGTAGAGTGGCATTATAAGTCCGGATTTCAATATTTTTGGGAAACATCCTGCATGCATACACCGATTTATGAGATAAGTTAGCGGAGTTTTTATTTCATTCACTATCTCTTTTAGTGTTTCAGAGCGTATACCGTCATCGCCTGGTGATTTTTTAGGTTTCAATTGGGGAGGTATTTGGGAGAGCGCAATAAAATCCACAAAATACCATTTACATAGACTCATTAGTAACTCTAAATTTTCATTTGAAGAACTATATACAATTCTCAGTCAAATTGAGGCTATGTTAAATTCTAGACCAATCACCCCCCCTGTCACATGACTCATCTGATTTGCAAGTGTTAACAGCTGGTCACTTTTTAATAGGTGACAGTTTAACCTCTTTCCCAGAAAGAGATGTTTCAGAAATTCAAGAAAACCGTCTAACTCGTTGGCAACGATGTACTTGTGTTCAGCAGTTATTTTGGAAGCGCTGGTCAGTGGATTACTTGAATCAGTTGCAAAACAGACCCAAATGGTACACTCCACAAGAAAATATTAAACTTAATGATCTGGTACTAGTAAAAGATGAGCAGACAAAACCCTTACAGTGGCCTCTAGCTAGGGTAACTGAACTTATACCTAGTAAAGATAATAAAATCAGACTAGTAAAAATTAAAACCAAGGATGGCATAAATACCAGGAACATTACAAAGTTGTGTCCTTTATCATTAGCAGATGAATAATTGGTATACCTTTGTACATAAACTTTAATTGTAAATAAATCTTTTGAGTTCAAATGTTACAATAAATCTTTTGTTTTAATAAATTAATATCATAAGTACATAATTTCTCTTTGCATTATGGTTTGTATAAAAACTTTTGTTAATTATGGATTAACCATAAGCAAGAGTCCGGTTCTGGCAAATCATATAACAAGCTGTTTTAAGCTCGCTCTTATATTTTGTTAATTTTCTAGTAAAAACACAGTGTAGTTAAATTTCGCTTTATTGTCATAGTGTTTTTAATTAGTTACTTCCTATTGTTCACCTGTGAGTACCCAAAATTTAAGATTTTTCTCGAAGAAAATAAGAAATTTACCATTAGTATAAACTTAAAATACGAAGTAAATATCAAGTCACGGTTTTTTCCGTACCTAGGTCTTGGGATGGACAGGGTTAAACCTGCCCAATACGACCTAGTATAATTAATCAAACATATTCTAATATGCCACTGTTAATTCCCACGCAGACCACTTCTGACTACAGGAGCTCTGAAACTGATCAACTAACAACACATTCCAATACCAACAACAAATCCTATCCAACCAAACAAAATCCTATTCTAATGTTGCGAAACAAACAAGATATCCTAATAAAGAATAAGCTATTATTTTTAACGCATTAGAAGGAATTCTTATTCAAGACTATTTAATTCCTTTGGGAACTGTTATACAACCAAAACATATCACACATATCTCTAAAATAACTAATAACAGAATCTGCGTATATTTAGCCGACAAAAATATAGTCAATAAATTCCTCGATGATATTGGAGAAATAACGGTAAATGGTGAAATACTTAAGGCCAGTAAACTTGTTACACCAGCAGAAAGACTTGTATTATCGAATGTATGTCCTACCATACCGAATGAACTTTTAATAAATGAATTACAAAACATAGGTCTAAATCCAATTTCACCTATGTCAGTACTAAGAATCAATACAGCTCTTCCGGAATTTAGTCATATTCTTAGTTTTAGAAGACAAATTTTCGTTACGCCTCACAATATCCAAATTCCTGATTCCATATTGATCAATCATGATAATACATCATACAGAGTATTTATAGCACAAGACGGAATGACTTGTTTCAAATGTCGCCAGACAGGACATCTTGCAGCACACTGCTCAGTTTCTATCTCAGCTAATTTACCTCAACAACAGACTGACACAACTCCTCCACCTACTACATTATCAACCAATAACGCCACAAACTGCACACCTACTCCTATTATCGATATAATAAAACCCTCCACCATTGGAGCGATCAACAATCTCAACACACCAATTCCATCAGCAACCAATACTCCAAAAAGACCCGCATCTGAGAGCCCCACTATAGAAGAAACAAGCTCAGAATCAATTTTCCAAAAACCTAATCATCCTCAAAAAACAATAAAAAAAAGTTAAGACTACCTCAGCAGTGGTACCAGCAATTCCTGTAACATTTTTACTTCAACCAGCCAAAGCATTTATAACAAACAATTCTGAAGGACTGCCATTAAACTACGACTAGCTTGTAGACCTATTTGAAAATACTCTTGGCTCTCATAATGCCCTGGAAGTAGTTAAGGACTACACAACTGACTATGGATCTCTAGTGATCATGTTAAATAAAATTTACCCTCTTCTTACAGAAAGACGAATTAAAAGCCGTATCACTAAACTTAAACAAAAAATATACAGACACCTAGGAGACGAAATCAATTATGAATCGATGGCTACAGAAAGTGACTCGTCCTCTCATGAATAGAACTCCACTTTCATTTATTTATTATTATTTATTTTCAATACAATGCTATTTAAATCAATAATTCAGTGGAACCTGAATGGATACTACGAGCGTCTACTTATGCTACAAAAAATCTTATCAGAACACCTTCCTGACATTTTACGCCTTCAAGAGACACATTTTAAACTAGATCATTATCATTCACTAAAAAGTTATCAGTGCTTCTTTAGGAACAGAACAAATCGTCAACATGCCAGTGGCGGAGTTGCGATTTATGTATCGAACACATTAGAAGCAGAAATTATTCAGATTAATTCCAACCTGGAAGTCGTTGCCGCAAAAATTAGGAGCTCGCACCCAATACACATATGTAATATGTACCTACCGGCAGGTCCATTGGACATGCAAGATATTTGTGATGTTATTAATCAAATACCAACACCAAGATTAATTTTAGGTGATTTTAACGGTCACCATATATTTTGGGGCTCCGATTCTAATGATAATCGAGGTCGAACAATTGCGAATGTTATTGACCATTTTAATTTTAATATATTAAATGATGGTACTCGCTTCAATTCTGCAACAGGAGAATCATCCGCAATAGATCTATCCTTTTGTGATCGGTATCTTGGGAAGTAGATCCTTACTTATATGATAGTGATCATTACCCGATTATTATACGAAATACCAATTTCGAAACTAAAACTACTTCACCATCTTACATTTGGAGATTAAAGAATGCAAACTGGGATGCCTTTTCTGAAAATATTCAATGAAAATAGAAAACCTTACTAAGACCGAGAATATTGATAAGGATTTAAGAAATCTTGAAAATATCATATCTGCCGTAGAATCTAGTATTGGTAGAACAAAGCTTGTTACAGGTAGAATTCCAGTTCCATGGTGGAGTAAAACATGCGAAGACGCCATAAAAACTAGTAAGCATGCCTTCAACGTTTACAAAAGACACAAAACCACAGAAAAGCTCGTTGAATTCAAACGACTAAGAGCAATTTCTAGGCACATAATAAAAACTGCAAAAAGGAATCATGGAGACAATTTGTATCTTCAATTAATAGATCCACTCCAATATCAGATGTATGGAAAAAAATGAAGAAGATTTCTGGTAAAAGCTCCATTCAAAACATAACATCTCTAGATCTCAATGGAATAACGGTTACAGACGACAAACATATTGCAGATATACTCTCTGATACATATGCTAGTCACTCCAACAACAATAATTATGATAACGCCTTTATTACCAAAAAAGTCTCACAGGAAGCAAATGATATTGAAATTTTTGACATACTTGATCCATTAAATCATAATATAACTGAAAATGAATTAAATGAAGCACTAGAAGACTTAAAAGATACATGCGGAGGACCAGATGACATTCCTGTAGTATTCTTGAAGCACTTACCTCAAAATTCCAAAGATTACTTGTTACACCTATACAATAAAATCTGGACTAAACACCTCTTTCCAGAAAAATGGGGTGAAGCTATTGTCATACCAATACTAAAGCCTAGAAAACCTAAAACAATCGCTGCATCTTATAGACCTATCTCACTAACTTGTTCAATGTGCAAGTTACTCGAGAAAATAATTAAGAAACGACTTTTATGGACACTTGAAAGCAGAAACCTTCTGATCCCGGAACAAAGTGGCTTCAGAAAACATAGATCAACTTTAGATGACATTTTTGAATTAGAAAGCCACGTCGGTGTTGCAGGTTTTTGCGGTTTTTCTGTACACTCTGTGAATTAATCACTAGCCAAATGGACCGACGATCGACGCACCCGCATTTTTAGATTTAAAATTGTTATTATTCCACCGACCATCGAAAACATTCCCAAATCACCGAAGGCACGTCACCGCTACTTTCTACCAAACTTCAACAAAATACTAAATTCCATACACTTTTGAAAAATGTCTCCTATACACCTTTCACATAACAAAAACCCAAAAAGTAAAAATCTTCAGTACCCCTAATACTTCGCTCTCAAATACCCGGAGACATTTAAGAATTTTCAAAATCAGTAAATAAATAACATTCAATTTCATAATTCCTGACACCTAGCCAGTCCAACGCATATATCTATGTATCGGCAACGATACATGGTTCGTCTTCAACACTTACACTCCCATCCTAGACACTTTTTGTCAAATCATTTCCACACACTTCTGGGCTTCGCTGCTTCCAGAGACCAACCCCCAATTCACCCCAACGCAGCACAACCCTCCAGTCAACTTTTGGCGATAAGCCCACCCAACAACTCTCATCCTAGACACTTCTAAACAAATTTTCCTAGACACTTTAAAAAAATTTTTTCTACCAGACACTTTTAAACCCCAACCTAATTTCTCGGTCAACGCGCACTAAACCACCCAACACACCCCCAACACAGTCCTGAAGAGGAAACCTATCCTATACCAGGGCGGCATCAAGAAAACGACAAATCAACCAAGAAAACCCCAACCCACCCCAAACTCATTCACGAATCTCTCTCTCTCTCTTAATTAGAAAGCTTTATTCATGAGGGTTTCGCATTGAACCAGACGTGCATGGCCATATTTTTCGATATTAACCGGGCATTCGACACGGTGTGGCGAAATCATATATTGAGAACGTTGAGTGAATGGAACATACAAGGCCACTGCTTAGCTTTTATCAAAAACTTCCTCCAAAAAAGAACTTTTGTTGTCAGAACAAATACACAGATATCTAAAAATAAATTACAAGAGAATGGGACACCGCAAAGCTCCGTAATAAGCCCCACATTATTTATTGTAGCCTTGAATAGCATCTTGGAGAATATAAAAGCACCCCTTAGAGCAAGAATATACGCTGACGATCTAGTTGTTTTCTTAAAAGGTACAAATATGACCACAATGAATAATTTTCTCCAAGATTTTCTTACAAACCTGGAAATTTGGTGTTCGCAAACAGGAGTTCGTTTTTCAACCTCCAAAACTCACTGCATGTTATTTAGCAAAACAAATGAACTATTTCAACCTAACTTGATACTACATGGCGAAAATCTAAAGATCCTACCTTCTGTAAAATTTTTAGGTATGCACTTAGACAGCAAATTAAATTGGAAAATACACATCAACAATCTAGCCTTAGAATGCCAAAAGAGATTAAACATTCTAAAAGTGGTAGCTAACCAGAAATGGGGTGCTGATGGACCAACTTTATAGTTACTGTATAAATCTCTCATCAGATCAGTATTGGACTATGGCTCTATAGCATATGATACAGCAAACAAAACTGACACCGACCAACTCGAAATAATCCAAAATTCCGCTTTCCGGATTATACTTGGAGCTTTTAGAACTACACCGGTAAAAAGTCTACAGTGGGAATTAGGAGAACCAGCCTTAAGCCTAAGGCGAAAATTTCTTAGCAGCTATTATGCAGTTACTATTCTTGCCAATATATCAAATCCAACTTATCAGTACATTATCAATTCTCTCACTGGATTGAGCTGAGCCAGTTGAATTCTAAGACTTCCGAGTCAGTTATTAATGCTATGCAAAACGTCTTTACAAGATTTGGTTATCCTGAGACACTAATAGCTGACAACCTACCATTTATTTCCAATAAGTGTAAAAATTACTATAAACAACATGACATTACAATCCAAATATGCACACCTCATCACCATCAAAGTAATGGACTAGCCGAAAAAGCCGTTAGTGTTTGCAAACAAATTCTAAAAAAATGTGAAGAAAAAACCGATTACAAAAATGCAATAATGAAGTACAATAACTCACCTATAACGTTTTTAAAAGTATCTCCTGCTCAAATATTACAGAGTAGAAACCTTAGAGGGCAACTACCAACAAGCAGCGTAAACTTGGAACCTAAAGTCCAAAACCACATTTATACATACTTATGTAAACAAAAGGACCAAATTAAGTCACATTATGGTAAAACGAGCCGGAAACGTACTATAGATTTTAAAAGGGGGGATAATGTAGTAATTAAATCTAAAAACGAACAATATTGGGAAAAAGCAATTGTTTTAAAAGCAGCAGATGAACCTAGGTCATATTGGGTTAAAAAATTGAGTAACAAGAAGGTTATTCGGCGTAACAGTTATCAAATGAAATTATCAGTAGTTAACAATACCGATAACCACAGAGTGCTACAGCCTGAGTTGTACCCTGAGCTGATACAAGACTTACCTCATCAGGAAAACAATGTAAACATACCTGAAAACAATGTAAATATATCTGAAAATCACAATGATGTGGAAACGCATGATAATGTAGATATTGTAGAAGATAAGGAGTTAAATTTGTCGGATAGATATTTGGACTTACTATTGAACCCTAATGTAGAAATACATGAACAAAATGTAACTACAAGATCTGAGCGTAGTATAAAGCCTAGGAAGGTATTAGATCTTTGAAAGGGAGGTGTTTGATAAGTGATGCGACGCGAAGAAATGCCTTGCGGCACTTGTCATCATCCGATCCAAGGTATGGCGGCAACAACAAGAGATGTCAATAAAAGAATTATAGTTGTATTATAATAAAACATCCAAGGCATATATCGTATTATTTAAGTACCTGCTCACCAGACAAATACATTAAACAAATTGCTTGAGAACAATAATTTCACTTTTAGCTCGCAATACATATAACATTTTTTCTACAATCACTTGAATATATATTGTAAATAATTATTGATAAATGTATACCTCTTATTTCAAGTATCTGTCAAATACTTTATACTTACCTTTTTAAACTTTTAAGAAACTTTTGGCTGGGCATCGAGGACGGACTTCCATTTTTTTGTAGTAATAATATAATAATATTATTTAAAACATTACAAACTTAACAAAACAGCGATTTATTAGCTTGTCAAAGATTTTCATAAGACAAAAACACTCCCTGGCCTAGTTGCTCTATGATCCCCACTGTCACTGTCAATAACAATAGACAACCGGAGTGTGATGTAGTTCTTGGCAGATTAGGAACTACTTTCCATACAAACTTTTGACAGCATTTATAAGAAAGTTTTGTAAAATTAGTGGTTAGAAACTATTTTGTTGTTTTGTAAACGTAAGTACTTTTTCCACATTATTTATATTTGGAAGAAATCCACAAAACACGTTTTGTTGTCATATTCTAAAATTGTGAGAAATATAACCTGACTTATAAAAAATACAGTATATGAATCTTATTGAAGTTTATTTAAATGATATTCAACAGTAGATTACAGCACTCATTATAAATTATACTTACGTAACAATAATTCACAATATACATAAATCACAAAATCAACAAACTTTGTTTGGAAAATAGACACTGACCAACCCTAACAAAATAGCCCATTTACATCATCACTCCGGTCGCCTATTGTGTTTGTAATATCGGTTGTTATGGGCAACGAGCTTTTTACAATTTTTTACGCTCGGCGAGCGTAAAGTAACTCCCCTCAAGAAACGTCAACTTTTCGTTGTCAATGGCAAGCGAAAAAGCCTACTTTTCAATGTGATTGTAGAAAAAATATTTTTCAGTGCTTTTATATTGTACGCCGGATATAGGTAATGAGCAACTCTCTTGCATTTTAAGATATGTTCACATCCAAAACAACGAGGTGCAAATTTGTGAAAAGTATACTGGTTTTTTAATTGTTAATGATACATCTGGTTTAGGGTTAACAGAGACGTTGAAGGAACATTTAACAGATCTTGATTTAGATTTAAAAAAACAGTAGGTGTCAAGGGTACGACAACGGCTCGAATATGAAAGGACATTTCTGGAGTACAGGCACGCATTTCAAGAGAGAACCCAAAGGCGTTTTACACTCCCTGTGTCACGCATAATTTAAATCTGCTTTTGTCAGACATTGCCAAAATATCTTCTAGAGCTATAACATTTTTTGGTACCATACAATGCATTTATAACTTTTTAACCCTATCTACACATCGGCACGACATAGCTAAAAAAATTTTACAGGTCTTTCCGAAACGGCGTGGGAATGTCGAGTGGAAAGCGTCAGAGCAGTGAGTTTTCAAATAAAGGAACTAATTCTTGTATTTCAAGAAAAAATAGAGTCGGCAAAAGACCCAAAATGTTTATTTGAGGCAAAATCTCTGTTACATGAGATACACACGTTTGAATTTATTCTTTCAACGACTATATGGTATGAGTTATTACTCGAAGTCAACAAAATAAGCAAAATATTGCAGCAAAAAATATGCAAATGGATATTGCTCTATCTCATTTAAATTTGCTTCTTACTTATCTTAAAGACTAGACTAGAACGAAAAGTTTTGAAAAATGTATTAATACTGCAACAGAATTTTAAACGAAAACGTCAGTTCAATTATGAACACGAAAATGAACCATTAAATACCCAAGACCATTATCGCATAGACTATTTCCTTCTTATATTAGACAAAGTAATAGCAATCTTCGAAGGAAGGTTTAGTTTATATGAAGTTTTTGAATCCAATTTTGGCTTTCTTTATCATTTTAACGATTTAATGAAAATGGAGGATGAAGAGCTTTGAGAAATTGTCATGACTTGCATAATATTTTAAAGGACGGGGAAGATGAGGACATTAACGGGTTAGAACTCTACGATGAGTTAAATTCTTTTCGTTGTCTTATTACTGACGAAAATTTAAATTGTTTTTTAGATATTTTAAATTACATTGTAAATAATAAGTTGGATGTAATATACCCAAATATCTACATTGTTTTTAGAATACTACTAACCTTACCTGTCACAGTAGCTTCAAACGAGCGAAGTTTTTCTAAACTGAAACTTATCAAAAACTATTTACGTTCGACAATGAGCGAAAAAAGATTTGTAGAGTTAGCCATGATATCTATAGAGAAGGATATATCAAATGAAATTGATTACGATAAGATAATCGACGATTTCGCTACAGTAAAAGCAAGAAAAGGGTTGTTTTAAAATTAATGATTTTTTTGTTATTACCTATATTTTTTGTATGTACCTAAGTTGATTTTTTTATAAGTAATAGATAAATATGATAGTAGATATAATTGCCTTTAATTGTTATTTCAGCTATCAACGTAAGTTTCGTCACTCGCCAAAAAAACGCGAGTTGCGGCTAGTGTATAAGAGCTGCAGTTAGTTGAACCGACTTATTGCGCCCAAGCGAAAAAATTAATTGTCACGATTCATAAACTATCGAAAAATCATTTAGATGCGTCATAGATGGAATAGAATTATATAATGTTGCATTTTTAAGACAATTTTTACTTTTTATATTAGACACAAGACACCTGACCTTGAAACTAAAAATAATCGGCTGCGGCGCATTTTTTTCTCCACAGCACTGTCCACAGGGCCTCGCGAAGCCATGCTGCACCGGGCCTCACAAAATCTTGCGCCGGCCCTGCCAACAGCCTTGGTTTTAATTTCAAATAAATATTTACAAATGGTAAGTTGACATACAGGTAGGCTTAAATCGTAATAATTCCTCAAAGTTGAACTTCAAGTTATTGTTACAATATTACAATAGGTTTTTCATCTCCATCTGTGAAAGTAGGAGTGTTTATATATTTCATTAAGGTTATTCAAAATATCTTGTATAGTTCTATTTGTTTGTTTGCTTCGAATGTTTATATTTCTTACGTTTTGTCACATTTGTTTACACTCCTTCCAAAATTATTCAATTAGTACTTAACATACCATCGTATTAATTCTTTATATAATTCTATACCATTTATTCTTATTGTATTTGAAACAGTTTAATTCATCAATATAGTAATAAAGAGTATGTTTCACATAAATAGCAACCAATGAGAGTAACTCATGTTTTAATTTAGGTCTCCTTCCAGGTTCCCCTTTTATAGTTATTTAATGAACAAGTGTATTAATAAGGCCGATTAACAATTGAGATAATTTAACCAGCAAGAGGGGCGAGCGTATTAATGTTTGAGATCGCCATATTAATTCACAAGTTCATTACAAAACTTTTACGTTGACCAACCTGTTAAAAAATGAAGATATCTTACTATCAATTTCTATTTATTTAACGATAAACAACAATCACTATTTCCTATTTACATTAACTCTATTCGAAGTTAGTTTAATTTTACTTGGTGGTAGTATTATTCTAAAAATTATTATTCGAGATTATACAATTACTGATATTAAAGGAAGGAATTGATAAATGATTAACAAGAGAATAAGATACAAATATATGAAGTTTGCAACTTTGTCAAATAACAAGTAGAGATTACTTTCTTCAAACAGATAAAATTATCTTTTCTAAGGGTAATAATAAGTAAGAAATATATTGAATCGAACACCTATGATATCAATTATTCCGTATAACTACAGAAATATATAAGTAATATTGAAATTATTTACCTTAAATTTCAGAATGTAAACATTATGAGTCATAAATTTTAATTCAATTCCTTAATAAATTATAAATTCACTTTCTTATTAGCAGCACAAATGATGACTTGTATATATTATTTAGAATATCCAACATAGAATCTGAAAAGAATATAAAATTATTATTAGACAATAATAAACAGGATATTTGATAACAATATACAGACAAAAACATCACATTTATCCAAAAGAAATAACAGAAGTGTCAATTCAAGCTTCATGTCATTTAGCATAGAATAATGATAGCAGAAATATATTCAACCATAGAATTATCTATTTTCTGAACTATTGATTATTTGCAAAGTAAAGAGGATGTTTGGAAAATATAACTGAATTAAATAATAGGCCAAATTTATATGAGATAAATGTTGAATCTTCAATAAAAATTAAATTATAAAAGGCTTACAAACGGTAATGATTGTAAGTTTATTGATATTTGGATTTAAAGATGGATAGATATAATCATTGGATATAAATATAAGGTATATTTTTGGAAATATTTCACATGTAAATAGGTGTAATGAATTATTTTGAAAATTTACATAAACAGTAAATAACAATAGGAATAAGATAAAGACATGAAATGAAATATTAAGCATTACATAAAAAGACTATGATATATCTAGTAAGTTGTTAGTGTTTTGTTTGAAAATAACAAAGCTAGCAACAAGAGTTTGTTGATTTAGAAAACAAAAGAGTTAGTGAGGTGATGCTAAAGGAAATGGACACATGTAAGAAATTTTTATAAAATTTAATTAAAATATTCGGAAATTAAAGTAAAAACATATTAAAAACGTCAAATTACAACCTCAGAAACATTTCCAGAAGAAAATATAATGAAACATTAGTTATTTGTAAGAAATACATACAATCAAATTTTGAGAGGGGACGCTATGTTTAAATTTTAATAAAGTAACCACATTACAGTATTAAATGCTATATAAAAACATTCATCACCATCATAAAAACATTCTGAGTCAAGTTTAACAAACCATTTAATAATATAACTTCGACTTACCTGGTGTACAAACGATAGAGTTTGTTTTACAAGTTGAAGAGAGTCCAGCTTCATTCCAGGGAAGAACACAGGGGCAGAGTGAATAAAAACTACCCAGTGCTGTGATCAGGTCAATGTGTAAATAATTTATATGGTTAACCATTTTAAAATTCAGACATATATCACTAATTTGGCCAAATTTCACCATTGATAATTTTTTATATGTATAAGAATATTCAGCATAAGTAATTTAGTTAGTAATAATTTTGTTTAACATAAGTTTTTTCTTCACAAATTATAATGCTCTTCAATTTTATTTCTGTTGGTAATTATATTAACTAAATCTTGAGTCATCTGAATTTTATTTGCATGTCATCTGCTAAATATAGGAAAAGGCTTGATATCATAGAAGTCGCATTGGTGTGTTCCACATAATTTTATTCACAGCTTTTGGAGGCGATGATGTTAATACAATATTTATAAAGTGCAAATTTAATATATTTTTTAATTCAATCCGGAACCCAACGGGAGTATATAGTTCTCATGCTCTCCACTAAATCAAATTAATAATAATAAAGAATAAAATCACTTTACCCTGAGCTAGTTATTAAATTTAAACCATAGACAAATATATAAAACATAGATAAATTTAATAAACCAATAAATCTTAATAATAAATACTTTTAAATATATTATAATATTACAAAAATATGTTCATCAATAGTATTGTTTCTCACTATACTGGGTCCGGGCTCACTATCAACACAAAGATTATTACTTCTACGAGATATATCGTCTATTATAACCTCAGCCTCAACAGTGGAGACTCTATCTTAACAGCATTTTTCGCAAGACGCTGCTTTTGACGAGTGCTCTTTGAGATATTATGCAGGGGTTTTCTAGAGGAAACATATATTATGATGGTATATAATGCAACAAATGATGTATGTATTTACTTTTCTGTGTTTCCGGACATATCTGATCGTTCATTTGATCCGAATAGATTGGATACAACACACAAATCTAATAAAATTGTCGCTACAGTGATTAATTATTAATTACCACAACACAACTTGGTTAGATTTATTTTCAACACGTGTTCAACACAACGGCTAGCAAATCAGCAGTAGTACCAACTGCCAAGGTGATATTCAGTAATGTTAATGTTTTATTTTCATTACAGGTCGCATGCTGGCATGCATACTGTGTCAAAACGACATCGGCGCGACTATGGCAAATTTTCAACGGGTAATTTGTGGCTAAATTACAGACTGTTATGTTAATATTTGTTTCTTTTACTTTAGGATTTATTAATTAAACATTAACACTTGATTTTGTATTGTTCTTTATTGAGTACATACACGTGAGCCAAGGTTCGAGAACATCGCTTGACTGTCACTGCCCATGACAGCTTTCATTGCCAACTTTACACTAGTGACAGTGACTACCCTACGTACAGACGTACCTCTAAATAACCTAATCCTACATCCCCCTTTCTTAAGTAAGATAATCAAAACTGATTCCGTTTTGGAGGCGGTCGCGAAATTCGACCTGATGATGTGATACAAGTTTTTTTAATAAATTTAGCCTCCAAATCCGAATCACTTTCTGAACTGTCCCTCATTTTATTTTCATCTACAACTATAGTAATGCTTTCTTCATAAACACAACTTGCATCACTGTTCGATTCCGAATCTCCATCATTAACACTTTCTTCATTATGATTATCATCTTCGGTAGTTTCACATTGTTCATTTTCAAGTCTATTTTTAAAATCTACAACCACTCTCTCTTCCCTAACACTTTCCTTATCATTACTGATATTATCATCATCCTTTAATTCTATAAAATACTTAATTTCATTATGATTTTCCTCCTTTGCTGATGAATAATGGTTTTCTGAATTATTTAGAAAATGTTTATTTCCTACCGGTTTAATGAATTTCCGATTTCTTATTAGCATAGAACCATTATTCATTTGCAATCTATATGTTCTATCTCTTAGTTTACTAACAACTTTACCAAGAAACCAATTACCATTTGGTTTTGTTTGAACATAAACTGACTGATTTTTGTACAATTCAGGTAAGTTTTTAGTTGCATTTTTATTATAATATTTTTGTTGCAGTTCTTGTTTTTCCTTAATAATTGTTTTATTATATTCTATTGCAATTCTAGGTTTTGACTGATTTTTTGTAATTATTAAATTTGTTCTTAATTTTCTCGACATCAAAATTTCAGATGGTGATATGTTTTCAAAAATGGGTGTACTACGATAATGTAAAAGAGCCATATATAAATCTTTCTTTTCATTAAATATTTTCTTAAACATTTTTTTTATAGTTTGTATATGTCTCTCTGCCATGCCGTTAGACTGAGCATAGGTTGGAGACGAAACTATATGCTTAAATTCCCATTGTCTGCTAAAAGTTTTGAATTCTTGTGATGTAAATTGTGGGCCGCCATCACTTACCAAGGTTACTGGAATCCCATGCCTAGCAAAAATTGACTTAAGATTTGTTATGACCATATGGCTTGTTGGATTATTCAATAATTCTGCTACTTCTACATATTTTGAAAAATAGTCAATGACTAAAAGGTATTTTTTTCCTTTTATTTCGAAAATATCGCAGCCTATTTTATTCCATGGTAAAGCTGGTATCTCATGTGGCTTTAAAGGTTCCTTATTCTGAGAATTGGCATAAGTAAGGCACTGGTGACAATTTGAAATTTTCTGTCTTATTTGATCAACCATACCAGGCCAGAATAAAGAATCTTGTGCCAATTTTATACCCCTAAATGACTATAATGAATACGATCTAACATTTCTTTTTGAAGTGACTTTGGAACTACCAGACAATTGTTTCTAAAAATTAATCCGTCAATTACAGTTAGTTCTGATTTATAAGGACAAAATATTTTAACTTGATTTTTAACTTTTTTATTCGAATTAGGCCAACCGTTTTTAATTAGTTCTTTAAGATCATTCAAAACTGTGTCTTTATTCGTTTCAATCACAAATTCATTTATTTTTTCAGGTGTTGCATTCAATTCTAATTTAACCATACATACATGACCCTCAATGTCATCATCCAACAAATCCACTTCCTTCTCTACAAGATATGCACGAGACAAAGCATCTGCTAAAAGCAAGTCTTTTCCGGGCTTATAGCGCAACTCAAAATCAAATTTTTGAAGTTGTAACAACATTCTCTGCAACCTTGCAGGACATTTATTCAACGGCTTTTTGAAAATGGAAATAAGTGGTTGATGATCTGTTTCAACAATTACCCTACGACCAAAAATATACTGATAAAATTTAGTTAATCCAAAACAAACAGCATACAACTCTTTTTCGATTTGTGCGTACCTCGTCTGAGTGTCTGTTAATGCCTTTGAGGCATACGCACATGGAAGATTATTCTGCAGAAGACAAGCTCCTACTCCTGATTTTGAGGAGTCTGCTGAAATAACTGACTGTTTATTTATATCAAAAAATTGTAAAACCGGATTTGTTGTGAGAGTTTCTTTTAAATCTACAAAAGCTTTTTCTTTGTCCTCATCCTAAATGAATTCATTTTCTTTTTTTAATAAACTTCTAAGGGGCTCAGTTTTATCTGAAAAGTTTTTTATAAACCTACTCACATAAGTAAGCATACCTAAAAGTCTTTGTATGTCCTGTTTATTTTTAGGACATGGCATTTCTGAAATTGCTTTAATTTTAGAATTGTCTGGACTAATACCTTTATTATTTATTATATGACCCATGTACTTAATTTCTTTTTGTCCAAACTTGCATTTGTTTAAATTGAATTTAACATTATTTTTCCTAGCAGTATCCAAAACTTTTTTTAATCTCAGATCATGTTCTTGTTTATTTCTACCCCAGATGATTAAATCATCTATATAAATATCAGAACCTTCAATTTTATCAAAAATACTTTTAAAGCGTTCTTGAAAAATTTCAGGAGCACACTTTATACCGTAAGGCAATCGTAAGAATTTGTACCTACCATATGGGGTTCCAAATGTACAGAGCTTTGAACTCTCGTCATCTAATGGGATCTGATAGAAACCACTTGTAGCATCTAAAGTACTAAAAATAGTTGCTCCAGCTAATTTACTGGACACTTCTTCAAATGTAGGAATTCTACAATATTCTCTTTTAATTACATTATTTATATCCTTAGGATCCAGACATATTCTTAATTTACCATTTGGTTTACGTACTAATACAAGAGCATTCACCCAGTCAGACGGACCCTCAACCTTTTCAATGATTTTCTCCCTTTTTAGCTCCTCTAGACTTTGCTTTAGGGGTTCCAACAAAGGAAAGGCTACCCTTCTTATTGGATTAACGACAGGTTTTGCATTTGCTTCTAGACTAATGCTACATTTTTGACTAATACAACCTATGCCAGAAAATACATCTTGATATTTATTTATTACTTCTGTGTACTCATTTTGTATGTAAACTGATTCAATTCTTTTAATTAAATTTAACTTTTGAGAAGCAATCAACCCTAGAATTGCAGAAGTATTACTATTTACAATAAAAAATTCCAAATCATATGCATTATTATTTTTAAAACAACTTAAATTACATTTTCCGCAAACTTTTAATTCATCACCAGTATATGATTTTAATTTGTAATCAGATTTCTTAATAATTTTAGGAGATAATCCTAGACTTTTGAAGAGATCAAATGACAATATATTAGCCATTGCACCTGTGTCAATTTTTAATTTAATTATTTTATTATTTATTTCTAGTGTATTTACCCATTCATTCACATTGTCATTTGTATTTACACTGTCTATAGAGCCTACAAACAAAGACTTTTCAGCATTTTCATTAATTACTTCTTCTACTTCTACTATCTCATTCACTCTTCTGTTATTCTTTTTCTTGTAGCACTTACTTTCAAAATGATTTTGAAATTTACAAAAATTGCACATCTCACCATGAGCAGGACATTTATTTACTGGATGATTTAAACCACACCTCGTACAATTATTAATAAATTTCTTGCTTTCTGGATTTACATTTTTCTTTCCACGATTGATTTTTCCATTGAATTTCTCCTTCTGAACATAATCCACTGCCGCCTCATGATGTATCTCATTCATTGCTTCACTTCTTTCTTTGGACATTTCCAGAATTGCACATTTTTCAATAATCTTTTCCAAACTAGTGGAATCTTCTTCTCTAATTGATGAATTCTTGACCCCACAAATAATAACTGTTTTTGTAAGATCTTCTTGCAAAGTTCCTAGTTTACATTTCATTGCCATTTTCTTTGCTTCGGTTATAAACTGGTCTAGAGATTGTCCCTGAGTTTGCTTAAATGAGAAAAATTTGTATCGTTCGTAGGTTAAATTTTCTCTAGGCAAAAAATGTGCTTCAAACTTATCGAGTAAAGTATTAAGTTTATTTTTTTCAGCGTCAGTAAACTGAAATGTAGTATAAATTTTGAAGCCTTCTTCCCCAATGAAATGAAGAACTTGTGCGCACTGAATGGCCTCATCTTTTTTATTAATTTCACTCGCAACTAAATAGTTTTCAAAACGGTACCTCCATAGCTTCCAATTTTCTGCTAAGTTTCCCGCCATTTGCATGGGTGCTACTCCTCGGCTGTCTCCCATTTTTCTTTATATTGCAAAAATTTTACACCGCTGGTTTTAACTTTCTTTGTCTAACTATTCTGACTGCGCCATGTTATGTTCATATTTGTTTCTTTTACTTTAGGATTTATTAATTAAACATTAACACTTGATTTTGTATTGTTCTTTATTGAGTACATACACGTGAGCCAAGGTTCGAGAACATCGCTTGACTGTCACTGCCCATGACAGCTTTCATTGCCAACTTTACATTAGTGACAGTGACTACCCTACGTACAGACGTACCTCTAAATAACCTAATCCTACACAGACATCCACCATAAATATGCGTATGTTCAGCCATGGCGGCAAAACTGATATCATTCCAATTATTTACCGACATCGCTGTGCCGCTGCCGACATTTAACCGCAGTTAACAGCTATGGCCCGTCTATTTACCGCTCATTCATGTTTGCTGGGAAATTGAACTCTTCTTAATTTCAACATCCATCACATGAATTGTGATGGATTAGTTTATCTGAGGTCTGTTCAAAATACTAAGAATATAATTCTAATGAAATTTTCATAACTATTAAGATCTTGTCATAAAACCTGAAACTCGTTTAGATTTTAATAAATAATTTATAACATGAACAAATATTTATAAAAATAATAAGTTTTTGTCACAATTTTTTCGTCTTATAGGTTTATTTCGTTTCAAATAATTAGGTCTCCATTGAAGTGTACCTTAAATAATGAATGTGAAGACGTCTCTGAAAACTTGAACTGCGCATGTGCGCATCATGTTTATTTTATCAATATGGCAGCCTCCTAGTGTAAACCAAAAACTGAAACACAATTTCACTTCTCGTGTTTTTAGTTCTGTGATTGATATCCACAATGGGAAAAATTTAAGAATCTGTACCTGGCACGATATTCAATTTTTCTTATAGTATGAAACATTCATTAATAGACCTAATAAACAGAAATTTTTCCGAGGAAACACATATCAACAGTAAAAATGTGATACGAAAAGTGAAAATTTTCAAATTAAATCTTAAATTTGTAGCAGCGTCACTAAAGTCAACTATAGAAAAAATGAAAAAAGAAGAATTTAATAGATCTGTTTTTTGTTCTGTGGGTAAGCCGAAGCTACTTCTTCTTCATTTATCGTTAGTTATCAGCTACCATGACTATTCGGCTCATACCTGTTAAATCATATTTCTTCAACGGTGAGTTGCTTAACTAGGCACCTAAACTGTAGATATATTCTATGAAAATTTTATTCTCACTCTCACGTTGATCATTTTTCATGTCTTCGACACTTCCTTCAAATAACATTAATTTTTTTTAATTTGATATAATCCAGACAAAATGGATGTAGAACAAAAAGTTGTTAAGGATGAAATCAAGATCCACGATGATTTTGTTTGGGACATGGATATTAAACAAGAGTTGAGTGACGAAGTGCCTAGGGCCGCTTTTCAAAATGCAAATGCTAATAGTATGCACCCTATTAAACAAGAAATAAATGACGACCTAAACACAGTTCAAGTAATTGGAGATGAATCTATGGTTACACCTAAAACAGAGAGGGGCAGCTCTCATAAGGTTAATATACCCAACATTCGAAACAAATTAAAATATTTAAAACAGAAACAAGAAGGGCGAACCAAATCAAAAGGTGAGTTACTATCATTCATGGCTATTTAGGTGTGGCATATTAATACAAAAGCTTATCGAAATAACATATTTGTTTGGCAGAGAGGATATTTTTGTGCAGAACAGTGTATCAAAACAATAAATAGCTAAATAAATTATTTTTAAAAGACAGGAAAATTACGTTCTTTAAATAATAAAAATCAAATTATAACTATTAAATTACTTTATAAAAGATACATAAAAAAATGACATTGATGTAGTATCAAAATTCTTATTTTTACTTATACATATTACTTATGTTTGTAACAAACTTTGATTCGATTTAGTTTAATAGCTGCAGAGACATCTTGTAATTGCTTCAAATCATAAAAATCGAGAACATGAGATTGAATGAGCTATAATACTGATGTCTTCTGCGCTATTGGCGGGTTTGAGTTGTTCATGAAGATTTTTTGGGAGACAGTGATTGTAAAAATTAAATGAAATTTTTGATATGAAGTCCTTGATAGTGGGTATGTGGGCTTGTTTGTGTAACTATGAGGTTTTTGGAAGTTTGGGGTGCCATATTTTGTATTTGATTGCCATGCGGAGACACTTGTTCTGTACCACCTGCAGGGTATGGAAATTGTGTTTTGTGCCAGTAAAATACACTGGGCCAGCGTATGTCAATATTAGACGGATGATTTGTTTATATATGATTAATTTATTCTCCGTTGAGAGATAGCTATTTTTACATATTATGGGATATAATCTGCTCATTGCAATTTTAGCTTTTTGAACTTGCTTCTTTATATGTGCATTAGCGTTTGTGTCACCTTGTAAAGTATATCCTAGATAACTTAAAGTGTTACTGGGTAAAAGGTGTTGTCCGTCAATGCACAGCTGATATTGCAATGAGCTGTTTTTCCTTGCGATTCTCCTGAGTAACAAGTACTCTCTCTTGGATGTGTTGATAGTTAGCTTATTCTCTCTCAGGTATGGTATGATTTGTGTGTTTATGTGTGTCTGTACATTGTGTAGTGCAGTGTCCGAGACTTTTGCTGATGCTACAAAACAGGTGTCATCTGCATACATGGCTGTTAAGACTTGTGGTGTGCTTAGTAAATCGTAGGTAAATATTGAAGATAACAAAGGTGATAGAACTGAGCCCTGAGGAACTCCTGCTTTTATGGGAAAGGTCCAGCGGAGCCTTTATTGATGCTTACATAAAACTTACGGTTAGTAACATTAGTGCACTATATTAATTAAGTATTTAGGTAAATTTATTTTGATTAATTTATAAATTAATCCCTCGAGCCATACAGAGTCTAATGCTTTTTGTATATCAATAGTGACCATAACTGATTTGTTCTTTTTTCGAAATCCCTCTCTGACGTGGTTAAATACTCTAATGATTTGTGCAATAGTACTGTGCCCTTCCCTGAAGCCGTATTGCTCGGGGGTATAATGTGGTTTTTGTCTGTGAAATTTTGTATTCTTTCAAAAATTATTGTGTCTATGACCTTTGCTATGTTATTCAATAAGGAAATAGGTCTGTAGCTATCCACATAACATGGTTGTTTGTTAGGTTTGATGATAGGTATGATATTGGCAATGTTGAGCATATCGGGATAGTTGCCTGTTTTAATTATATAGTTGGTTATATATGTGAGTTGTACAAGAGCTTTCTTAGGAAGATTTTTTAATAGAATGTTAGGAATGCCATCCCTTCCAGGGGCTGTTTTATTTTTCAACTATTCTATGGTGTTATAAATTTCATTGTATGTGGCCAGATATTTTTTGTGCTTGGTGTGTGATTTGTGTGTAGATAGTTTTGAACAAATTGTGTAATATTATTGTGTAGTTGTGTATTTTTTGTGTTATTTGTGAAATTATTTTGGAAATCATCTCCAAAGTTTTCTACTATTTCAGATTTATTAGTGACAGCTTGTCCATTAACAGCAATTTTGGTCATTTCGTTATTCTTGTTTTTTAGGCTTCTAGCGATTTTCCAGAGAGAGTTATCTACTGGTTTTAATTTCTCTAAGAATGATTTTGTATTCATGTACTAACGTATTAATTAAGTTTTGGTAATATCTCAGCAGTATCTTGTCATTGCTGTGTCTGGTAGTTTGCCATTTTTTACGAATTTTATTTTTCTCATATATGATTTTGGTTATATGATTGGGTAAGGTATTGTTGATTTGGAATTAAGGTTTAAGAGAAGTTGTGTTATTTCTGGCAGTTATGATGATATTTTGCAAATTTTTAATTGTGTTTGTTAACTTTGTTGTACTTTCTATTTTATCAGTAATTATTAAATTTTCATTCATAATTTTTCTGAATTTTATCCAGCTTGTAGTGCTATAGTCATGGACTTTTTAGTGGGTGTGTGTATGTAATATGTAATTTTTAATTCTATAAGGATGGGGTCATGATCGGAGTTGAGGTCGGGTAAGGTTTTCATTTTGGAAATATTGTTTATATTATGCCCTATGGCTAGATCTATAGTACTTGGAGTGTAGTTAGAATAAGGGAAATGGATGGAATTGTCTGTGTTGAAAATGTTATAGTCACTGTTATCACAAAATCTGAGGACAGTATTTCCATTTGTGTTAGGATATTTGGCATAAGGGTCTCATAGCGGATGCTTACAGTTTAAGTCACCCACTATGAGGACCTTATTCAGTGTTTTAATAATGTTGAACAAATCGATCTCTTTCAGTTTATTATTTGTCTAACAATATAGCAATATGCTCAATAGAAGAATTATTTTGTTGCAGCAGTTGGAAATTGATGCCTTTTTTGATTAATACTGCGATACCACCTCTGCCGACATTATTGGGGCGGTCTTGTCTAAAAAGATGGGGTTTCAAAAGTTAACAGTTTTGTTAGCTTTAAGGAGCCTCTCGATTAAGAAGAATATATCTGGTTTATGAATGTTGAGAAAATGTCTGATGAGATGAAGTTTATTAAAAACTCCACGTACATTACAGAAAATTATTTTGAGATTATTTCGTTTTTGAATTCCTGTTTTTCCACCTACCTGTCTAGATGTCATATTTATCTATTCCAGCGACAAAGTTGTTATAGATAGTGAATTTCTCCAACTTGTTGGTGGCAGCTTTCATTTCATGCAATAAGTCAGAGACAGCCCTGGTCAGTTCGTCCAGGTTAACAATTTCGTGGAGTTGTTTAAATAAATTGTTTAGATGTGTGAATTGACCTAGATCTGTAGTGGCTTCCTGGTTAACGGTTTGACTGCAAAGATTAGTGATAGAGCTTTGAGGGATTGATCTAGATACTGCTTTGGTGGGAAGACTAGGGAATTCTTGGGTTGCGGAACGTGTTTTCTGGTTCCATGGATTAACAATAGGAATACATGTTGTGGCTGCTGGCTTGTTATTTGTGCTTTTAGTTCTTTTAAGTTCTAACCCTTCTCTTCGTTTTATGTATTCTGGGCAGATTTACAGCATTGGCAGGATGGTCACCATTGCAATTTGAACATTTTGCAGGTTTACTCCTGCCCTTTTGGCATTCAGGTGTTAAATGTGAGGCCGCACATTTGAGACATCTAGGGGCTCTGCCGCAATTTGATGTGGCATGACCCCAGAGCTGGCAGATGTGGCATTGTATGATAGGTTTTGTTTGACGTCTGTGCTCCCATTGGACATGTGTGTGCTCGATTACTCTTGCGTTTTTGTTTAAAAAGTCCAGAGTGAATTTACAAGCAGTTATCACCAGGTATAGTGGCCTACCCTTAGTGGTCATCCTATAAATGTCTTTAACTATGATTTTATATGTTTTGGTAAGTTCGTCCTTTATGTCATCGAGTTGGAGTCCCTCCGCTAACCCTCGCAATACGAAGGCATGAGTTTTTTCCTCACGTGTTTTCTTTAGGCTACTGAAGTCAGATACTTCCATTGTAAATATTATGTTAGTGTATTTAATTTCGAAATGGTTTTTGATTTCTCCGTTTATTACACTAATTGTCTGTGTGCAGAAACATTGCCATCAATAATGATTGGAGGGCAAGTGGAGGAGCTTTTCTTGTTGGTGGTGCTGGTAGTTTCTTTAGTTTTAATTTGCTTGCTATCTTGTTTATTTACGTTATCTTCCGAGCTGCTGGATGAATCGTTGAATTTTCTAAACCTCAATTTTTTAAGTTTCTTTTGCGTGGTGTTGGCTTCGCGTAGGTCATCATCAGATACTTCTGATAGCGAGTCATATTTGTTATGAGTAACTGCGGTTTGTTGTCTCTGGGATGATTGTTTGATAATCTCAATGAATTTTCTATACTTTTTCGGTTTAATAAAATCTGCAGGTATCACTTCGGAAACTTCCATTTGTTCACTTTGCGTAACAGTTGTAATAGTGTTTAGATCCTCTACATCCTTGGGTGTCATGTCTAGTGTTCTGGCTGTAATTGGCTTACTTCTTTTAATCAGTGTCTCTTACTGTGACTTAAATTTGTCGGTAGTTGGTTTATCTGAGATATTTTCAATTTGGTCTTCTACTTCTCGAGCCCAGGATGGGTTCGTTTGTTTATGTACTTGGGCCTTAGTAATTGTCATTTTTATGGGTAGGTTTTTTGTTTGTGAACTGTTTGATTCCTCTGAGATGGATTCACTTGTCTTATACCCAATTGTATCTTCTTCCATATTGTTATGAATAAATTTCCTTTTGGCTATTTCTGATTTGTCTGGCGTTGAAGTTCTATTTGAATTGTTTCCAAGAGATGTGGGTATATCTAGATTTAGGCTTTGGACATAATTTTCTATACACTTGTTAATCGTTAATTCGTGTGTCTTTTTATTGTGTTAAAAACAATTTTTATTTTTGTTTCCTAGACTATTAACTTCTAATGTTTCTGTGTTTAATTGAGAAATAACCGAGTTATTTGAATTATGTTGATTATCAATGTTTTGCTCATTTAAATAAACTTATTTAAGGTAGTTTAGGTCCAGAAAAGAGATTAAAACACACATTTTCCAACACTTTAGCCAGAGAACATGGAATTACAAGATTAGTAGCAACCATATATAATTATTTCATAGCCGATAACAAGACAGGGGAATAGAACGCTTAGAAGACTGTCTAATCTTACTGGAGGATCGCAAACTTTCTTTCCTAAATGCACCATTATACTCTATCTCATTTGATAAAATATGAACGAAGTTGTCAAAAAGTCTGTAAAACAGTTGCTGTCTTGTATTTAACAATATACTGCAATGTGTATACTGGGGGAGAACAGTAATACAAGGAAATTAACCGGTCTACAGATAAGTTTACCAATTGAACCCAACACAATAAAAAAAGTTGTAAATTATTGTCTTTCTGCATTTAGTGTTAACTTCTTACCTATTAATTATATAGAGATCGTAGAAGATACGACTAATGAGGAGAAAATTGGTCGAATTTCTCAAAAATGCTATATTAGATAGATAGATATCCTTTATTAGTTCCTTCAAAAATACCTTTTCAGGTGTAGAACATGTCAATATGACTACAAAAAGCAGTCAGTAAAAATTATGACTATTATAGTACCTAAATATATACAGATAAACACAAACGGTGTAAATAGGTCAAACAAAGTGAAATTAATTTTGGTACAGTCCCCATAAGCAATATATATATATATATATATATATATATATATATATATATATATATATATATATATATATATATATATATATATATATATCAAAAAGAAGATGTAGGAATATCACGTGATATGTTAACAACAACAATAAAGAGATTCTTGGGTAATTCACGCAAAAAGAAAAAGGGCTACTGTTTCAATTACCCAAGAATCTCTTTATTGTTGTTATATATATATATATATATATATATATATATGTCATCATCATCATCATCATATGCAGCTTATTCAACCATTTTGTTATGGTGTAGCCTCCCTTTACATATTTATATATTCCACTTCCATGTGGGCCCATTGTTGTCTATTGCTAGCTATGCGGCCCCAAGTTGATCCTGCGAGTTTCTTTATGTCGTAGTCCCATCTTAAGTTGGGGCGTCTTCTTGGTCTTTTCACGCCTCGGGGATACCATTGCGTTATCTTTGTGGTCCATCTATCGTCTGTCCTTCTAGCGAGATGCCCCGCCCATTGCCACTTGAGGGATCTGATTCTATTTATGACATCTATCACTTGGGTCTTTTGTCTGATCCAATCAAGCCTTTTTCTATCTCTCCTTGTTATTCCAAGCATGCATCGTTCCATAGACCTCTGCGTTACCTGGAGTTTTCTAATGATATCAGTTTTCAGGGTCCAGGTTTCACAGCCGTATGTTAATACTGGTAGTACGCACTGATCAAACGCTTTCTTTTTCAAACGGAGTGACATTCTAGACTTGAAGATGATAGAGTTCTGTCCAAATGTTCTCCATGCTAATTTGATTCTTCTGTTTATTTCTGGAAGTAGAGAGCCTGATATGTGTATTAGTTGACCCAGGTATATGTATTCCTCTACTATTTCCAGGGCAGTGTCATTAATTGTTATTTCTTGTGCGTTTATCAGTTCGTTATACATTATCTTGGTCTTACTCAGATTTATTTTAAGGCCTACTTCGTTGCTTGCTGCATTCAATTCATTTATTTGTTGTTGCATTTTGCCAGGGTTACTCGCTATCAGGATGATGTCATCAGCGAATCTTAGATGGTTCAAGTATTCTCCATCAATATTCAGACCTGTGTTGTTCCAGCCCAGTTTTCTGAAGATGCTTTCTAGTGTTGCTATAAATAACTTTGGTGATATTGCGTCTCCTTGTCTAACTCCTCTGCTGGTGGGGAATTCTGGTGTGCCCTCATATATCCTAACTCTCGCTTTGGCTTCCCTATATATATTTGCTAGGGTCTCAATATATGGCTTGTCGACCCCTTGTTCTGTTAGGGCATTTATTACTGCTCTGGGATATATAGAGTCGAATGCTTTCTCAAAGTCGATGAAGGCTAGTGCTAGTGGTTGGTTGTATTCTTTGTTTCGACTGATAACCTCTTTGAGGGTATGGATGTGATCTATTGTACTGACGCCTTTGCGGAATCCAGCCTGTTCTCGTGGTTGGGCCGAGTCTAGTGTATTTTGTATTCTGTTGTGAATCATCTTTGTGAATACCTTGTACGTCACTGGTAGTAGACTTATTGGTCTGTAGTTCTTAATGTCTTCTTTGCTGCCTTTCTTGTGGATCAACACTATAAGGGCGCTGTTCCACTCTTTAGGTATGCTCCTGGATATCAGACAGTTCGTGTATAGTTTGGCAAGGTACTTCCATGTTTTAGCTCCTGCATATTTGAGTATTTCGGTCGTGATGCCGTCATTTCCCGCTGCTTTGCCATTTTTCATGCTTTTCAGTGCCATTTCTACTTCCTCCACCAAAACTTCTGGTATGGCATCTTCTGAGTGTTCTATTATTTCTTCCAAATTTTCAGGGGCCTTGTATAGGTCTCCATAGAATTTGGCTACTAGGTCTATTATTTCATTCCTGTCTGTGGTTCTTGTGTTTCCATCAGTTAATGCAACTATCTGTCTTTTCCCTATTATTAGTGCCCTTTTTGCATTTTTGTAGCTTTTACGGTTTTCTATTGTTGTTTGTACCAGTTTCTCGTTGTAATTCCTGATATCTTCTGCGATTTTCTTTCGTATCGTCTTGCACAGTTCGGTGTATTCAATTCTTTGAATGTTTGTTGTCTTTTTCATTTCTCTTCGTTTTTGTAATAGTGCTTTTATTTCCGGAGTTAGTTTTTTGTGTTCACCTCGTTGTTGCAGACCTCCCACTTCTACGGCGCAGTTTCGAATTGTGTCCATCAGTTCAGGGTTGTTATATTCCACTTTTTGTAGTCTTTCTTCTAGTAGTGCTTCATATTGGTGAGAGTTCTCTCTCAGCCTTTCGTTGTTTATATTTTTCGTTGCGTTGGTTTTGATTAGTCTTGACCTTTCTAGTTTTATATCTAAGACCAGTCGAGCTCTAATTAATCGATGGTCGCTTCCTGTAGTGAACTTGTTGAGCGTGCTTACATCTTTTACTGTGTTAATTTTATTGGTGAGGATAAAGTCTATTTCGTTTCTGATAGTTGCACCGGGGCCTTCCCACGTCCATTTCCTGTTAGGGTTCTTCTTGAAGAAGGAGTTTGCCACATACATGTTCTGAAAGTGTGCGAACTGTATTAATCTCTCTCCTCTTTCATTCCTTTCTCCAAATCCATATTTCCCCATTCCTTTTTCTTGGTCTTTCCTGTGTCCTACTTTGGCATTAAAGTCACCCATTATGTATTTGAAGTGACTATTGTCGTTGCTGAGCGCTTGGGTTATTTCATTATAGAATTCTTCTATTTCGTCGTCACTATGGCTGATTGTTGGGGCGTATACCTGAATAATCTGGATAATATATCTTTTGGAGAGTCTTAGTGTTATGATGGCTACTCTGTCTGAGGTTATCCTTATGATTCTATTTTTCCAGGTTTTCTTAATTAGGAATCCTACTCCGCTTGTTCTTTCTGTTGGTGTTCCTTGGTGGTATAGAAGATTCCCTGATTCAAGTTCTATGAGTTCTTCATTTTTTCGTCTTACTTCGCTAATGCCCATGATATCCCACTTTATTTTTGCTGCGTCTGTTTCCAGTTCCATAATCCTAGCTTGATTAGAGAGTGTACGGCAGTTATAAGTTGCTAGGTGTAATGTAGTCAATGGGTAGTGGTTTAGACTCCGCAGATTCTTAGCACCCTCTGCCCTCGTGGCTGGTTCCCAGGATCTACCCCTCCTAGGGCCCTTCGGGCTTACGGAGAATGAGGGCCGTAACTTGTCCTTGTCTGTCATGCTGGGGTTGTGAGGCGTACCTTACCACGCTGCCTCAATGCGGGTTGGCAAGGGGCGAGGGATGTCGTCCGCCAGTTTTCGCCATTTACTGACGGACCCTGTACCCCCAGATTTTTAGTGGAACTTTTTATTTATGAAAAAGCCCTTACTAGAGTGAGATTCGAACCCCCGTCCTTCAGGTCATGAAAACCCAATTTCCGGCGCTCCAACGCACTCCGCCATCTGGGGGTATATATATATATATATATATATATATATATATATATATATACATACATACATACACGCACATAGTTACCAGATAACACATTATAGATAAAATCAAAAGGTAGAACAGTAAATCATAAGAATAACAAAAATTATAAATTACAGAACATCACAAGTGAAACAAAATAAATATTAATGCCTTAATGTACCTGCAAAATAATCATCCAGTGAAACAAACACAAATGTAAAATTAACTGTATATATAAAAACAGAAGGTGAAAGACAGTGAATCTTAAAAATCACAAGATAAGTAAAATAAAATAACTATTACTACTTAATGTATCTTTGAAATACTCGTCCAGTGGATAGTATGCTTTTGCAAAAAGCATGTTTTTTAATTTACTTTTCAGCTTCTTGTTGTTGTTATATAATATGTTGATTACTGATAAAGGGACATTTTTCTCTATATATATGTGAAATTGGGCCTAATATTCAGAAGATTGTTTTTATTTCGAGTATTATGTCCGTAATTTCTGTCATAACATGTATAAAGTGCCATATTTTCAGTTACAAATATTACAGCTTCTCAACATACTAGTTAAAGTAAGAATCTTCTTATCCACGAACAAAGACCTACAACTGTCTCTTAGTGGTATATTAAATATGTTTCTTAGGCAACCCTTTTGCAATATGGATATCTTATCAACATCAGTAGACAGCCCTCAGAAAAGGATTCCATACCTAATACGACTTTGTACTTAGGCATAATATGCTAGCAATACTGCTTCTATGGATATATTTCGTCTAATAACTTTCAACGCATAGCAGTATCTCGATAAATTTTTCGAAAGTTCTCTTATATGACTTTTCCAATCTAGCTTCGAATCGAGCGTGATACCAAGAAAAGAAAATTTAGATTCAGGATTTAAGGAGGTGTGCCATAGTTGACGCTGTCCAAAGTGGATGATTTGAGTTTTGTTGGTGTTCAACTTCAGATTATGTATTGTGAAATATTCCTCTAGTGTATTCAAAGTTTCAGTGATACTGCCCTGTACTGATTCTTGATCATCATAACTGAATATAATTGAGCAGTCATCAGCATATTGAACCATGTATTCACTTATAACTTCCGGAGCATTATTAGTATAAATTATATACTATAGGGTGCCCAGCACTGATCCCTTAGGAACACCACAAGTAATAAGTAATCTTTCAGATATGAAATGGCCATCCGAATTCAATTCAGTCACACATTAATATCTGTTTTTTAGATAGGAAGTGAGTAGATTGAGTGCTAACCCTCTAATCCCATACAAAGACAATTTTTTTACCAACAGGAGGTGATCTACACTTCAAATGCTTTTGACAAATCAATATTCACAGCAGTGGTTACATGTTTCTCATTGCGAGATTCGATTATCCTGCATAATGCCTGATAAGTAGCTCGAATAGTTGATTTATTCTTCCTGATTTCATTTTGTCTATCACATAGGAAATTGTTGGATTCCAAAAAGTAAGTCAATCTTGTATAGATATTATTTGTTCAAATATCTCATTGATATTTGACAAAATGGCAATGGGTCTGTAGCTGCTGATGATACTCTTGTCACCTTTTTTGAATATCGCTCTCACAAATGCTGTTTTTAATTTGTCTGGAAAGGTACCTGTTGAGAATGAAATGTTAATCAGGAATTCCAAAGCTTGCACAACTCATGGGTTGCATATTTCAGAAGTTTAACTGGAATTTCATCCTCACCGACTGATCTAGTGTTTTTTAACTTCATAATAGTATCATAAACCTCCTGTGAATTCGTAGGCAGAAAAGATATACTCTTCTGGAAAGGGTTTGGCATGCATCTTCTGTGTGACTGCCACATCTCAGGTCTGGAGAACTACCAATGAAAAAGTTATTTATTTTATTCAAAACCAATATTTTATCATTTTCATTGGGTTCAACATTTTTAATTATAGAATCCCCCACACCATTTGAGTGGCCACTATATGTCTTAACAAGATTCCACACTGCCTTAGATTTATGGTTCGATTCTCTAATATAATTTATATTAGATCGTTTTTTCGCCTTATCTACCACTGATCTTATAATCCTACAATAATTTTTATGAGTGTCTTTAGAAATAGTTCCATTTATTTGCTGTTGATATATTAATTTCTTCCTTCTACTAGATGTTCTGATGCCCATGGTCATCCAATCTCTCTTATTTTTAATCAGAAATTTTTACCTTTTTCAAGGGAACAACTATGTCCATCAATTGTCTCAATGTTCCAATGAAGCAGTCGTATGCTTCATTTGGATCTTTATAGGTGTAGAGTTTTGCCCAATCCACAGTCTGCAATTCATCCCTCAACTGAGTAAGTTTTGAGTCTGAGAATATCCTCGTTTCAGTCCTTGTTTCATTGGATATGTTTTTAACCCCTATTGGGTTATTTATCCTCAGAATTTGAGCTTCATGATCTGATAGAGCAGATGTTACTACTTCACCAGGAGAGCCATTTTCAAAGTTAATAAAAACATTATCCAGCAATGTAGAAGTTCGGGGTGTTATTCTAGTTGGTTCATTGATTTGTTTTTTCAGATTGTACATATATAACAGATTCACACAAGACTGGGTTTTTTCATTCTCTCGCGTCAATAGATTGATATTGAAGTCTCCACAAAGCACTATTCTATATTTTCGATTTTTGTTTTGCACATAGTCGAGTATTTCACAAAGTATTTGTAAAAACAGATCAATATCTCCAGTAGGATGTTTATAAATACAAATTAATACTAATATAAGAGACTTACAGACTACGGATGAACATTCAATTACACATTCTAAACTTGTGCAATTTATTTCCGAAATATCACTAACATCCAATGAGTTTTTTACCAGAATACATGAGCCTCCATGTATTTTATGAGTCCTGGCAAAAACTGAAGCCAACTGGTAGCCTTCTAATGTTATAAGACATTGTTCTTGCTTTGTATACCAGTGTTCAGTTAGACAAATGACTAATGGTTGGGATTCAAAAGTATCTAAAAATAATTCTAATTCTGAAGTTTTATTTTTCAAGCATTGTATATTTTGATGTACTATGATATGGTTGTCATTCAAATATTTAACTTGGCCAGTTAGTTCAGCTTCTGTTAAATCATTATTTCCTTGGTGCATAAAGCCTGAAAATGTACATCTTCAATTGTCTGTATTATTGTGAGAACAACATTTTTATGCATTGGGCCTGATAAACCATGTTCAAGTTGAATACAAATATCAAATTTACTACCTTGGTGGTTTTTATCAACAAGAAATATAATAGAACAATTTCTCACAAATCGACAGGTATGGTTTACAGCATTACGTATTTTATGATTTATAATGTGATTAATTGGAGTGTTACATTCTGATATTATTATTAAGTTAGTAGTTTTACCTATCAACAAAATATTTTTCAGAGCGGAATTCAATGTTTTAGTATTACTTATATTCTTGGTAGTGAACATCACTATAACATAATCATTCTGACCATGGCTCAAACTGTAATCAAAAATATTGCATGTAAAGTCTGATAATTCAGTGTCTGGCTTGATGATTTCCATCACACTACTGTTTAGTTTCTTTAAAGTCTTTTTAACTACCTTTGAGAAGCCTGTCGCATATTGATCACCTAAAATACGGATTTTTGATACGTCTTTTAACTGCTCATTTATTACATCTGGACTACTATCAATATTTTCCAAGGATTTCTCCATGCAATCCTGCTGTTACAATTCCCGAATTTCATCATAAAGGGTTGCATCTTGGTTGATTATCTCTTCCACGAATCCTTCACTGACTTTTCTTTTCACTTCATTTTTGATGGAGATTTTCTTATTTTTACACTGGTGGCAACTATTGACTCTTCTTTTTGTTTGAATGTTTTTTTAGGCAACATTACAGATTTTCCGCCCAGTTGCACTTTTTTCTTCATTTCATTCTCTCCACTGATCTTTTCTGTATATCCTTTGGCTCTTCGATGTCTACGCCACTGTTGAACGGGATATCAGTCGTTGTAGACTGGTAATTCATATGATAAGTGCATGTTTAGGTTTCCATGGTTTTTACGGAGACTACTTTTTCAGCTTTTTCTTTAACTCATTAATTTTACATTCCATTTCTTCAATAAGTTGTTTTTGCTTCTCTATGAGTGAATTCATTTCTTTCTCAGATTCTAATGCCTGATGTATTGTAGTTTGGTTTTCATTTTTCAATTTTCAAAAATCCATCTTCCGCAAGTTCGTTTATTGCTTTTTCTAATATAGTCCAGGCGAGATAGCCCAAAAATCATCATTTTGCGTAGTTTTCCACGATCAGTATGGAACTTTGTATTTAGGTGGTTGATAGCGTGTACAATGACATATCTTTATCCGTGGTCTGAGAAATTTTTTTGTCATTGTCAAAAGCACCGATATATGTCGAATTTTAAGGAAATTTCTCATTTTTTGCTTATAACTTCATTGCTAGTGGCTTTACCAAAAAAAAGTTAAATTCTTTTTTTTTTTTCATTAAAAGACCTACAAAAGTAGACGTCACGCGTTGAAAAATATTAATTTGTTAAAGAGATACAGTAAAACACAATAATAATTATTATTTTTATATAAACAATGATAAAGTAGCTTAATAATTGTCATTGGTTCTTGTAATTGTGCAAAAATACTCTGAACTATCAAATAATGACGTGTGCAAAAGCTGGAGATTGTACGTTTAATGGTTCATGAGTTATGGCCTTATAAACAAATTAACAGCAATAACAAATAACTTGGTCTGTGCGTTGAATGTGGTTGTGCGGATTTTTTTATGAGTAGATTTCATTATTTTATGTAGGAAGTCGACGTTCATTTAAAAAAAAATTGAATTTTGCAATCAAGGGAATTTATTTTTGAAATCCCCTTAGTTGCAAAATGAAATCTCGTGCGGATTCGTCTTTTTTTCATAATTTTTTTTGACGTCGGCCATAACTCGTGAACCATTAAACGTACAATCTCCAGCTTTTGCACACGTCATTTATTGATAGTTCAGAGTATTTTTGCACAATTACAAGAACCAATGACAATTATTAAGCTACTTTATCATTGTTTATATAAAAATAATAATTATTATTGTGTTTTACTGTATCTCTTTAACAAATTAATATTTTTCAACGCGTGACGTCTACTTTTGTAGGTCTTTTAATGACAAAAAAAAAAAGAATTTAACTTTTTTTTGGTAAAGCCACTAGCAATGAAGTTATAAGCAAAAAATGAGAAATTTCCTTAAAATTCGACATATATCGGTGCTTTTGACAATGACAAAAAAATTTTTCAGACCACGGATAAAGATATGTCATTGTACACACTTTCCACCATCTAAATACAAAGTTTCATACTGATCGTGGAAAACTAAGCGATTTTTCCTAAATTGCCTGGACTAAATAGGCTGGTTTCTTCTTCGTATTCACCCGTGAAACTCTCTTCTTGGCAGCAGATTATTTTATTGCCTTTAACAAATTTCACCTTTTTCTTTGTGAAACATAGTGGAACACTTTGTGCATACATAATGCACAAAAGGTTTAAGTTTGCAGCATTTGTAAGTCATTTTCGGGAGCGAATTAAAAACACGTATTGATCGTACCACTTCACTTATATGATCAATAATTGTATGTCACATTCGGTTGATGTGATGTAGAGTAATTTAGATTTTCATAGTACCATTGATCGTCCATACTTAAGTAGCCTACGAACGAAACATTGTTTTCCTGTAAACTGAATTTTCGTATCTCACAATTTTAATCATGAAAACTAACATCAAAGATATATAATTCCTAACAATGCTAATATATTAAGGCTGGAGATACATTCTTTACCTGGTCTTCCACACTGTTTAGCAGTATCCCGGAAGATATCGACATCCAGGAGCTCGGACTGGTATCTACATGTAATATTATACCCAAACTTCTAAGAAAGAGGGTAAACAAAAATAGTAAGCTAATGTCGTTTACGCTAAAAGAAATAACACCAATTTCCCATATTTCTGTATTATCTGTAAAGAAACGGAAGTTAGAAATGGAGAAACAGAATTAAAGAAAATGAAGATAGAGTATTTAGAAAATACAGCTACGGTTACAAAGGAATACAAACATTTTTTGGAGAAAGAACAGTAGATAGCAGAATTAATGGAGATACTAGAAGATTATTTCTACACCAGGTGGAAAAGCTTAGGACCCTCTGGAGAGTACAGCGTATCCGCGTTCACTGTTAATAATAAAAATAAATATACTTATGTAGGAGCTTTGGCGGATAAGGAAGTGAGGAAGACGTCTACTACTCAAAGGGTTACCACAAAAATAATAGATAAGCTCTTGTTGCAGACGGTTATCTCACATTAACTTATAACAATGGAATGGAATTAATGTTTGCCAACCGAAAAACTATTTGCTACCTTCACTACAAATGGATATACGAGTTTTAACGATAACACATTTGCCAAAATCAAAAACTTGCAATTTTACACAGGCGCATGGTAAAATGTAGACGTTCCATTTACCCAAGTGGAGGTGGAGAGGGTTAACGTCGTTACAATGCAAGAAATTGAGGATAACATAAAATTTAGGGATTGTCATCGACTAGAAGAATTTGCAGAAGGTACTGAACTGGTAATATCTGGAATTGAACTGGTTTTTTTGTTACGCTGGGCTTATTAATTAAAAATGTTTTATTTAGATTACTTGGTAAAGTTTTAAATGCAGATGCTCTTCTCTATCTACAATATGCCTATTATTAGTACGCTCTGTTAACTGGACTACCTTTACGTTTTCCTGTTATTTAAATGATTAAGTCACCAACATATTATTTTATAAAGGGGTAGATTGAAGGAAAGTTTAAGACTGACAGTGTCCATCAATTCATCCATCACGTAACATGGAAAAATAGGTGTAATAGTACCTCTCATTAGACTACTCTGAGTTTGTCTATAGACAGTATTATTTAAAGTAAAATATGTATTATTAAAAAGGAAAGTAATCTACCAACGCATACATACATGGTATACAGAGAACTATCAAGCAATTTAACACAGTAGGCGCAATTGGTCGCTCCATATCTAGATGGCTGCACTATCGGCATTACAACATAAGCGTAACACAAGGCTCTTATACCTTCGAGACATTTTTCATGAATGAACAAGGATCCGCACACAATGCCGTCATTGAAACGCTTAGTAACTCTTCTTAAGTAATTAGAAGAAAGAGGGATTAAAAAAATCAAAATTTAAAATCTTGTGTTGCGAGTTGGGAAATTACCTGATATTAGCAAATATGTGCTTCTTTTATTATGTATTATTGTTTATTTTATTCCAAAAGACACCTCCAAAATATATTTTACATAACTATTAAATATGTCTACACGTATTAACACTCTTTCAGTTTGGATTATCCATCCTTTACTAAACTGGTAAAGTTTTAAATGGCTGATGCTCTACTCTATCTACATTGTGTATATTACTATTAGTAAGCTCTGTTAACTGGATTACCTTTACGTTTCCTGTTTTTAATATATGTTAGGCAAATTATCAAATTAATTCTATCCCATCTTTCTTTTTATGCCTTTGTATATGCAATACATACGGATGTAAAACAACAAAACCTCGAAAAAAGGTGTTTACGAATGTCTAGCGAAATGCGATGTTGCCGCTATGACTTTATACACAGGCCTCATGGTGTTTTGGTGTGCATTTTCCCCTAAATATAGGGATAGGCAAATTAATCATAATAAAATATTTTTATGCTATCTTTCTTTTTATGCTTTTGTATATGAAATACATACGGCTGTAAAACAACAAATCGGTCATTAGTGCACCTCGAAAAAAGGTGATTGCGCTGACAACACTGACTATCACCACTCATTTGTCACATGTTTTTCGCTTAAAAATGATTCGGGTCCAAAACCGGTCTTGAATCTGCCCCTGCTTCTTATCTACTAAATAGTATATTTTTTTTGATTAAAATATTCCAGCAACTGTTTATAAACTACTGATTCCAACAAATTTTCAGCACGGGGTGACGTATTAATTGGACGGTATTCATCAGATTTGTTTGTGTTAGAAACTTTTTCTATATGTTGTGACGCGATTTCCTGCCGCTTTGTCCTTCACCTCTCACAGGTTCTTACCAACTGACGCGTCACTTTGGACACCCTCGATGCAAAGTTTTGTTTGAAACAAATGCTCGGGCGCCATATTATTTTACGTGGTTTACTCCACGGCCCGTTGACCCTTCGCGTCAAGATTTCCAGGTAGCCTCAGATGGAGGTTACGGAAAATTCCAGGGGTCTCGTTGAATTTAACACATCTACAAAACCTATAAACCCCAGACAGTGATGCTACGGGATATTAAGAAAACACTGATCGTATTTATTTCTATTTAAAATTATACATACAAAAGAACATTCAACAATTTCTGATTATTTTCAAGCGGTACCGAATCAGTTAAATATATACAGTAAGCAAATGTGTTCAAGTATTATGTTATTATGCACCATGCGAAATTTGCCGGTATCAAGGAATGTGAGCAATGACACAATAAACCAGGTGTAAGCAAGTAAATGCAATTGTTAATAACAGCGGAAGCGGTATAAGCAGTTTTGTAATTATGCGGTAAGCAGCAGTAAAACAATAATTACCTATCACGGTAGTCAACGGGATAAAACTATCTTCGCGGTAGGGATGGTCAATCGGGATAAGTGGGAAAATGTGACCAGACCAGTTTATAACAAAAAACTAAAGAATTTAAACAAGATTATCAATCAATCAGTGGCAACAGCCTCATACTTGGTTGAGAATTTTATTATTATAGGAGAATTTACACTTTAAATTTTCAAATTATCGGTTAAAATTATTATAAAATATTGATCGGAGGATAGGACAGCGGTTACCCAAATACAAGCAAAATATAACTGTGTCTTAGAATAGATAAATATGAAACGAAATTATTACCGGCTGAGAGTGGAACAGCTGGTGGCAACAGCCTCTGATCCGCCCCACACTCAGTTTTAACTTTTCCAAATTGCCGGTCAGACAAAACTATATACAATTTAGAACTAAAATAAATCAAGGTAATCTAGAGAAAATTATGCTCGCTCCGAAAGGGAAACGGCTGGTGGCAACAGCCTCTGATCCGTTTCACAGTCGGTTTTCAATTTTTCAAATTTCCGGTCAATTAAAACTATATATAATTCTGAACTAAAATAAATCTAAGTAATCTAGAGAAAATTATGCGCGTTCCGAAAGAGAAACGGCTGGTTGCAACAGCCTCTGATCCGTTTCACAGTCGGTTTTTAGTTTTTCAAATTTCCGATCAGTTAAAACTATATATAATTCTGAACTAAAATCAATCTAAGTAATCTAGAGAAAATTATGCGCGTTCCGAAAGGGAAACGGCTGGTGGCAACAGCCTCTGATCCGTTTCACAGTCGGTTTTTAGTTTTTCAAATTTCCGGTCAGTTGAAACTATATATAATTCTGAACTAAAATAAATCTAAGTAATCTAGAGAAAATTATGCGCGTTCCGAAGGGGAAACGGCTGGTGGCAACAGCCTCTGATTCGTTTCACGGTCGGTTTTTTCAAATTTTCGGTCAGTTAAAACTATATATAATTTGGAACTAAAATAAATCTAAGTAATTTAGAGAAAATTATGCTTTCAAATTTCCGGTCAGTTAAAATTGTATAACAGAGAGGTTAATTACTGAATAAAAAAACAAAAGATCACACTCGAAATAGAATCCAATTATCGAGGAGAAAAACAAATAAAAATCTAATATGTATTTGGGTAATTTGAAACAGGACAATAGGTATAACAATCTAAATCGCAAAATTAAAATCAAAATGTTACTTCAATGTATTGAAGACTCAGACCTTAATTCCAAAGAAACAATATACAGAACGCGGTGATAAAAACTGTAAATTAGTTTTGTTTTTATCGTTTCAAAAAAAAATACCGGCCTACCGGCTCTATCAAGATACGGAATTATATTCTTAAATAGCCGAACTACTAAATTGTTTATGGAAATTGAATATAAAACTTCAAAACCCCGGTGAAATACTTTATTCAGTTTTCAAAATAAATTTCCACTTACTCAGAAAATAATGGACGGTCGGACACTTCACAACTATCAATTTTATACTTGCTTACTGCCAAATTATATCTCGATTCTACTAACTCTAACGCTTTCAAAACGCTCGGTTTTCTAATTTATAATTTAATTCCTACCTAAAAATTTTGGCGATAACGGTGGTGAGGGAATTAACTTGAATTGATTTTCTTAAAACCAGGAATTTTGCTACTATACTGGACGGCTTTGGTTTTAATTAAAGTAGTTTATATACCGGGCGTCCTCGATAATTTAAATTTTGAAAAGCGGAATTTAATAAAGTTTACATATTTCTTTAGATGGT
The DNA here is from genome assembly GCA_963921935.1 of Galeruca laticollis. Lineage (NCBI taxonomy): Eukaryota > Metazoa > Arthropoda > Insecta > Coleoptera > Chrysomelidae > Galeruca > Galeruca laticollis. The sequence continues at coordinate 23,028,963 of OY998185.1, read as the reverse complement.
AATTCACGGCTTTTGAATTACTTATGAAATAAATACTTAAATTAATATTACGGGACTGAAACGGTACCAGAAATCAAAGTTGGAAAGTAATAACGAGTTATATCCACTTATTAAAATTAAAAAACCGTCGAAAAAAAAATCAATCAAAATGCTTCAAAAAAAATAACTCGTTACAATGTGTAACTGTACTGATTTTTAAATCATCTGGAAAAAGAGATATATACAAAATGACACCACACATGTCCAATTACTTCAAAACTACTCTTTATAATTTTGCTCGATAGTGCATCTACTTGCGACCCTTTCTTTGCTAAAGCATATACAATTACTTTTAATTCTTGAAGAGTTAATATTTTAAAATCACTAAAACTATCTTCATCAAAGTAGTCAATGCGGCAGGTAAACCCGACATTTTCAATATCAGAAATAATATACTCAATACTTTTTATAAAAAAGGTATTAAAATAATTGGGTAATTCCTGTTTTCTCTAATGAGAACTTTTTGTTCAAATTGAACACCAGTATCGAAGTAACTAGTAAACTGTCTAGGACTGATTAATTTTTTTAAATGTTTCCACATTAAACGTGGATTATGACTGTTACTATGAATCTGTTTAAAATAAAATTGACTTTTCTTTACCTTAATAATATTTACAACAGTATTACGTTTATTTTATAGTTTTGCCAATTAACATCATTAGCATTGCATTTAAATAACTTGTAAGCAGAATTTCTTTCTTCACATAACTTTCTGATTTGACCATCATACCATGGCTGATCTTTTTCTATGTTTTTAAAGATGATATTGCATTTACAATGGTTTCAAAATTTTCTTTAATATTATTATAAACCTGATTTATATTTGTATTGTTAAGTAAAAAGTTACAATCTCGTAAATTCAAGTTAATATTGAATAAATCTTTGTGTCAAGTTCCTAACAATTTTTGTTTGTTAGCTGCTAAAATTTACTCTTTCATTATAAAAACATTTAACAGATATTAAAAGGTGGTCCGTAAGTTTAGGTTCATCCGAACCCTAATTAGGTAACACGTAGTCAATTAAGGTCTTACTGTTATTAGTAATTCTTGTATACTTTGTTTCTTTCTGGGATATACCATATGTATCGGAGAGCTCTTTATAATCTGTTTGACATAAAATTCATCCGATCAAAAATTCAAATTAAATCACCAACCAACACTGTACGAACGTTTATACAAAACATTTTCTCACAAATATTTTCCAAATGATCCAAGAATGTAGTATGGCTTGCACTTGGTGAGCGATGAAGACTACCTATGACCCACTTTATACCACAATAGGTAGTTGAGATAAACTTACACTTATAATTGTTTCTGTAAACAAATGTCCTACAGTGTGAAAATTTGATTCCCCTTCGTATTTAAATAACTGTATATCCCGCCTGCCTAGAGTCTGAATCACATCTAACAAGTGTATAATTGTTAATTTCCAATTCAAAGTTGTTGATATCAGTTGTTGTTCTGGATTCACTAAGCAGAATCACTGCAGGATTGTAACAGGAAACATCTGCTATTAATTGAGTTTTATTTGCTAATAAACTTTCAATATTTAAATATACTATATCTGAATTATATTCTAGTTTAGAGGAGTTCGGAATTAGTTTTTTGAGTTATTTTGTACATTCTGTTTACTGACAATTTTAGGAATACCATTTATATATTTTATACATTGTGTATCATCACCTGCATTAATAAATGAGTGCAATTTTACTTTTAATTGTTAATAGTAATTCCAATATTTAACTGTTTGTTCAGAATATATTTTAACTGAAGGAACTTTATCAGTAATTTTATTTCGGTTTTTTAATACCTGTTTTACAGTTTCGTTTGAATCTAGTTCAACTTTCAATGGACGGCTTTTTCCTCCCTCATATTTTCCAACTCTCATAACTTTAAAATTCAGAATATTACCAACTCTATGTGAGAATGGCTTCTTAATTGTATTCTTTTCATCACCAATTCTTCCATTTCTGTTAGTAATGGAAGATTCATTCACATTAAATATAATAACGTTGTTGGCTCGCCTTCTTTTCTCGTCCATATCAACCTTCCCTGCACTACTTTTAACACTACTTAGTTCATCCTCCATGGATTTATTTTTTTGCTTTTAAGTATCAATTTCCTGCTTCAAATTTTTAACATCATTCTTAATATCCTCCAGTTGTCTAAGCAGCAATGGAACTCTCTTGAATGCTTGATGACGTTCAGGACAAAAGAATATCATTGATCTATTTTATTTATTTCATTATCATTTGGTATGTGTTTTTGATAAACTATTTGTTTTACCCATCCCCATACAAAAAATCCATTATTGTAAGATCTGGGATGTGGCTGGCCAACATGTCACACTCATTCTCCTAAACTATCTTTCACCAAACTGATTATTTAGCCAATGAGTCATCCTGTGTGTGGTATGAGCAGGGCAGCCGTCATGTTGATAGAAATGAGACTGTCGAATATTTGAAGGAAGTTCGTCAATAAATATTTGCATAATTTGTTAGTAAGTATACTGATTTAACGTTCCTTCAATAAAGAAGGACCCGATGATTCTTAGCTCGTAATGACACGGCACACCATACATCCACTTTTTTGAAATACTGCCTTCATGCTTTAATTACTTAATGGGGATTGTCATCTCTCCAATATCGACAATTTTAGGAAAACTGAATACAATTTGTGGTAAAAGTACTTTCGTCAGAAAAAATTATTAATTGTTGAAAATTTCTGTTTTCTAAAATCAGCTCCCCTAATGACAAACAAAACTGCAATCGCATTGCTTCGTCACCTTTCTATAAAGTGGGACAAAATTTGACTTTGTACAGATTTATTCTGTTTGCTGTATAAATTCCCTGTAAACGCGTTTTACTTATGTTTGTATTTACGCTTCGATTTCTGAGTGACATTTTGGGATTTGCATCTATTGAATTTAAAGCAACCAAAGTATCTGAATCAGTTTCATTATAAGCTTTTGTATCTTTCTTCTTATAATGAATGCTTTCTGTTGTATGAAATCTCTTGATTAAATGCCAAGCAGTATACTTTTGTTCATTGCGGTATTTGGAAACTTTTCACTATACAAAGCTATAACCATATTTATCGATCTTTCGCCGGTTCCATAACACTGAATAACATAAACTTTTTCCTCTAATGTTGTATTTAAAAACAGTTTAAGCCTAATAAAGCAGCGTTTGACAGTTAATTTTGACAGAGAAATATTGTTATGGATACAATTTCGTTTTTCATGGCACTCTTTGTTACAAATACTAGTCTGATTTGTGAAAAAAAAATAAAAAAAAATCATGGTTGGCCGATTATTTTGAAATTTGGTATAGGGGTCTAAATATTGATTCTAAACAAGTTTTCTCAATAACTTGGCCGTATTTGCCACATAAAAGGCACTTTACCCTGGAGAAAAATAATTTTTTGAAAAGTTTTCCAGAATACCTGATTTTTCAAAACTAAAATTAGGTTAGAAATTATTCTTTAAACTGTACTCTAAAAGGTGAAAATTTAAATCGAGAATTTTTATATTTTACAAGAGTCGATTCACCTATCCGGAGACACAGTGTATGTCTAAAATGTTCCCTTTTTTTTAATAGTGAGATTCCATTGAAACGAATTTGAACTACTTTTGTTAGTTTATGATAACTTTCAAATAGTTGTACTTGATTAGTAGGTGGACAGAATATATGGCATTTGTCTTCGCACCATACCTATTAGAATTATATAGCATTATTTTGCTGGTCTAGTTTTCTTTTCCTCATTCTAGTTCTTGTAGTTTCAGATCCCGCTGCACTTTTCTATTCTCGATACTATGGTTATTTTTGTCAGCTAAAATTGCATGAAATTTTTTACCTCTCTAGACAATAGAAAGAAAAATGGTATTCCTGCCCGCAATAGCAATAGACAGCAAGACATTTTCGTCAGGTGTATTATCAATATCTACTACATTAATTCTGTGTTTCAATGTTTTCTATCATGACCGTCCTATTTAATAATACCTTGTCTGTATTAAACAAAACTAAAATAAAGTTTCAAAAGTAGAGCTTCTAAAATTCATTACAAAATTTATTGTTACAATATTGGAATACAAAACTAGCTTTAAAATTAAGAAAATCTATAGCAGATTTTGTCTAATACAAATCAATCATAAGAGAGAACCCACCTTCATGTTTTGAACATTATTTTCAATTCCATGCTGCACTAATTTTTCCCCTTTGATAGAGAAAATGGAATGCTAAAATTAATAAGCCTCTGCAGGGGACATGGCCAAGTCAAAATTTATCATAACATAAGCTCAAGGTGATATAACTTGTGCCATAATCCATCTAGTTCGTGCTTCAATAAAAATCCTTCTAATAATAATGAAAAAGGTACTTACAATTAGTTCCAATAATAGGTTATACTATACTTATTAATTATTAGCAATTACAAGCGGCACAGTCCCCATATTATAAAGGAAAAACACTAGACTTTTTAGAGCACAATGAACAGACGTCACTTATATGACATTGTCAAAAAACAAGTTAAGTTATTAGCGGGAAAGCGAACTAGACCAGCAAGTGTTAGACGTTTGCACTCAAATATTATCCCACGGGCAGACCGACTATTGTACGAATTTAATGAGAAATTCGTACAACTAGTGCCATAATCCATCTAGTTGGTGCCTCAATAAAGATCGGATCAAGTCAAAACATGATATTATGTTTACATATCAAGTTTTGTCATAACATTACTATGGGCTTGTAGACATGTCAATAGTGTTTTGTAAATTGTAAATAAATAGTAGATGTATCAGTTTTAGCCATCACAAGTACTACATATTTACACATATTAGCATGAAAATATCATTTTCGAAAAAAAATGTATCATGCTAATCTATTGTTATCACTATTTAAAATATACATATTATGTTCATGCAATATTTTGATTTTTTTTACACAAATTTATAATCTTAAACAATCAGTTTTAATTTTTTTGCAGGACCACTCAAAAATGGAACACATCTAAACCCAAATACTATTGCTGGAATTATAATCTGTCTGTGTTGTGGAAATTTATACACAAAACAAATTGAATTCCTCTGCCACTTTTCTACAAATCATTGTATGAAACAGAAGAAATTACTATATAAAACGAAATTTCACCAGAAAAATATAAGTTGCAGAAAAAGTCAAGTAACAGACTTCACCATTCTCAAAAATCTTGATGAAGATGTAAAAAATGAAATTGAAATAGTTGAACATGATTTGAAAGCAGAGTTGCAAGACATCGGATTCATTGATACTAATTTGAATATAGATGAAGGTCAGAAAATGACAAGAAGTGACACAGGAGAAAAGCCGTTCAAATGTGATATTTGTTTAAAAACATTTTCACAGAAAATTCATTTGAATACACATACGAGTAGTCACGCAGGAGAAAAACCATTCAGATGTGATGTTTGTTTGAAAACTTTTTCACAGAAAATTCAATTGAAATCACATTTGCGTAGTCACACAGGAGAAAAGCCATTCAGATGTGATATTTGTTTGAAAGCTTTCACACATAAAATGAGTTTAAATACACATTTGCATATCCACACAGGAGAAAAGCCATTCAAATGTGATATTTGTTCAAAGACTTTTTCACAGAAAAATCATTTGGATACACATACGCGTAGTCACACAGGAGAAAAGCCATTCAAATGTGATATTTGTTTAAAAACTTTTTCACAGATAAGTAATTTGAATACACATAAGAGTAGTCACACAGGAGAAAAGCCATTCAAATGTGAGGCTTGTTTAAGAAAATTTTCACAGAAAACTCAATTGAAATCACATTTGCGTAGTCACACAGGAGAAAAGCCATTCAAATGTGTTATTTGTTTGAAAGCTTTCACACATAAAATAAGTTTGAATACACATTTGCATAGCCACACAGGAGAAAAGCCATTCAAATGTGATATTTGTTTAAAAACTTTTTCACAGAAAATTGAATTGAAATCACATTTGCGTAGTCACACAGGAGAAAAGCCATTCAAATGTGATATTTGTTTGAAAGCTTTCACACATAAAATGAGTTTGAATACACATTTGCATAGCCACACAGGAGAAAAGCCGTTCAAATGTGATATTTGCTTAAAAACATTTTCACAGAAAATTCATTTGAATTCACATACGCGTAGTCACTCAGGAGAAAAGCCATTCAGATGTGATATTTGTTTGGAAGCTTTCACACATAAAATGAGTTTGAATACACATTTGCATAGCCACACAGGAGAAAAGCCATTCAAATGTGATATTTGTTCAAAAACTTTTTCACAGAAAAATCATTTGGATACACATACGCGTAGTCACACAGGAGAAAAGCCATTCAAATGTGATATTTGTTTAAAAACTTTTTCACAGAAAACTAATTTGAATACACATAAGCGTAGTCACACAGGAGAAAAGCCATTTAAATGTGATGTTTGTTTAAAAAAATGTTCACAGAAATCTCAATTGAAATCACATTTGCGTACTCACACAGGAGAAAAGCCATTCAAATGTTATATTTGTTTGAAAGCTTTCACACATAAAAAGAGTTTGAATACACATTTGCATAGCCACACAGGAGAAAAGCCATTCAAATGTGATATTTGTTTAAAAACTTTTCCACAGAAAAATCATTTAAATACACATACGCGTAGTCACACAGGAGAAACACCATTAAATGTGATATTTGTTCGAAAGGTTTCACACATAAAATGAGTTTGAATACACATTTGCATAGTCATACAGGAGAAAAGCCATTCATAGTGATATTTGTTCAAAAACTTTCTCACATAAAATTAATTTGAATATAGATAAGCGTAGTCACATAGGAGCAAAGTCATTCAAATGTTATATTTGAAAGCTTTCACATGTAAAATGATTTTGAGTACACATAAGCGTCGTCACACAGGAGAAACGCCATCAAATGAAACGTTTTAGCAATGCAAGCATTTTGTCAATTTTTTATTTTCGAATAGTAGATTATACTATTTTACAACGATCTCAATAAAAATATTTGCGGATTATAGTTTTTTTTTAAATAATAATTTAAAATGGGACTATTTTCTGACGTCTGTTTGCGGATTTATTACGGTTAGTATGCTTTTTTTAGGCGTTTTCGGATCCAACTACTCGATACCGACACGACATCGGCAACACAAATATAATAAAGCAATCAATCGCTTTCATACATATCGGCGCCATGTAGCAGCCTTCCCTGTGTCGTCGAGCTGACAGTGGTATTTTATCGCTACGAGGGACCGTTTTATATTAAATTTTTTGTGTGAAAGATCAATATATCGTATCGGTACCGTTGTTATGTCTGTATCGTGTCGTTAGGTCTGAAAACGCCCTTTAGTGCTTTGTTTTTCATTGTGATTCGTTTTTGTTTGTTCTGATTTGCCAGTATCGTGGAACATATGGAGAAAAATATGTGTATTGAAATGTGTTTTTATTCTTTTAATCTGTGTTCTTACCTGTTTCCAATTTATTATATTGTAGCGATAGTGATATTAGGCTAACAAGGATAGATATTATTCTCATTGATCTCTGTCAACGGTTGAGAAGGGATCTGAGGATTTTTACGATTTTACATGTTTTTTGGTAAGTTTTTGATCATCTTTTTTCTATTTCCGCATTTTTATTAAATTCTGTTGTACTTTTTGGCATGAAAAAGTTTTATTTTCTGCTGTTGTTACCCCTCCCAGCACCCATATTCGCTCCGCAGGTCCCGCAACCTTGTGAATTTTGGTTGGAGGTTAGGTATTTTTTTCTTGAACTTCTCAAAAAATTAAAAATCCGCACTCAATCTCAGAAATTGAGACTGTTCTGACTGATATTGGGAGGAATTTTTATAAAAAATTTGTTAATATTTGCCTTGCTAAAACGTCGCACTCGTAGTAAATAAGCCTACTAACCGTAATAGATGCATATACACGTCACAAAATAACCTATCAGACACACTTAAATTACTTCGTATCAAAAAGTAGTCCCATTTTAAATCATTAATATTTCAGAACAAACTGAATAATCCGTAAATTTTTTTATTGATATCATTGTAAAATAGTGTAATCTACTATTAGGAACTAAAAAATTGACAAAATGCTTGCCTTGCTAAAACGGTTTACACCTCAAATGTGATATTTGCTTGAAAGTTTTCACACATAAAATGAGTTTGAATATATATTTGAATACTCACACAAGAGAAAAGCCATTGAAATGTGATATTTCTTTAAAAACTTTTTCACCGAAAATTAATTTGAATACACTTATGCGTAGTCACACAGAAGATAATCCAATCAAATGTGATATTTGTTTGAAAACTTTTTCACGGAAAATTCATTTCAATTCACTTTTGCTTCGTCACACAGGAGAAAAGGCATTCAAATGTTATATTTGTTTGAAAAAATATTCACATAGTAGTAATTTGAATAAACATATGTGTAGTCACACAGGATAAAAGCCATTCAAATATAGTATTTGCTTAAAAACTTCCACAGAAAATTCAATTGAAATCACTTTTGCGTATCCATACAGGTGAAAAGCCATTCAAATGTTATATTTGTTTTAAAACGTTTTCACAGAAAATTCCTTTGAATACAGATACGCGTAGTCACTCATGGGAAAAGCCATGCAAATGCGATTTTTGTTTAAAAACGTTTTCACTCGAAATTTATTTGAATACACATTTGCGTACTCACACAGGAGAAAATACATTGAAATGTGACATTCATTTAAATATTTTTCACATTTCTTTGGAATCTTTTTTATGGAAAACTAGTTTAGTTATACACTTGTGTAGTGAGACAGGAAAAACCTAGTTAAATTGCACATTTACATATTCACACAGGAGAAAAGTCATTGAAATGTGACATTTGTTGGAAAACCTTTTCACAGAAAAATACAAATTTGGGTAGTCATATAGGAGAACATCCATGTGACATTTGTTCAAGACTATTTACATGGAAAAGTAATTTGTGACACTTGAATAGAATCATTTTCATTGAAAATATGTTTAATAAGACAGTTGCCAGCCACTCAGGATAAAAGCCATTAAAATGCCTTATATAATCTTAATAATACATGTAATGCCATGGAATAATACACTGGCCAGCAAAAAATTGGGGTCACTTCAGAAATTCCGAATAATTTTAGCCTCAATATTGATAAGGACATAATAGTAGTCGTAAGCGTTAAAGCAATTTTTTCCGAGACTAGACAGCTGTCATTCGATTTATTAGAGTACGACTTTTATGAAAAATGCACCTTTGCGCTAATTGAATATTCACGTTTCCCTTTCCTGTTTTCCAGTTTACTGTTGATTCTTTGTGTAAAACCTAACGATTGCAAAGTGTAGTGATTTAACAGGCCCATAATGCCTTTGGATCCGATTGTTGTGGCCAGAATTGTTGCGCTGTTTGAAGATGGTTGGGGACAACGTGAAACTGCAAGAATTGTTGGTGCTAGTCTTTGTAGTGTGCAAAGGGTGTACCAGCGCTGTCTGGAGACTGGCCTTATCACTAGAAGACCAGGGTCTGGGCGAAACAGAGTAACTACTCATCGATATTACCGTTTTTTGGTGTCCACAAGTTTGGGGAATATGACAACTACTGCAGTTTCACTGCGAAATCAGTTGGAAGAAGTGCGAGATGTTAAAGTTAGTGAATGGACCGTTAGAAGAAGACTTCATGCTGTTGGACTGTCATGCAAAAGAATGGCTACAGGTCCCCCGTTGCAACGCGAGCATCGGATTGCAAGATTGACATTTGCCAGAGATCACGTTCGTTGGAATTATGATGACTGGAGCTGGGTATTGTTCTCAGATGAGTCGCGTTTTTGCCTCACTGGGTTAGATGGACGTCGACGAGTGTGAAGAACACCTGGGGCAAGACATGCTGAAGTTTAGCTGCATTGACGAACGTCTTCCATTTGGCGGTGGGTCAGTTATTGTTTGGGCGAGAATCACTGCACAAGCTCGTACAGAGTTGGTCTTCATAGAAAACGGCTCCCCAACCTCTCACAGGTACATTACGGAGGTGCTAGAAGACCATGGTATGCCTTTCATGGCTATGGGGGAACGTGGCATTTTATGTAAGATAATGCGAGACCACATACTGCCAGAATTATCAGGGAGTATCTGGATGAGGTAGAAATTAGGCGGTTTGGCTGGCCAGCCCGCAGCCCAGACATGAATCCCGTAGAACATGTCTGGGACGAGTTGGGACGACTGATCCGCAGTTACACACCAGCACCAAGAACTGCCCAGGAGCTGAGAATATTGCTGTTGCAGGAATGTGATAACATCGACCAGAATGTGATCCGCAACTTAATTCAAAGTATGCCGCGCCGACTTCAAGCAGTCCTCAATGCAAGAGGAGAGAGTACACGTTTTTTCATTTTGTTCGTTCCATATTTTCCCTAACAACAAAATGTTGAATTTCGTCCAAAATGTTAATTTGTTGCTTTTTCAGAATAAATCATGAAAACCAAGGAAAAAATGAATTTTTCTTTAGTATAGAGTATCACATTCAGCTTACAAAAGCACATGCAATGATGTACAGTTTGCGAATACGATCTGAAAATGTAAAATTTCAAAGAACATGAAAATTTTAAGGTGACCTCAATTTTTTGCTCGCCAGTGTATTATAGAAATAATTTTCACTGTTAACATACAGTCTTGGTACAAGATGATATTTTTATTAGAATAGAAGATAAACTTTTTGCTGAAGATATCATTTTATTGTACCTTCTTTTAATATTATTAATAAATTACATTTTCAATTAAAAGTATACATTCAAAATCTAAACCAAACAGTTATTTCAACACCTATCAATCAGTAATGTTTATAACTTTTTCTACTCTCACACTAGTAAATTCCATATTACCTACTATTTGGTTACTAAGTAAATAGATCATTACGGATACTGACACGTAATGACTAGCACGTAATAAAAAAAATTACGATTCAGTTCTAGAAAAACAACAATTTATCACCCAAGCCTAGTCAGTCAATGGTTTCGAGTAACCATGGATACGAGTTAGTAGAGGTTGTTTTGACGTTTAATAATTAATAAGACTCGCTGTCACTAGCTGTTAGTGTAAATGTACATTTGTTTTAAAGACAAATAATTAAAATGAGTTCATCAAATAGTGAAAACGAACTAAGTAGCACACCACCCAATATTATACAGTTAGCCGCGGACACTACTGACAACATGTTGCCAGAAAAATCAAGAGGAAAATATGAAAGTATATGCCGGCAGTTTATGGACTGGCGAACAATTAACAATGTAAGCTCATTTTCTGAAAACGTACTCTTGGCATATTTCGGAGAAATCACTAAGAAATTCAAACCATCTTCATCTATAACTTTGAAGAATAATGTCAATATTGAAAATTACGCAAAATTGCGAGGTTACTTAAAAAAGACAATCCGACGGCTTTAAAAGCAAAAAATCGAAAACCTTACATTATGATGAAATAAAACTTTTTTCAAATGAAGCTCCTGATGTACAGTATTTATTCGTAAAGACATGTTTTTTAACATAAAAATGATATAGTATTATATACTTAGAATAACTTTTATTTTAAGGTTGTTGCAATTTTTGGAATATGTGGAGCTTGTAGGAAACAAGAGTTAAGAAATCTTAAACTTAGTGACATCAATGATTCAGGTACCATGTTGTTGGTTAGAATCCCTAATACGAAAACTAAAGTACCTAGATCTTTCGTGATTTCTGGTAATTTCTATTAAATTTGCAAACAAAATATAGATATTCGCCAACAAGTTAGCGGTCCGCAAATAAATCAATTTTTCCTAAACTATCAAAGAGGTAAATGTACGAAACAAGTGGTAGGGTTGAATAAAATAGGCGGTGTAATTCTAATATATTATCTTTTTGGTGATTTGTAATTGTAATTATTTGTAAATAAACATATACAATACAAAATACCTAAACAAATAGCCGAATATTTAAAGTTTACTTGATCCCAAAGAGTACACAGGTCACTGTTTAAGACGAACTTCCGACACTCTTTTGGTTGACGCCGGTGGTGATTTAATGACTCTTAAACGACATGGGGGTTGGGAGTCATCGACTACAGCTGAGGGATATGTCGATGATTCAATAAATAATAATACATTAACAGCCAATAGAATTATGAATTCGGTTGAAAATAATCTACAAACATTTACGTACACTGAAAATAGTAATGTCTACGTCATCCCAAAATTTACCGGATACTTTTGAAAACCCGAAAAGGGCGGATAAGGGTATAGTAATGAGTAAATAAATAAATACAATTAATTACTATAAATAAATGTTTACTTGAAATTATTTTTTCTGGCTACTGTTTAATAAATAAATGCTACTTGTTATTCATGCGTTTTATTTTTATTGATGAAGTTGTTCGTAGAAAAAGTATAGTACACAACTAAAGTTGTAAGCTTATTACATGCTTATAGAACTACCTCACTCGCCGCTACGCGGCTCGTGCGCAACTTTTATATTCGCAAGTAATAAGTAACTTACAACTCTTGTTATGTAATATACTATAACCTATTTAAATATATAAATACATGTTACAGTACATGGGTAGGAGTTTTTGTTTTGGTAAATTAAACTGATTACTTCCTGCTTGTATATACTTTAATTATTTAAAAATAAACTTATTACTGATCATACTTTCTTGCCGCCATAACTTTTAACGTCTAAATTAGTTCGTCTTTTTCTTATAATTTCTTAACTAAGTTGTACACTCCTCCCCGATTTGCAATGTTTACATGAAAATCGCAAATAGTAACTTAAACAACATAATAGATTTAATTACAAAATACATATTTTATTTCTAATAAATATCTCTTTGCCTAAAGATTTTGTTAAAATCTTTTAAATAGTGATGTTTAATGTAAATGTGTTTAGACCTCTTTGAATTTTCATTGACATCATAATTGAAATTTTGTTGTCACCGAATAAAACAGCCTCATTTCTTAGTTGAAAATGATTTGAAACCCCTTTCAAATGTATAAGGTATTGAGCTGAAGTAGCCGCTGGTGAGTATACTGGTTGAAATGCATTCTACTCCTTTATCTGAAAGCCTTTTGTTACAATTCTTGCTTTTTTAGTCCCATTTGTCTTAGTTCGGAATACCCGTTTTGATTCAATTGCTCGCTTTCCTTGTGGTAATTCTGTTTCTTTCCATGTGTTTAGTTTTTCGAGCGAATCGAATTCTTTTCAGCTGCATCTTCCCATTCTTTGTCTTTTATTCCTTCTTTATATTCTGTAGGATCTTCCTATTTACTTGATATAAGACAATATTCTATATAAGTTTCATAATCACTTAGATGTTTCGGTTGAGTAATTCTTCCACTGAAACTATGGAGAGAGACCGGCCCAAACCAGGCTCCAGAGAATTCTATAAAGCAATTTACTCTGAGAAAAGAGGGCATAGAACCAATTCCATCCATACACTGAGAGACAACCAAGGCCGCATGATAATCGACGGTAAAGAAATAACTGAAGAATGGAAAAAGTATTTTAGAGACCTTCTAAACATCATACAGGAAGAACAGCACAAAGAAGAGATCTATATCACAGCGGACATGCCCGTCAAAAATCCCTCCTTTGAAGAAACCCAAAGTGCCTTAAATAAGCTGAAAAATCACAAAGCGCCGGGTACGGACGAGATACCAGCAGAACTTCTGAAATATGGGGGAGACGCACTACATCGGCAAATCCACCAGCTAATAACGCACATATGGTTAGAAGAAAGGATACCAGCACGATGGAAGGAAAACATAATAGTGCCCATCCACAAAAAAGGGGACAAAACAAGATGCGCGAATTATAGAGGAATCTCACTCCTAAACACGGCATATAAAACCCTCTCAAACATCATTCTTAGTAGACTAATCCCTTATGCTGAAAATGTCCTAGGCGAATATCAAGCCGGGTTTAGGGCAAACAGATCAACAATAGATCAACTATTCATGCTGAGACAACTTCTAGAAAAGGGATGGGAGTATAACAGACCCATACACAATCTTTTCATAGACGTTCGACAGGCATATGATAGCGTAGAAAGAAGCCAAGTATGGAATGCCATGGCGGAGTTTTCAATACCAAAGAAACTCATTCGGATGACCAAAGTCTGTATGGAGGGTGGAATAGCTAAAGTACGTGTAAATAATAAACTGTCTGGCAGCTTTGAAATCAACAGTGGACTTAAACAGGGTGATGCGTTATCTCCACTACTTTTTAACCTTGTATTAGAGAAAGCCATGACGTCGGCCGAAATAAAACAGAATTGCTATCGGTTCAAGGTCCCAAGCTGTTACTCGCATATGCAGATGACATAGATCTCGTTGGAGACTCCATCCTATACACGAAAAACATTTTCAACAAGGTGGAAAGAGCAACAAGTGAAGTATGGCTGAAGATTAATGAAGAGAAGACGAAATATATGTGTATAAATAGAACGACACAAAGAGACAGAATAGGACAAAATGTGACGATCAACACCCTTAATTTCGAAAGAGTACAACGTTTTAAGTATCTGGGGGCCGTAATCACAGCGGACAACGATGTTACCGAAGAAATAAAAGACATAATCCAATCTGCAAACCGCTGTCTATTTGCACTGAATAAGCTCATAAAATCAAAAAATCTCACAAGAAGTTCAAAGATCAAAATCTATAAATTCATCGTCAGACCTGTAATAACATACGGATGCGAAACGTGGACCATGACCAAAGCAAACGAAGAAAAGCTCAGACGCTTTGAACGAAAAATACTTAGAAAAATTTTCGGACCTCACCATGACATCACCACAAACCAGTATAAGATCAGAACCAATATCGAATTAAAAGCACTCTACAACGACGACGATATTGTCCAAGAAATTAAATCACAGCGACTGAGATGGGCAGGCCACGTGCACGGACTGAATAACGAAAGACTTGTAAAACTGGTATGGGAGGAGATTCCCACAGGCAAAAGACCACTCGGACGTCCCAGAATGCGATGGAGAGATAACATCCAAGCAGATCTCCGGAAAATGAACATTCCATTTGACCCTAGGTTGATGGAAGACCGAACAAATTGGAAAAAGTTGTACAGTCAGCCAAGACCCACCCAGGGCTGTAGCGCTACGTGATGATGATGATGAATTCTTCCACTGCTGGTAGTTTCTTTTCTTGGTATACATTCTTCATGACTCTCTGAACTTGAACTTCCTGTCTCTTCCTGCTGATTCGTTTCATCTGATTCTCTTTCTTCTTGTACTTCTATTTCAGTTTGATTTCTTTCGATCTGTGTATCATTTTCTTCCTGAAGCAACTGTAGTCCTATCTGTTCTTTTGTTTCATTATAATTAATCTGTTTTTCATTGAGCCTTACATCTCTTGAGCAAATAACCTTATTGTTTTCAAAATCTCACAACCTATATCCTGGTCCAGTATAACCAATATGTATACATGGCTGTGCTCTTTTCTCCAGTTTACATTGCCTAGGTAAAACGATTGTCCATGCCTGGCTCCCACAAACTTTCTTGGATAGGTCATTCTTACCATACCATCTCTGTGACGGTGTTTCCCCTTTATTGGCTTCTGTAAGTGACCTGTTTATTTCATAAGCTGAGCATAGAACTGCTTCACCCCACTTGTGGGTGAATTTGTTTCTTGAAATTTAATCCTAACCTTATCCATAATGGTTCGGTTTATCCCTTCGGATACTCCATTTTCCCGCGGAGTATAAGGCATCGTATACTCTACTCCAATACCCTTGCTCTTACAAAATTGTTTAAAATCATTTGACACAAGCTCTCCACCATTATCTACTCGAATTCTCTGAATTTTTAACCCATGCTCAGTTTTTATTAACTTTATAAAGTCGATTATATTTTGTTCAGCTTCATTTTTATTCTTTAATAATTTAATAATCAGAAAAATGATCATCTATTATAACCTGAAAATATCGACAACCCTCTAGTGTAGGTGTTTTTGAAGGACCCATTATATCAGAATGAATTAACTGATCAATTCTGGTAGTTCGCTTTTCAACTTTGAAAAAAGGGTTTCTAGTACTTTTTCCTTCAACGCATGAATTACATACATTATTAACAGGTAAACCTAACTTACTATGTTTGCATGACCTAACCTCATGTCCTAAAGATTTTTATTTACATTTTCACCTGTATACAAATTAGATTCTTTTTCATGACAGTTTCGTGTCTTAAAATAAAAACAAATCATTAACTGAGTTACAATAAAAAGTTGAACCGTTTATCGATAAAACTGCCTGTTTTTTGCCTTCTTTGTTTTTATTGAAGTCCTGCTTTAATAATTTAGAAACCGAAATTGAATTATGCGACATACCTGGCACAATCAAAGCGTCTATTTTAATGTCTTTACCCTGGCATTTGCCTTTTAGTGCTCCTTGACTTCTTGCATACAAAAATTGATTGTTTTGTATGTTCCAATCTGGACAGTTTCAATTTTTCTGATGTCTGAAATGTATTCTTCCATTTTCTCCATTACCATGTGCTGTGTGCACCCCGAGTCTAGTACGAAGTGGCTTATATTTGTTGTTATCATTTTATTACTGCATAGTGCAATAAATGCAATTTCTTTCGTATTTGGATCTGTACAATCTCCTCGGTTTGATAAATTTGCTTGTCTTATTCGATTATAGCTATGTCCTCTAAATTATCCTCTGTTATGTCCTCGACTATATCCAAAATAACTACTACCTCTATCTGCAGTTTTCTTGGGACACTCTCGGTAGAAATGATCACCATTGCACCCATAACATCTATTATTTTCTCTTCTATTCACATAAAAAGCTGAGCTTTCATCTTTGTATTTTTCAAGTTTGCTTTCCTTAAACTTTAGTTCAGCATCCAGTAATCTGCTTTTAACAAATTCCATTGTAATAACGGTGGTCTGGGTATCTATAGCTGCTATTATGTTGTCATACTTCTCTGACATTATTAGTAGAAGGTAGCATACCCTGTCACTTTCATCCAAATTTGCTCATGCTCCTTCAAGTTCTCGTAACAACGATTCTACATTCATAAAATGCTCCTGCTGGTCAGTTTAGTTTGAAGAACCGTTTCAGAATGTGTAACTTCGTTAAGGGACTTTTCCTCTCAAAAACTTTTTCTAGAGATTTTATCATATCATGTGCGGATTTGGCATCTTTAATATACTCTAAATGTTTGACTGTTATACATTGGACTATTATGCATCTAGCCGTTCTATCCTCTTTGTCACGTTTTTTTTATCCGTAGTGGATAACCGGTCATATTGGTCTTCGGTGACCTTAACTATACCTTGGACTCCTTCTTTTTCAAGATTTATTTCTAGTCTGAATCGTCAATTATTATAATTTTTCCCTGTTAGCTATGGAAACGGTACAATTCTGGAAGTCGCACCTTTAAGTGCGCTTTTCTAAACTGTTTTTCTAACCCTAGAATTGATTTTTAGCTTTACAGTTTCAACTCTTTCTGGGCCCATAACCTGTTACAATACATAGGTAGGAGTCTTTGTTTTGGTAAATTGAAACTTATTACTTCCTGCTTTTATATTCTTCAATTATTTAAAAATAAACTTATTAGAGATAACCTTTAATGTCTAAATTAGTTCTTCTTTTACTTATAATTTCGTAACTAAATTGTAACAATACAGGGTAATATTTGTTTATCACACTCTATCAAAAATTTGTATTTTTTTATTGATAAAATTATCTTATTCTATTTTTGTGTACTTCAAGTTTTTTATTTTCTACATCAATAAGTACATTTACTTCCTTATTTTCTAATATTTCATATGGACCTTTGGGAATTGGTTCTAACTTAGAACTGGTCTCATCATGAAGCAACACATTGTCACTTATTTTATCGTTCATTTTCGTGGCTGATTTGTCATACTTAATTTTCCTATTTTTCGTTGTAACTAATTTTTCCTTGCATCATCTAATGTGACTTGTAACCTTTATTTCAATTCTAATGGATAATCGTTGAAATTATACAAAGCCACAATTTTTTCCTTTAAATTAGATGGTAATATACAGGTTTTCCTGAGAACTAATTCGTAAGGAGTATAACCAGTTGACGAATGAACAGACGTTTTATAAGAGCACTGAAAGTGTATCCAAGAACTCGCAATATTTTATTTTATTTGGAAGAGTCGCTTTAACCCGAAGGTTATTAGTGAAGGTACAATCGAAAACTTGTATTTGTACATATCAATTGATTTGAGATAGTCAATTGCTAGTCGGTGATCGCAGTATTTTCCAAAAATCTTCTTCAAGTCGTAAGGAATGCTGTTCATTTCACGTTAAATATGAAATCTAGGGGCAGTCAATCCAAAAATGATTTATACTATTACATTGAACGTAGTGCACTTTGGTGGATGGTCATTTGTAAAAAGGTAGGAGTGATTATACCTGGTATACTAAGCGTAGGCGTGTAAGAATCGCTTGCGTACGTCTATTGCTACTTGGCACAGAAACACGTCACTTTTGATTTGCCGTAATTTTAAATGGGAACCTTTCCAGTTCCGTTGCCACTAGCACAAAACTTAATTATTAATAAATTACTTGAGGTCACTTACAAAACTCCAAATGTCTACTTTTTCGTTGCCATCAATGCCGATGCGGGATAGGTCCAAATTAAGTTGAAGCGCCTAGAGTTCTCTTGAGCTTGTAGCAGTTCAGATTTTATCATTTTTTCAATAGGGTTTTGGGGATAGATATGTTTTAAGTTTAACAAAGAAGTGAAAGAGTCCATAAGAATTAACGTGGTTGGTATGTTGCATGAATTTATGTGTCGGAGGTCATAAAGAGTAAAAAGTTCGGCTGAGAAAATACTTAGAGATGGAGAAAGTTTGAATTGCAGAGCGATATTGATTGTTACATTTGCTGCACAGACTCCCGTTTCACATTTAGATGCGTCTGTATATATTTTGATGAAGTCCTGGTATGCTTACAGTATTAATTTAAGGTTAGTTTTAAAGACGGCTGGGCAGACTTCATATTTATTAAACCTGCTCAAATTAGTGTTGATAGACCAGGGAGGAGGGTAGTCTACATCTATTCGAAATAATTCTGGAAATTGGATGTCTAGATATTGGAGATATGTACCTCATAATAAGGTTTAGGTGTATGCGGCTTGTTGTCGAAGTAGTTTGTATATTTGTTGGTGAAGGCATTGGTATAGAGAGGTTTGTTTTTATCCGTTGCTATAGATGTGGCGTAGGAGAGAGTTAAGCATATTCTTCGGTAATGCAGATATGGCTCGCCGGTTTCGCAATATATAGCTTCAACGGGAGTTGTTCTAAAAGTTCCTAGTGCAATTCGAAGGTCATTGTGCACAATATCCAGTAACTTTAGAGTTGTTTTGGAAGCCGAGGCATATGCAATGAAATCATAGTCGATTTTTGACCTGATTAATGCTTTATAAATGGTAAATAGTGTATTGTAATCAGATTCCCAGCACTTATTGGTTAATGTCTTCTTTTCGTTTAGTCGTTTGTTTTGATATACGTCTGCCAGGTAAGTTTTTCATCAAACCACATACACAGAATTTTTCCTGATGATTCAAATGATAAGTTTTTACCATATATCTGATATGTGATGATCGATCGAAGGTAGATGTATGTGTGTGTTCTATTAACCGTTAGCAAAAATTGAATAACGGTTATTAGAAACTTGCATAAAATAGGCATCAAGTGAGTTCATTATTATGGTTATTAAAGTCACTTTATTGGACACCACTGAATAACTGTTAATAGATGATTTTTATGAATTTCGTATAACCGTTATCGAGTGCACTTAATAAGTATTATAAGATTTTCTAATTGCAATTATATTGTCATATAGTAAGTAAACGTTACTAGATGTTCAAATAAAAAACAAAATTTCGTCCAACTGTTATCGAGTGCACTTAATAGATATTAGAGGATTTTCTAATAGCAACCATATTGTCATATAGTAATGGTTACTAGATTTTTAAATAAAAAACATAATTTCGTATAATTGTTATTTAGTACACTTAATAAACATTATCGGCTTTTCTAGTAGCAATTCTACTGTCATATAGTAAAGGTTATTACATTTTCAAATAACAAACGGAATTTTGTACAATTGGAATCGAGTGCACTTAATTTAGATTATGGGATTTTCTAGTAACAATTATACTGGTAAAAAGTAAACGTTATTATATTTGTTAAAGAATATAATATAATGTCATATAACCAATATCTAGTGCACTTTTATAAGTACTATAGAATTTTCTAATAGCAGTTAGACTATAATACAATAAAGATTATTATATTTTTGAATAATAATTTAAATTTTATTCATTTCCAGTAGATATCAAAGCTCTCAAAAATTAAAAATTCTTAGATTGAAGGAGCTTTTAACAAAAATACAACAATTCAAATAAAAAAAAATTCCCACACTATAAACTTAAAAAAGATGACAGATGTAATTTTTAAATACTTATAAATGTTTTATTATTTTGATTGATTGGTGTATAAGAATCGTTAACATAAATATCTTCAAGTAAAATACATTTTTTTGTGTAAGTCTGATTTATCCGGCGGAGTCGAATTGTCTCCCAAAATAAAAATATTACCTGCTCTCAAAAAGGTGACGGTCGAATTGTCTCCCGGATGATTTTAATCCGTAATTAGCATAAGTACTTATAATACCTTAAAATCTAAACGTTGTTGCCAAATCGATCTTACTTATATCTTGACGAAATATTTGGAATGGTATTTCCTAATTTTGTTAAAATAAAACAGTACGTAGGAAATTATAATTATTTTATTATAATAAAACAAAGGAAAATATACAATGGTTTACTTATATATTTCAAGACAATAATATTTACAAAAATGATATAAAAACTTTTTCACTCTACACACTTATAATACAAATTAGATTCTGCATTTAAAAGAAATATTTTTTAAAAATTGAAAATTGGTAATCCTGCCGTCTTGTAATTTTTCTAAATTATCTTCCAAAAACTTTTTTTTCATTAATACTTTTCGATCATATACTTTGACCACGGTATCAATACTTTGAAGCTTAATATAGGTATCTATTTGAAAATCTAGAAGAACTTTTATAAACTGGTTAAAATTTGGGTGTGTATTATAAAATGAAGCATTATAACGCGAATGAAAAGATTCGCATGCGTTTGTCCTTTTTAAAGAAGAAGAGTTTTCAGCCCAAATGTTCGGAGGAAAGGTAGAAATTTCATCTATGTAAGTTTCAACTAAATAGTCAGTAAATTTAATCAACCTCTCATCATCTGGTTGAATTGCAATGAGATCAAGAACAAAGCAATCGCCAACGTCTTCTGCTTTAAGGAATGGTAAACCAAAAATATAAGTAAGGTATTTAGTTATATCTGTTTCTAAATTGTCTTTTAACTGATACTCGGTAGAAAGTCCTAAACTTTGAATTTTTCTATACCAACTTTGACCTAGGTGAAATAGACATCCCTTAATTTCTGTTTTTGGAAAAATTTCGCGAATTGCTTTGTGTATTGCTAATTCAAAATCTGAAGTTATAGTTTTTGGAAGAAAGTCGTGACCTGTTGTAGATAGATATATTTCTTTTAAATATTGTAAAGCTAATTTATACGATACTGTATTTTTATTTTTTAGAAGAAAGAAAAAAGGAATATAATGATTATTTTTAAAGCCATGAATGGTAAACAATTGTAAAAAAAATTTAGGGCAATAATCGAAAGTGCCATCAACATATAATTCACTTATTTCTTTTAGAGCAATAATATTTGTTTTACATGAAATCATGACTATATTATTTATTTCATCATTTTTAAGAATAAAATATTCGTCCCTATTAGTTTTTAAAGTAACATAATTTAATAAACTATGAAATTCAACTATATTAGTTGGAAGTTTTGATGCAATTTTGGACCTAGCAGTATACATATTTTTTCTCATCCTTTCAACGTCATGAGTAGTAATAGTTTCACAATGGGATTCTCTTACCTCCTTTCTAATTAGGCCCATTGGTTTTGCCGAAATATCTTCTATTGCTTTAATTTTTACAGCATTGCTTAGAGTCTGCCTATTTAGAAGTTCTTCTGATAATTTCTCATGGTTGTGGTTTAAAGAAGATTCGATCACTTCTGGACGGTCCAATTTTGTTTTAACAAAAGCTTTGCACTGCGTTTTCCTGGACGCACAAAGCCATCTTTTTAGAGTGTCTCTTGCTAATAACTTGTGGAATGAAAATTTAAACCCATCGATCACTAACAAATCTTTGCCTTTTTCACTTTTAATTATTGTAGCCTCCATTATACGTATAGTTTCACTGTACCACTTTTAACTATTCAACAACTTCGTAAACAAACTTTACAACCTCTGAAACTTGTGAAGAATATGTGAAATATGGTTTACTATTTTTAATACCACCCTTTATAAGGCGAAGGAGGGAAAGTACCTACCTGTTTTTGGGTTTGTAAAATGTTGATGGATTAACTTAACATTCTTTCAATGTAAATTAAAGTAGATTTTAATGCAGATTATCACTAAAATAATCTAAGGAAATTTAATTAGTTATTTGTTAATGACAATTTAAACTGCAGGTTATCGTTACAAATAAATAAATGTAAGGATTATTTTCTTACTTTTCTATTTCAAGGTAGTTAAATGATTCTCATATCCTGAGAGACATTTTACAAAAAGAAAAAGGTATCAATAGTTCAACGTACTTTTAAAAATAAAAATTTTGATTTGGCAACAACGGTGTACTTTGTGAAAATTAATACCTTTTAATGTATATTACCTTGGGAGACAACTCGACCTATGATGGGAGACAATTCGACCTATAAAAAAACTACCTGCTCAAGACGGGAGACAACTCGTCCTTGCCCGATTTATCTCATAGGCAAAAAATACTGCTAAAATTAGCAGTTGTTAACTGTAAATAAACAAAACCAACTTGTTTAAGTTCATTCACTATAATCGACTCTATTCGTCCAATGTTGGGTTCGTCCAAAAAATTTATTAATATCACATCATCTTTTTTAAAAATTGAATTATTGAAGCTAATTCTATTAACTACAGAAATATTTCCTTTAAACAATTCAAAAATAGTTTCTACTGTAGAAGGATTAGTTACTAAAAGAATTTCTTTGAAAGTGGGTATAATATCTAATATTTTAGTTTTCCCCAAATTTTTGTCTAAGAACGAAATTTTATCAACAAATCCATCGCTGTTTAACAGTCTCTTAGTTAGCTGTAGCTGATGTTTGATGGCAGGAGTACGGGTAATTTTATTCTTGATAACATTACGTTAGCTGCAAGTTTTGATTGGCGATGATTTGATTCATATCTTAGTAATTATTTTGGTTAACGGTCCAATAAGAAAAGGGTAATCAGTAAGAAAATGGTAATTAGGAGTTAGATGCAAAAGAAATAGTTTTAAAAACAACAAATGGTGTTTTTCCACTAACTTGATTAACTCCTGACGCATTTCCTGGTTTGTTAAATTACTAACTACTATTTTTTTAAATTTTCACAGTAAAATATATAAATACCAATATATGTTCCGTTCTGGAATTAGACAACCAAATATCAAGCCAGGATTCAAAATTGAACATTTCATCTCAGATGCAGACATTTTTAATTTCCCTTTTTTTATGTTATCTATAGTAATTAGTGGAGCTCGATTGTGGTTCCTACTAAAAATGAAATATGTTAGTTTAGTGTTTCTGTCGAAAAAAAACGATCTACCATAACAAATTGATTTAAAATCAAAGACATAACCGAATTACCGACCCCTTCAAAAATATCATGTGCTTTATCTACACTAAAGTTTTCTGTGACGTGAAACAGTTCAATATTATTAAATAAACTTTTTGGACTTAACTATACATAATAAAAACGAAGAAATTAGAACTGCTTGGTATACCAAATCTATTTGGTCAGGCAGATATCTCAATTTCAATTCACACCACCATATATCCCAAAAAAATCTGCTATTATAGGCCTGGCTGACAGAGCAATTATTCTTTCGGATACTGAATATAGACATACGATGATTGAAAAAGTTAAACAAGCGTTGAAAATAAACAGCTATCCCGAAAAAATGATAAATAGTGTTTTCAAAAAAAGAATCCATAAATGATACAATTCGACAACCATCTGTACAACAAACAAACAAAAAAACTCCAACTTTTTAGTACTACCGTATATTCCAAATTTGACAGAGAAAATAAATAACGTTTTTAAACATGAAAGAATACAACCTAGCTACAAAGGACATAATCTACTAAACAAACATTTTAGTAAACTAAAATCAAAGATTCCAAAAGACAAAAAAAGTCATGTAGTCTATGAGATTCCCTGTAAAGATTGTGATGGTGTATACATAGGACAAACAAGTCAATATCTGAAAAATAGATATAACAGCCACAAGTACGATAAAAAAAATAAAACGGCACTAACGAGTCACATAACTGACAAGAACCATACTTTTAATTATGAACAAACAAAAATCCTAAAAACTGAAATAAATACAAAATAAACGAGAAATAAACGAAATGATATGTATACAAAAATACCGTTAATTCCAAAATTTACACAAACAATTTAAGTAAGATCTATTACAATTTAATAATTTGACGAAATAAATATAAATAAAATCCACAATATAGGAAAGGATTGTTTTTTTTTGATTACATATGGGTATAATTTTCATACCCTTTACAAATTGATTCGTTGTCCGTTCATGTTAGATGCATTGAATCGCAAAATAAAAACGATAATGGGTGTCGAAAGAAATCAATTATCAATCATGAAGTCGCTGGTTTGTACGTGAAGTTATTTTATAAATTAATTGTAAATGTAACGTTCCCACTGTGTGGGTAAGAAAGTTTTTGTTCGGAATATCTGTAAGTAGAATTTTATTTATTTTAATTTTAGCTGTATGATTAGGAGTAATTATTGAGCTGTGTATTGTCATGAATTTCTATTGTAGTATTTTTGAAAAAGGCTAGAAAATTAGCCGAAACGTTGAATAAAGTGTTATTAGATGAATTACATTATGTAATCTGATGAATGTTTATAATAAGGACCGAATCCCAAGAAATTACGAAATAGAAATATATATAAATTGGTCCAAGAAAAATCCAAATACCCCCTACATATATATATATATATATATATATATATATATATATATATATATATATATATATATATTATAATATATTCTAGTATCTGTTTTATATTTTATCTATGATTTTTCTATTGAATAGGGTAACTTGGGGTAAATTGTTTTATATTTCATTATTAAATTTATCT
Organism: Galeruca laticollis; assembly: GCA_963921935.1. Taxonomy (NCBI): domain Eukaryota; kingdom Metazoa; phylum Arthropoda; class Insecta; order Coleoptera; family Chrysomelidae; genus Galeruca; species Galeruca laticollis. Next base: position 23,003,565 of record OY998185.1, on the reverse strand, counting down.
ATGGTTTAAATTTAATAGCTAGATCAGGGTAAATTGATTTGTATTTTTACTATTATTAATTTATTGATTTAGTGGAGAGCATGAGAACACTATACTCCCGTTGGGTTCCGGATTGAATTAAAAAATATATGAAATTTGCACTTTATAAATATTGTATTAACATCATCTCCTCCAAAAGCTGTGAATAAAATTATGTGGAACACACCATCGCAACTTCTATGATATCAATCCTTTTCCTATATTTAGCAGATGGCATGCAAATAAAATTCAGATGACTCAAGATTTAGTTAATATAATTACCAACAGAAATCAAATTGAAAAGCATTATAATTTGTGAAGAAAAACTTATGTTAAACAAAATTATTACAAACTAAATTACTTATACTGAATATTCTTATACATATAAAAAATTATCAATGGTGAAATTTGGCCAAATGAGTGATATATGTCTGAATTTTAAAATGGTTAACCATATAAATTATTTACACACTGACCTGATCACAACACTGGGTAGTTTTTGTTCACTCTGCTCCTGTGTTCTTCCCTGGAATGAAACTGGACTCTCTTCAACTTGTAGAACAAACTCTATCGTTTGTACAGCAGGTAAGTCGATGTTATATTATTAAATCGTTTGTTAAACTTAACTCAGAATGTTTTTATGATGATTATTAATGTTGTTATATAGTATTTAATACTGTAATGTGGTTACTTTATTAAAATTTATACATAGCGTACCCTCTTAAAATTCGATTGTATGTATATCTCAAATAACTAATGTTTCATATTTTCTTATGGAAATGTTTCTGAGGTTGTAATTTGACGTTTTTAATATGTTTTTACTTTAATTTCTAATAATTTCCGAATATTTTAGTTAAATTTTATAAAAATTTCTTACATGTGCCCATTTCCTTTAACATCACCTCACTCACTCTTTTGTTTTCTAAATCAACAAACTCTTGTTGATAGCTTTGTTATTTTCAAACAAAACACTAACAACTTACTAGATATATCATAGTCTTTTTTATTTAATGCTTAATATTTCATTTAATGCCTTTATATTATTCCTATTGTTATTTACTGTTCATGTAAAATTTCAGAATAATGCATTACACCTATTTACATGTGAAATATTTCCAAAAATATACCTTATATTTATATACAATGGTTATATCTATCCAACTTTAAATCCAAATATCAATAAATTTACAATCATTACCGTTTGTAAACCTTTTATATTGCCCTGCAATTCTATTTTTATTCAAGATTCAACATTTATCTCATATAAATTTGGCCTATTATTTAATTCAGTTATATTTTCCAAACATCCTCTTTACTTTGCAAATAATCAATAGTTCAGAACATAGATAATTCTATGGTTGAATATATTTCACAAACAAAGATCTTTGTTTTCTTTTGGATTATCCTTTCCTACGTTAATATTACCTTATGAGAAAAATTATATTAAATTACAATCTACAAAAAAAACCTTCAATGTCAAACGATAAAAAAAAATTTCTGCAACATACACTGCTTCTAAATCTGATAAAAAATTAACCAAACCTTTTTTTAAATTGTTCTCTTCTTTCTTCCAAAACTCCGACACGTGTTCTATATTTATATAAACTCCTACAACGTACACTATCTTTTTAAATTACCAAATTTACAACGTAATTGTTCAAAAACTCTGGGCTCAATTGCCAATGAAATATATGTCTCTGCAATTTCTTCCCACGCTTTTATCTTTTGCTTCCAAGTGACTGAATCAGTTTTCTTACACTCTACAATGTCTTTTCTTTAAAATTATCTCCACCAGAGTCTGACAATCTGACTCGGAATAAGTGATTCTTTTGCTCTCATTTCCTAATATTTCTAATTTTAATTTTTGAATAGAATACATACATACCCTAGTACACTATAAAATATGTAATCTCATATCATTATTTGGTCAATATTTCAATATTCTCCACGATCATTTCAGATAATCCTTTCTGATAAAAAAATTTCTCACCAATTGTCAAAATTATGTCACGTCCATCCCTTTCATTTTCAACAAACTCCGCTCCTAACTTAACTACCTAATATTTAAAGGATTGTTTGCATAAACTTTTCTATTTTAATAAATGTCATGTACTGTCAAACTTTAAAAACTTCATAAATATTTTATTGAAGCAATACTTTACATAATGTGTTGTGTAACTGAAATAATGCTAACAAGAATAAAAAATATCATTTTGTTGAGAATAGAAAAATATGGAAAGTACATTGTGAAAAATCTTTCAGAAGTCATTTGGGCACGTAATAAAAATTATAAATTGGTAGACAAGAAATGACAGAGCAAATGCGACGTATACAAGAAGTATGAATGAACATGGTGATGAAAATGTGTGAATTAAATCTCAAACCGAGATTTGATTAACATTGTGTTCTCTGCTTACGACTTTCATCAGTAGCTTACGTAAGTTTCACAGATTCATGTAGAAACTAAACTATCCCATTTCTCATTACAATTAGAAATATAGATTGTTTCGTAACTGCCACTGCTAATATACACAATCCTTCAGTAATATAACGAGGATTTTGTTCACTGTTTTTACTATCTGTATCTATAACTGATTTAGACATGTCTTTCCCTTATACAATTCTTCAAATATTCGTTAAAATGATGGGTAATAAAGCATAAGATGGGAAAATCAATTTGACTTATTTCACGAATACTATTAATCATTATTACATTGAATATAACTAAATAAGACTGTTTCAATATATATATATATATATATATATATATATATAAATATATATATATATATATATATATATATATATATATATATATACATAAATATATATATATATATATATATATATATATATATATAAAAAAGAAGATGTAGGAATATCGCGTGATATGTTAACAACAACAACAAAGAGAATCATGGGTAATTCACGCAAAGTAAAGGGCTACTGAAATAGAGTGGTAACCGTGGACATGCATGTTTCTGGCTCATTTTGCCTCATCAGCACGGCATAACCAAATAATGATGTGAAATTTGGGAGCAAAGATGTTAATCGAAACATGGGAAAACACAAAATAACGGATTTCAGCAGGGAAACCAAGCGCTCATTTGTGTCTTCAATTGGAAGATCCCGAGTTTTCAGGACATCAACCAACATCGACACGGAGGCGCATATAGCCCCCCCGCCATGAACCTTCCGACCCATAGTAAATAACAAAGAAGATGTAGGAATATCGCGTGATATGTTAACAACAACAACAAAGAGAATCATGGGTAATTCACGCAAAGTAAAGGACTATGGGTCGGAAGGTTCATGGCGGGGGGGCTATATGCGCCTCCGTGTCGATGTTGGTTGATGTCCTGAAAACTCGGGATCTTCCAATTGAAGACACAAATGAGCGCTTGGTTTCCCTGCTGAAATCCGTTATTTTGTGTTTTCCCATGTTTCGATTAACATCTTTGCTCCCAAATTTCACATCATTATTTGGTTATGCCGTGCTGATGAGGCAAAATGAGCCAGAAACATGCATGTCCACGGTTACCACTCTATTTCAGTAGCCCTTTACTTTGCGTGAATTACCCATGATTCTCTTTGTTGTTGTTGTTAACATATCACGCGATATTCCTACATCTTCTTTGTTATTTACTATGGGTCGGAAGGTTCATGGCGGGGGGGCTATATGCGCCTCCGTGTCGATGTTGGTTGATGTCCTGAAAACTCGGGATCTTCCAATTGAAGACACAAATGAGCGCTTGGTTTCCCTGCTGAAATCCGTTATTTTGTGTTTTCCCATGTTTCGATTAACATCTTTGCTCCCAAATTTCACATCATTATTTGGTTATGCCGTGCTGATGAGGCAAAATGAGCCAGAAACATGCATGTCCACGGTTACCACTCTATTTCAGTAGCCCTTTACTTTGCGTGAATTACCCATGATTCTCTTTGTTGTTATACATATATATATATATATATATATATATATATATATATATATATATATATATATATATATATTATTGTGATTAAAATTGGTGAGAGAAATTTTAATGTTTGAATATGAATAAACTTTCTCTAATTTGCCCTACGTTGGGCCGACAAATTATTGTGATTTGTTATTCTTGTGATACCTTTATTATTTTTAGTCTAGTTTAGTTGATATTTATTGTTAGTTTTTGTTTTGTATATTATTGTGATTAAGATTGGTGAGAGAAATTTTAATGTTTGAATATGAATAAACTTTCTCTAATTTGCCCTACGTTGGGCCGACAAATTATTGTGATTTGTTATTCTTGTGATACCTTTATTATTTTTAGTCTAGTTTAGTTGATATTTATTGTTAGTTTTTGTTTGCCCGGTATATTATAAAATTTTCAAAATAGGTTGTAAAGTAATTATACCTTTGCATGAAAGACTCCACAATCTCAAAGTAGGGTTCAAATGTTAAAAACAAAACAATTTTAATTTCAAATATGAGCGCCAAAGTTAAATAAAATCCTTACATTTAAATAAAGAAATTTTGTTAATCAAAAAATACTTGCTTTTTATTTCTAAATAAATTCTAGAGACGGTCCTGTATGCTTGATTTCGAACCCCTCCACGATTCACAACATTTTTATGTGTGATTACAAAATAGGCAACATTATATACAAATTTGAAAACGAATTCCGTTGCAAACCGTCCATGACACAAAATGGAGAAAACAATACTGATAAACATCTATGAAATATCAAAGTTCAATTTTTTGCACAAAAACAAGTAAGTTTATTTAATCTTTTTTAGATATAAATGAAATAGTTTCAAATACCTTGTTCACTGTTCCATTCTAATACACTTCAATGATTGGTTTTTTTATTTTATTTTAGGTTACCTCCTGGAAAACCAAACAATCTGTCCAGCTTGGATAATAGCTAAAATTTGTGCTATATTTCGTCCACATCAATACATTTTAGATGAATCCCATAGTCCAGTCCTTTCTGAAATGTATTGTGGAGACACCATTTCTACGATACAATATTTTACTTGGTTATATTGATAAACCTTACGGTCAGTACTCTATTATATTTACCAATTTTCTTGTTAAAATTATGTTTATCTACTTGATTAATCACATTGCTGAGTTGCTTTTAAGAATAATGCATTTCTTTCTATGATTACCATTCCAAATTGTCGTTTTTCAAAAAGTTTTAATTATTTTTCTCAAAATTTTGCTTCTCCCCATTCACTTCTACTAAAAAAGAATTCTACCTAGTCAATAGACTATATAATCAACAAATTGTTTTTTTCAATTTTTTTAATTATTAATCTGCTTTTCGCTGATGAAAATATTTCAAATGTATTCCACCAATCAAAATTGGCTATAAAAATTCTTGTTGATAAGTTTCACATCAAGTTATAAATTGTCCATCTATCCTTCTAGGACATTCTGTTTCAAGTCTTTAAATGATTAAAACCCATATACTACTCCCTTTAAATTGTATTCGAAAATATTTATAAATGACAGTTCTTTTTATTTCAATAATATCTATGCGGAATGACAATTCATTTCACAAATGTCATGCTTTATAAACTTAATGTTATTATTTGAGTTTCTACCTTTACATATATTAAATAATTACACAATCTTATCAGCAAACTTCTTTCAATATCTAATTATTACTTTTTAAGACAAATCATAATATTTTTACTTTTACAATGTGAGAAATAGATTGTTATAATTTATATGAAACAACGTTCAAAAATTCTCTCTCTCAAATGTTAAAACCATGTTATATTATTTCACATATGTATTTATAAAGTGTATTTAAAATTTCCTCCATAATTCTACAGTTAGACTCTTGTCTACTTTCTCTATTGAATAATGTATAATACAGATTGTCTCCATTTCAGACGATTTTTAAAAAAATTCAAATTCTAAATTTTTGTATTTGCTTACAGTGTGTGGTCTTTTATTCCATATTTTAGTATACAGAGTGTTGCAGGTTTCTCTCTATGTTAACATCCCCTGAATTTTGCGTTTATCAAATTTTTATATAAGGAAAAAATTTATGAACGCAAATTTTACTTCAAGTAATATATTCTAACATTGTCTTTCAATTTTACTAATAATACATTTTTTTTCAGGTCGCTGTCACAAAGATGATTCTGGAATCCTGTGTTGCAGTATCCTCTTCAATTAATTTTTTAATCTATTTACAATACCATAACTAAATATACTAATTCTTAGTTTATTTTAAGTTACAAGTTTCATCCAAAGGAATTAGTTAAAAAAAATCATGTTATAAATCCACTTTTGAAAATTCTTTAGTGTTCGTTATGCGTCTCATTACTTATACATTTCTCGGAGTCTCTTATTTCAGTACAGTTTATTGATTTATATTTCTTGTGTTACATATTTCTATAATACTGTGCTTTAACATATTTTGTATCTCTGAATCAACTTCTTTCCTATATTTATGAGCTATGGGATATGTTCTTATTCTGAAATTTTCTATTCCACTTACTTCTATTTTATGTACATAGTTATTTGCCATTCTCATCTCTGTTTTAATCAATCCTTCATACTTCATTATCAAATTCTTCACTTTCTCTTCATATTTCTTATTTCCACACACTAATTCCAATTCTTCCATAATTCCACTCCTTTCTATATTCCACAACCTCTTATTATCCTCTTCAATTTCCAATTCTTCCATATTTCCACTCCTTTTTATATTCCATAACTTCTTATTATCCTCTTCAATATCCAATTCTTCCATATTTAGACTCCTTTTTATATTCCATAACTTCCTATTATCCTCTTCAATTGCCAATACTTCCATATTTCCATTCTTTTCTATATTCCATAACTTCTTATTATCCTCTTCAATTGCCAATTCTTCCATATTCTCTTCCTCAAATTCAATCCTATTACCATTTAATTCTATCTCCATCTTTTCAAAATCAATTCTTGCCTTATATTTCGTTAATTCATCTATTCCTATAACTATGTCTGTTTCTAAATTATCCACTAGCAATAATTGCATCTCAACTTCTTTCCCATCCTTTAATTCAATACTTTGTATTATAGATCTGCTAACTTCACACAATTTCCTATCAATGTAGTTTTCGGTATTTTGATTAGCTTATCTTCATAATTTTGATTATTTTCTTCAATTAATTTTGTTTTTATTATGGACGATTCCGAACCTGTATCTATTAATATTTTGACTTGTTTCCCATTTAATTTTCCTTTAGTTTTTATTAATCCCGTTATTTCTTTTAATTCCAAATCTTCCCCAAATTTAATGTATTCCCTTGGATGTTCATATGTACAGATGATATTTCTTACATTTGGTATGTGCTCGATCCAAAATTTTGGTCGTGCTCTTGTTCAGTGATTATTTTCGGTTCTACCGATATCACTCTCTCTTCTCTCCTTTGGATATTATTCACTCTTCTCTGTCCTCCATTTCCGTTTCCTCTTTCTTCCTCTCTATAGTCTATTCTTTGTTCTCTATTTTCTTCTCTTTGTCGGTTTTCATATTGTCCACTTCTGTTATTTTGTTCTCTAAAGTTTTGTTCTCTATAATTGTTATTATTATTATTATATCTTAAATTCCTGTTATAGTTGTTTTGATTGTTAAAATTTCTGTTATAATTATTATTATTTCCTGAATTATTGTTATAGTTATTGTTTCTGTTATAATATCCATTTTTATTATATCTGTTAATGTAATTATTTCTGTATCTCATCATTATATCTTTACATATCCTAATTTCTATCTATATACAAAATTATATTTACATATGTTTTTTGTTTAACATTATTTGTTAATTATAAACTTTTTATTTACATGTTGTTTTTACATCCCTTGACCTTTTACAATTCCTTATTCGTTTTCTAGATTCCAGTCCTATAATACAGCCTTATTATTCCTAAATTTTGTCTTATTTTCTTCTCTTATTGTTTGATTCTCTTGTATCCGCTTCCTAAGTTTCTTATAATTTTCCACTATGTCTTTTTTAGTTTTGTTGTCCCCTATCTCATCAATTTCTCCCAATAGATTCATCAAAATTTGCGTTTCCAATTTCTTCATATTATTGTTCCTTATTTTTATTATTTCATTTCCCATAATACTCTCACTTCCTATTATTCCATTTTTGATTGTCCTATTAAATTTTCTTGGATCAATTATCTTTATATTTCTGCCAAGTTTTAATCTCATTTCGAAATTTTCTGCATAAATTATTGTTTATATATTCTGTCTTATGGTTTCTTCTATTTTTTCCTTAGTCTCTTGTAATATCTTATTTATTTCTTCTAAGTCCCAATTGAATTTTATCCCCCTATTATTTTTATTTCCTTTGCCACATGTTACTATTCGTTTCAATATATTAACATCTGGGTCTGTTATTTTCCAATAAATCTCTTTTTCATAAATGTTCATGACTTCCTCACTTCCTAGATTCTGTAAATTGCTATCTATCATCTCCTCATTTATTTGTCTTTGTATTTTAATAAATTGTATTTCTTCTGTTTCCTTCTCAACTTCTTTAAACTCCATCACACTTTGTATTTTCACTTCGTCGATTTCCATTTTGTTACTTAATTTTTGTTCTATAGTATCATCATTTCTATTTATATTTTCATTTTGTATCTTTACATCTATTTGAATCTCTCCTTTAAAATCCTTTTCTTTCTCCTCTATTTCCTTGATTCTGTTGATCTGTGAATTGTCTATTTCCAATCCCCTCTCCTCTTATTTCTTGTTTGGTGGATTCTAATTTATTTTCCATGTATGTGTTTGATTCCCCCAATTTCTTCTCAACATGTCCCAGTTTTTCTTCCATCAATTTCATTATTAGGTCCTTAGTTTGTTTCATTTCTTCCTTATTCTGATCCATCCTAATATTCATTTATTGTTTTAATTCTTCCTTATTCTGATCCATTTTGATATTCATTTCTTCCTAATTCTTATTCATATCTTCCCTAATATTATTCATTTCTCGATTTAAATTTGCATTCATATTATCATTTTGTTTATTAATTTTTCCCTTAATATCACCCTTCATACTATTCATATTTTGATCCATTCTTTTCATCATCATTTCTAAAATACTCATTACGCCCATTTTCTCTTTTTTTTTTCTTTTGATTCTTGTTTGTCCTCTTGTCCTGTTTCTTCTGACAATGGTACATCTTCTTCTTCCTGTCCTTGTTCTGCAATATCTTCCTCTGAATGTTCTCTCCCCTGTTACAAGTATTGCACCTGAAAGTCTCCTCTGCCATTACTCCTTTCTTCTCTTTCTTCGTCAGATCTACTTTCAACTCCTACCTGCTTTCCGTCCCTTAATGTCATTTTCCTTTCCATTTTATTTTTTTAAATTTTTAAAGTCTTTATAATACAGTCAAAAATTATTATTTCAATGCTTTTTTATTATTATTTACAAAATTTTATATTTGCCCCACGTTGCGGTGACATATTATTGTGATGTTAACATAGAGAGAAACCTGCAACACTCTGTATACTAAAATATGGAATAAAAGACTACACACTGTAAGCAAATACAAAAATTTAGAATTTGAATTTGTTTAAAAATCGTCTGAAATGGAGACAATCTGTATTATACATTATTCAATAGAGAAAGTAGACAAAAGTCAAACTGTAGAATTATGTAGGAAATTTTAAATACACTTTGTAAATACATATGTGAAATAATAATAAATATTTTGGAATACAATTTAAAGGGTTTTAATCATTTAAAGACTTAAAACAGAATGTCCTAGAAGGATAGGTGGATAATTTATAACTTGAGGTGAAACTTATCAACAAGAATTTTTATAGCCAATTTTGATTGGTGGAATACATTTGAAATATTTTTATCAACGACAAGCAGATTAATAATTAAAAAATTGAATAAAACAATGTTGATTATATAGACTATTCACTAGGTAGAATTTCTTTTTTGGTAGAAGTGAATGGGGAGAAGCAAAATTTTGAGAAAATAATTAAAACTTTTTGAAAAACGACAATTTGGAATGGTTATAGAAAGAAATGCATTATTCTTAAAAGCAACTCAGCAATGTGATTAATCAAGTAGATAAACATAATTTTAACAAGAAAATTGGTAAATATAATAGAGTACTGACCATAAGATTTATCAATATAACCAAGTAAAATATTGTATTGTGGAAATGGTGTCTCCACAATACATTTCAGAAAGGACAGGACTATGGGATTCATCTAAAATGTATTGATGTGGACGAAATATAGCATTAATTTTAGCTATTATCCAAGCTGGACAGATTGTTTGGTTTTCCAGGAGGTAACCTAAAATAAAATAAAAAAAACCAATCATTGAAGTGTATTAGAATGGAACAGTGAACAAGGTATTTAAAACTATTTCATTTATATATAAAAAAGATTGAATAAACTTACTTGTTTTTGTGCAAAGAATTGAACCTTGATATTTCATAGATGTTTATCAGTATTGTTTTCGCCATTTTGTGTCACGGACGGTTTGTAACGGAATTCGTTTTCAAATTTGTATATAATGTTGCCTATTTTGTAATCATACATAAAAATAATATTTCATCTGAGTATATGGTTTGTTGAGTGAATGATCATCATAGATAGTTTGTTTTCATAAGTTTTTGTAAAAGAATGATGTATTTGTTTTCACAATATTAAATAACGTTTTTTCACTTGAAAAACATTTAGAAATTATATTGTTGAGATGTTTCATTTCTTGGTGATTGCTCCATCTAATATTCAGCAGTTGGCAGTATTGACCTGACGTCTGTGAATCGTGGAGGGGTTCGAAATCAAGCATACAGGACCGTCTCTAGAATTTATTTAGAAATAAAAAGCAAGTATTTTTTGATTAACAAAATTTCTTTATTTAAATGTAAGGATTTTATTTAACTTTGGCGCTCATATTTGAAATTAAAATTGTTTCGTTTTCAACATTTGAACCCTACTTTGAGATTGTGGAGTCTTTCATGCAAAGGTATAATTACTTTACAACCTATTTTGAAAATTTTATATTATACCGGGCAAACAAAAACTAACAATAAATATCAACTAAACTAGAATAAAAATAATAAAGGTATCACAAAAATAACAAATCACAATAATTTGTCGGCCCAACGTAGGGCAAATTAGAGAAAGTCTATTCATATTCAAACATTAAAATTTCTCTCACCAATCTTAATCACAATAATATATATATATATATATATATATATATATATATATATATATATATTTATTGTTGTATTTATGCAAGTGTCTATATAACAGGATATATTTTATATAAAATGCAATTGGCATGCTTCAATACAACAACGAATAAAATTGATGAATAAGAAATACACTTATAATGAGTTCAACGTAACTATAGTTTATAAAATTTTGGTTATTACAAATTTTTAATGTCTCGGGTTGTGAGTTCAGCGAAAATCCCTTTCCTCTTCTACAGCTCATCCATACCAAACTATTCCAAATAGAAATTTAAAAAACTTTCCGAAATCTTCCAACACTCCTCTTGTAGAAATGTGTCAACTGCTTATGACAAATCAACCAGAGTGCCACAATAGCACATGTGTGCCCCAAACTTTCGAACAAGTGTGTTTTCCACTTTCAATAATATTTTTCCAGCTCAGGTTTGTACTGTAAATGTTTCATCAACGCATGATGTACATTTCGTAAGATTTATTAGATACTTCTATCACAAATTTAGATCAAAATATTACAATTTTCGCTAAGTATGATTTTAAAACCACACACGTCGGAGGTTTATTTATGAAGTGTCACCCATCCTTCAAAATATCACAAACCTTAACAACCTGAAATTTTTCATGAATCCCTCTTCCCAAATGTAAATTATTAATTTTTCGTTGTCAAAACTCCATCTGTCACTAACCATTATAATGTACAGGGTTAAGATTTGTTTATTTTGAATGTTTTTTACATATTATTATATTAAAAAGCCATCAGAACACGAAACAAATAACCAAAACAACCTAAAACTAAATATAAAACCCTTCTATCTTGTATTAAGCTAAATAGATAGTATCGTTCTATTAATGCAAGATAGAAGAAACTTTCAATTACAGTAATATTTTATACAACCATGTAATAATTTAAAATATAAAAATTCCCAAAATATTATAAACAACTGGCAAATAAACAGGAGTTAGAACTGTATGCTATAATATAATCTTTAAATTTACCTATTAAAAACAAAGATATTCTGAAAAGTTAATTATTTTTCACATTTGCAACGTACAATTTTCTTATCGGAATGTGCGCTGCATGTAAATTTATTTGCAGATGGAACATTTTGATCTCATTTTTCTATCTTTAGCCCTGGGACACAAATAACAGCGACCTTTTGATGAGGTAGGCTGATTTACGGCACCTTCTTCTGCCTCTATTCCAACACACATTTTCATCATACTCAGAGTTGTTTTCGGAATAAGGTTACACACATGTTGATTCTAGTTTTTTTTGTAGGAAATATTGTAAGTTGTTTAAATAAAAATATTATTATTAATTGATTTTTTGGTAATTCCAAATACTTTCTGGTCTTATGATACTTTATATAGTTACAGCCTGCATTATCTACCTAATATTTAACATTAGAAAGAAGAAAAGTCAAACAAAACTAGAGACAACTAGTGAAGACGTTTTAAAGAAATTTCCCCTTATCTCGAAATCTTGTCCATTCCCATAGTTCTATCTTAGGGCGAATGAGTTACGTCAATGGATACTGTACGTTAAGCAGTAATGCAAAGTGTCTATTCAGAACATATACGTATAAATATTGTAAAATTCAAAATAAAAACCGAATATATTTGTTAACTTTAGTTTAATGAAGATTCTCATTTGTGTGTAATTCGTTTTCAAATAATGCTTTTCAAATTTCGAAAATATCATTTAATGCGTAGTGAAATTAATTTTTCTAGGCATAACTGAAGATTTGATTTCTGGTTTGTTACAATTATATATTGCTTATTGTTTCAGCATTTAATATTTATTTTTTCAGAATTTATTTATGTCTTTCATAGTCGGTAAACTATCTTCGAATTTAGAAATTTCCCAGGCCCTCCACGTTATTTTATCGAATTGTTTGGTTAGGACGTAAGTTATCAACATATCCCAAGAGTTGATATTTTTATTTTTCCCTAAGATTTTAGTGATAATAGCATATAATTTGCGTAACTCCTTATGCGATTCTTTCGTTATTTCGCGCCTTACAAAAATTGCCTTCATATGATTATGTATCATTAGTGGTTTATTTTCGTATATTTCTATTTACAGTGACCAAGCTTCTGAATAATTTATTGCAGTTGTATCAAGTTTCGCAATTATTTTCAAAGGTTCATCACTCAAAGAAGTCTTGAAATTTATCATAACCTTGTATTTTTGCGATCTAATATTTAGTTTTTTGAATATATGACTTTCCAGATTATTCAAAGTTAATCAGTTTAAATCGTGAAATCAGAACTTTTATCGGACCACGTTTGGCCTTTAATTGTTAGATCTATCTGATCAACCGACATTATCGGTTATCAAATAATCAATCTTAATCGAACATTTAACTAAAATACAAAGCACTCCGCTCCATAAATAATGATATATAGAAAAGAGGAATTAAAATTGGAACGGCATACGTGTTTCCACCAAGCTTCAAATGAACAGCAACATTCTTCTTCACCTATCTGACTGTAAACATCGATAAAATAGTCTCACTGGCTGTACTTTTCTCTTAGAATAAATCTGGCTTGAAGGACTAGTTTGGTTTGGTATCATTGTATTAATATCTATACACATTTTTACTTTGATTACCAAACTGTAAATAGAAAAGTTTACACCTTAGGGTTTGTAATGAGCTAGATTGGTGGAGTGGACTGTTGTGTTTGTCGTTCACTACTGCACCTAAGTAGATGTGTTGTTTGTTTGCTTCGATAAGGTTGCGGAAGGAAGGGCCAGTCGTAATTCTAAGTAACGTTTAATAAACACTCAAATACGACAATTTAATTACGTAAATCACTTTACAACAAAATAGTAACAAGATAGAGAAACAAGAATATCCACAGAGAATTGATAGTTGGTTACTGTTTTCTTAAAAACACTAAATGCTCGTGAAATAGTTATGTATATTGTTCCGATAATTCTCGAACGACGTCACAGACAATTTCACGTTTTTATATTGCGTCGTAACGGGAGAGATATTTCAATACTTCAGGTAAATCGTAACTTTTCCCGTTTTTAAGTTTAAAATTGATATGATTCGTTGATCTTGATATAGTTTTAACGCGTACTATGTTTTCGAATACTTTTTTATGTCGACCGTTCGATAATGGTTTTTAGTTCTGTACTGTTTGAGATTGAGAAACTGACTACTTTTAAATTGGTTAATTTTTGTAGATATATCGCAAGTTTTTGGGGGTACAACTTTCTCTTCTATTTCCGTTGAATGGTGATATTTTTGACATAAAGTTAATTATACACTTGACCATGAAGCGATAAATAGGGTCCTGTTAGATAATTTATGTAATCCATAAAACATTCATTTCGAATAGCTGAGATTTCTCTTTTTACTTTGTGTAAGGGTTTGAAATATTTTCACGGTGCTAATTGAGGATCGTAATCATTCAACGTTATTTGTAGTAACATTTTAATGGTTTTGGCAAGTTCTATAATCTCTATTTTATAAAGAAACATAAGGTTCTTTTGAACCATTTAAAACTTTAATTGTTGGGTTTCGAGTTGAGCAGGCACTTACAAGGCAAACTATCTTTTATTAATGGGCGTTTACGACCATTAAAGTAAATACTAAGGATTTAAAGTTACAATAGGCATTCAGCCAGTCCAAGAATTCAATAAAATGTGAAAGCTCTCCTAATTGACTCGTCATCGTGATATATACATCATGTCATATCACAACAGATAGTATGCAATTTATTTTAGTACTGCATACTCCCGGTCTGAGAACGTCTTAGCAGCTATCTAATTCAAAATATGGGAACCAACACGATGCTATAGCGATAGGAGAAAATTTCATTTTACGCTATGGAATGAGTTTTCAACAAGTTTGGTTTATACTTTTAATTTGAATTTATATACTTCAATTAAAGATGTGATTTATGAATTATTAAAAGAAGGTAGAATGAAATTATATCATTAGCAAATATGTTGTCTTATATTCTAATAAAAATATCATAAAACCAGCCTAATAATAGTTGTGCATAAGAACATCACAGAGGATCTATTTTTTATCATGTTTATAGACAGTGTGATAACAGTGAAAATTACTTAAATAATATTATTCTATGTTAGTACATATATTATTAACGATGATTTAAGCCGTTTGCATGTCTTGTATCCTGAGTGACTGGCAACAAATGAATTTTCTATGAAAACGATTCTATTAAAATGTCACAATGGTTTATCTCTTGTGTGAATATATATGTAGATGTGATTAAATTTCTTTTCTATGTGAACAGTCTCGAACAAATATCACATGGCTGTTCTATATGTCTACACAAATTAATTTATTTTTCCGAACAAATGTCACATTTGAATGTGCAATTCAACTAATTTTCTCCCATGTGATGACACAAATGTGTAATTAAACTAGTTTTCCACGTAAAAGATCCCATGCAAATGTCACACTTGAATAGCTTCTTTCCTGTGTGACTACGCAAATGTGATTTCAAATGAATTTTGTGTGAACATTTTTTCGAAGAAATGTTACATTTGAATGGATTTTCTCCGGTGTGACTACGCAAATGTGTTTTCAAACTATCCTTCCGTGAAAAAGTTTTCAAACAAATGTCACATTTAAATGGCTTTTCTCCTATGTGATTAAGCAATTGTGTATTTAAATTACTTTTCTGTGAAATAGTTTTCAAACAAATGTGACATTAGACTGACCTTTTTCCCGTGTGATTAAGCAAATGTGTATTTAACGGAATTTTTTGTGAAAAAGTTTTCAAACAAATACCATATTTGAATGGCTTTGCTCCTGCGTGACTATGCATATGTGATTTCAAACTAGTTTTCAGTAAAAAAGTTTTCAAACAAATGTCACGTTTGAATGGTTTCACTCCGGTATGACTACGCAAATGTGTATTCAAACTACATTTTTATGACTACGCAAATGTGATTTCAAATGAATTTTCTGTGAAAATTTCTTCGAACAAATATGACATTTGAATTGCTTATCTCCGGCGTGACTACGCAAATGTGTATTCAAACTACTTTTCTGTGAAAACGTTTTCAAACAAATGTCGCATTTGAATGGCTTTTCACCTGTGTGACTACGCAAATGTACCTTCAATTGATTTTTCTCTGAAAAATATTTCGAACAGATGTTACATTTGAATGGTTTCTTCCTGTGTGACTAAGCAAATGTGTATTCAAAGTACCTTTCTGTGAAAAAGTTTTCAAACAAATGTGACATTTGAATGGCTTATCTCCGGTGTGACTACGCAAATGTGTATTCAAACTACTTTTCTGTGAAAACGTTTTCAAACAAATGTCGCATTTGAATGGCTTTTCACCTGTGTGACTACGCAAATGTAGCTTCAGTTGATTTTTCTCTGAAAAAGATTTCGAACAGATGTCACATTTGAATGGTTTTCTTCCTGTGTGACTAAGCAAATGTATATTCAAACCACCTTTCAGTGAAAAACTTTTTAAACAAATGTGACATTTGAATGGTTTTTTTACGGTGTGACTAAGCAAATGTATATTCAAACCACCTTTCAGTGAAAAAGTTTTCAAACAAATGTGACATTTGAATGGTTTTTCTATGGTGTGACTACGCAAATGTGTATTCAATCTACCTTTCAGTGTAAAAGTTTTCAAACAAATGTCACATTTGAATGGCTTATATCCGGTGTGACTACGCAAATGTCTATTCAAACTACTTTTCTGTGAATACGTTTTAAAACAAATGTCGCATTTGAATGGCTTTTCTCCGGTGTGACTATGTAAATGTGTATTCAAATTACCTTTAAATGAAAATGTTTTCAAACAAATATCACATTTGAATGGCTTTTCACCTGTGTGACTACGCAAATGTTTATTCAAACTACTTTTCTCTGAAAAAGTTTTCAAACAAATGTCACATTTGAATGGCCTTTCTCCTGTGTGACTACGCAAATGTGTCATCAATTGATTTTTCTGTGAAAAAGTTTTCGAACAGATGTCACATTTGAATGGCTTTTCACCTGTGTGACTACGCAAATGTGATTTCAAATGAAATCCGTGTGAAAAATGTTTCAAACAAATGTCACATTTGAATGGTTTTTCTCCGGTGTGACTACGGAAATGTCTCACTAAACTTTTATTCAACGAAAAGGATTTAAAACAAATGTCACATTTAAATGGCTTTTCTCCGGTGTGCCTAAACAAATGAGCATTAAAACTAACTTTATGTGTAAAAGATGTCAAACAAATATCACATTTGAATGACCTTTGGTCTGTGTGATTACACAAATGTGATTTCAGTTGAATTTTTAGTAAGAAGGTTTTTAAACAAATGGCACATTTGATTGGTTTTTCCCCTGTGTGATTATGCAAATGTGTATTTAAATTACATTTATGTGAAAAAGTTTTCGAACATTTCTCACACTTGAATGGTTTTTCTCCTGCATGTCCAAGTAAATGTCGATTTAAGTCATTTCTCTTCAGTTTCTGATCTTCATCTATACTCAACTTGAAACTATCAATGAATCCGATATCTTGCAACTCTGCTTTCAAATCATGTTCAATTATTTCCATTTCATTTTTTACGGTTTCATCAAGATTTCTGAAAATGTCCACGTTAGTTACTTGCTTTTTTGTGCAACTTATATTTTTCTGGTGAAACTTTGTTTTATATGGTATTTTCTTCTGTTGCATACAATGATTTGTAGAAAAGTGGAAAAATAATTCTATCTGTTTTGTGTATAAATTTCCACAAAACACACAGATCATAATCCCATAAATAGTATTTGGATTTAGTTGTTTTCCATTTTTTTGTAGACCTGCAAAGAAAATTTGAACTGGTTTTTTAAAATTTCAAATTCTTGTGAAAACTACAAAGTTCCAACCACATAAACATGTTTTAAATAGTGATAACATTAAACTCAACTGAAATACAAAATCTGTGGTTACAAGGCAAAAGCTGATATATCAGCTATTTTTTCCAAAAATGAGATTTTTATGCTAATATGTCTCTAAAGATGTAGAGTTGCCAATAGCTGAAGCTGATATGTCTAAAATTTATTTAGAATCTACAAAATACTATTGACAAATACTGATATGTCTACAGGCCCATAATAATGTTATGGCTAAACTTGATATGTAAACATTATATCATGTTTTGACTTGTCCGACTTTTACTGATGCTCTAACTTGATGGATTATGGCACCTTGAGCTTATGTTATGATTATGATAAGTTTTGACTTGGCTATACCCCTTGCAGAGGCTTATTAATTATTGCATTTGATTATTATCGGTACTGGGCCTTGAAGTTTAGTAGTGTGTTCATTACCTCTATCAGAGGTGAAAAATCAGTAAAGCTTGCAATTGCAAACTGTTTTCTGAAACTTGAAGGTGGGTTTTCTCTTAAGATTGATTTGTATTAGACAAAAACTATTATCGATTTTCCTAATTTTAAAGCTAGTTTTGTATTCCAATATTATAACAGTAAATTTTGTACCGAATTTTAGAAGATCTACTTTTAAAACTTAATTTTAGTTGTTTTGAATGCAGACGGGGTATTATTAATTAGGTACAGGAAAGGCATATACAAATCTTGAGCCAATTGATTTTTGCACATCAAAAAAGACCAACGAAGACAGTGACACCGATAAATCTATAGCCGACAGAGATTTTAATAAAAATTTTGAAGAAGACGTTGACTCATTTAAGCAATTTTCATTTTAGTTTTAAAGCAGGCGGGTGATATGTGGTATAATGATAATAAACCTTACATAAATATATGCGCTGTTGTCTAATGCATGTAGGAATATCATTTATTTTCCATTGTCTAGACAGATAACAAATTACATGCAATTTTTGCTGCGGAAGATAACCGGAAAATACAAAAGAGAAAAATGCAGTGGGACCTTGATCTACAAGAACTAGAATACGGAATACGGAAAAGAAAACTGGCTGTATAATTCAAGTAGATACGTTGCCGAGTAAAATGCCATACTTTAGGTCAACTTACCTATATATCAGCTACTTTTTAGTATGTAAGAAAATGGTTCAGTGTGTTTAAGGACTTTTTACAGCAGCATACCGTATGTTTGACGAAGAATTCAGAAAAATTGGTAATTAAATTAAGCAACTCAACTCGAATCAGAGCAATAATTCAGAAGATAAATCAGGCTCATACAAAGCTAGATGAGGGTTGAAATATTTGGACAAAGAACTATATTCGCGATCCAAGCAAGATTGTACTCGCCTTTGATGTGCTACAAGTTCTTGATATTCAATCCCTTATAGCTAACATCTCATTCTATAAACGATTTTTGATGACCTACAACCTAACAACACATGATTGCTCTCAAGAAGACCGTACAGAGTGCCATAAGTGGCATAAAGCAATCAGTGGAAGAGGTTCTCAGCAAATAGCATCCTGTTTATTTAAAAAAACTTCGGTGTATTGCTCATCTGATTTCGCCCACGTCATTATATATTCAGATACCTGTTGGGATCAGAAACCTCTATTAAGCTGGACCCCCCACCATCGCAAATCAAGTTCGCAACCAGTCAAAAATTTAGTGCTATTTAGGTGCTAATTTAGTACCCCAGCCGAATTTTAGTGCTCAAACCGTTTATCCGGAAATCGTGTGAAAAATGGGGGGTTCAGTTTGCCATTAAGCTGGACCCACCTACCAGCAAAAAATATATTGTGAATCAGTATAAACGACAAGTACACCATAGGTGCTCGAAGATAACGTTAAAAAATTGACAAAATATAACGCGTCGTACTCTAAAATTCATTAGACGATCGTCAAAGACTTTGGTGCTCCCAAGATTATGGTACTAAAATAGTCTTTAGGTATTGTGTTTTCGAAATAACGCAATGATTGAATTTAGTGCTTGCTGCATCGCCTGTAATTAATTAGTTTATTCGGTAAGAAGAGCGCGCCGCACTCAAAAAATTCATTAAACGATCGTCAAATAATTTGGTGCTCGCTAGATTATGATACTAAAATAATATTTAAGTATTGTACTTTAAAAAAAATACAAAGACAGAATTTAGTGCTGCCTGCATCACGTGGAATTTAATTCCACGTGATGCAGGTAGCACGAAATTATGTCATTGTATTTTTTTTTGATAGTATAATACCTAAATATTATTTTAGTACCTTAATCTTGGGAGCACCAAGTTCTTTAACGATCGTTTAACGAATTTTAGAGCGCGGCGATCACACTTCCGCGTTTAAACTATTTAATTCCACATAATGCAGGTAGCACTAAATTCTGTCATTATATTATTTTTTAAAGTACAATGCCTAAGGAATATTTTAGTACCACAATTTCGCGAGCACCAAATTCTTTGACGATCGTCTCACGCATTTTAGAGCGCGGGTCTCTCTCTTTCCCGTATAAACAATTTAATTCCACGTGATGCAGATAGCACTAAATTTTGTCATTGTATTGTTTTGAAATTACGATGTCTAAGGAATATTTTAGTACCATAATCTTGTGCGCACTAAATTCTTTGACGAAAGTCTAACGAATTTTAGAACGCACGTTCTCCAGATAAACTACTTAAAGAATGTTATATTTTGTCAATTAGAGCACTAAATTATAGTGTACTTGTCGTTTATACTGGATCACTATATATTATTTTCTGGTATGAGGGCCCAGCTTAATGGCTGGACCCTCCCATTTTTCATGCGATTTCCTGCTAAACGGTTTGAGCACTAAAATTCGGGTTAGGGTACTAAATTAGCATCTAAATAGCACTAAATTTTTGACTGGTTGCGAACTTGATTTCCGATGACGGGGGTCCATCTTAATAGAGGTGGGTCAGAAATACTATGTTTAGCTACGTTGTAAGTTGCCACAAAAACATTTGCATTATTGATCAGATATTTCTTCATCAGATGAAAGAAATCTAGATATTTAAAATGACTAAATTAATTGACTGCGCTATGTGAAAGAGTATTGTGTGCCGCTAAAGCCGTACCGAAAACTTGATTAACTAATAAGCAGAATGTCATGATGATTGAAATATTTTTCAATTTGGTGTTTAATTGTTTTCTCTAAAACAAAATTGACAGTATAGAAATAGGTCAAAGATCACTAATAGTATGAACATTTGCTTTTTTAGAATGGGAGAAACTTTTCAAATATCTGAAATTGTTGACTGAATAATGCTAGAATTAATATGTATATCCTTTATGCCAACAGTCTTGGTTTTAATTTCTAATACATATTTACAAATGGTAAGTTGACATATATAGGTAGGCTTGAATCGTAACAATTCCTCATAGTTGAACTTCTAATTATTGTTATAAAATTGCAACAAAACTTTCACCATCTGTGGAAATAGGGGACATTAGAAGGAAGTGTTTATATATTTTCGCAAAATAATTGAAAAGATCTGGTATTGTTCTATTTGTTTGTTTGCTTCGAATTTTCATATTTCTTATGTTTTGTCACATTTGTTTACTACTCCTAATACCCTCGTATTTATTCTATATATCATCTGTGAAATTAATACTAATACCTAGTAACCCACAAATTGTCAAAATTTAAATTATAACGGTTTTGTATGATGTGAACAACGTTCTTGCGAATAGCAATACCTGGTAAGCCCTTAGCAGTAAAATTATTCATAAAAGTTTTCTAACACATGTAAACCAAACATGTGTACCACTGAAAGCAATAGCTCATATCCCCGTGTATAGTCTGTATAGAATAATATGTATTCCACACATTGAACAGTTAATACCTCATATACCACATTTTGATATAATTACTTTAATTGCAAGTATCTATAACTGAGTTTGTGATTACCTATTATATTACTGCAACTTTAACATGTCGGGATGGAGAGGCATGAAAATATTAAGGATATTGAAGATAAATAAGGATAAACGTGAGTAAGAGAATACTTATTCTGTTTGTACCTTATAATACTCAAATGAACCGGTAATATCGGACAAGGAGATTCATCTGCTTTAACAAAATATACTGATAATCCACGTTCAGTTACTAAACAAATTAATAATTGGAGATAATTCTATTGGAATCACTGATATCAGCAGTGGTGAAATCCATAATGATTAAAAAAGTGTACAAATTAACACGGAATTTACTAACATTACTGCAAATAATTATTGTACTGGTGGAACAGAATGTGGACAGATTATGCATATACACCAAGGTTGTATAGAAAAACCCCCTGGGTTTTATGGGTGGGTTTTTGTGGTACTTTGTTATAAGAAAAATCCAGATGAGTTTTTGTAATAAAATTTGCTATAACAACTAAGAATTAAGAAACACGAAACACCGATGCATATCAAATCCAATTTACACCTTATTTTTAAAAAAATCTTGCTTTTTTTACATTTAGCTTTAATTTTGTTAAGAGAAACAAAAAATCAAGATTCCAGATTCTAAAAATCTAAAAGCAAACAAAAAAATACAAAATGGAGATGTAATACAACTACAAAATGAAAACCTTGTTCCTCTAAGTACATATTAAGTAATACTAATATAAGTGATAACAATAACATTATACCTATTATAAAATTATTTGGATTTGGTTTGGTTGGATGGTTTGTTCAAAAATCTGTAAATTTTCACCATCTTCGATACTTTTTCAACACCTAGCTGATTTCGGAGCTTTGACCAAACATGACCAAATGTTGAAAATATGCGTTCTATTGATGCACTTGAGGCTGGACAGCTATGCAAGTTTGAAAATAAAGAGCACATATCAACTAGGTTTTCATACTTCTTGATTGAAGTTTCATTGTTTTCATTTTGTTTCTTTAAATCCTTTTACTTTTGCATAAATTTATCTTTATTCAAAAGCCACCATTTGTACCCATTGAAATTTTTTAGGATTTCTTTTTCAAACATGGTCTTTGAAAATATGTCACAGTTAGACATACAATAACTTAAAAAACCAGGTACAAATTGCGGATACTTATTGTGCAGCCACTCTAACGCGATTATCATAATCTAAATCCGAGTTATTTGGTCCTAAAAAAAGTAAATTTAATTTACATTACATTGGCTCATGGGCACACAAAAAAAAATAAGAAAATACCTTGGATATCACCAGAATCCAGTTTTCGTTTTGGATCTGTCAAATAGGCTGGAAAGTGAAAGGGTTCCATTGCCTGATTAAATCTTTTTTTTATCGCTTCATTATAAAATTCCAATTTTTTCTCAGAAATTAAATTTAACCAGGTTTCAACTGCATCCGATAGTCTAGGGATTTTCCAACAATTTCCAGCTGGTCCTGCAAATCAATAGCGTTTTTGTATAGATTCATGATGTCATCTATTTTTTAATCTGATTATCCATATCGTCATAGTTTTTGGCAATGTCTCTGTATAAATGAAAATTTTGACAAAAAGTTTTTAGGCATGCCAACTGAGAGTTCCATCTGGTATCATTCGGTAGCTGTGGCATTGCACCATCTCGAACTTTTAGAAGGCTGAGTGGAATATGATGGTTTCTAAAATATTTATGAATTTCCACTATATGTTTTATGATAGTTTGTGGCGTGACAGTTTGCTCAACCAAGTTTGAGTAATGAGAATTACAACCGTAGGTTAGTATATTTGGATTTTCCTCTTCGATTATTGTTCTTAAACTTTTCATTTTATTCTCGTTGTCTGTCACGACAGCTAATATATCTTTGTTATACTCTTGATTTACTTTTGTTATGTTTCATGAATAATCTCATAACAATATTCAGCAGTTTTTTTTCTGGTCCACATTCTATTGTACTCAGTAAACTGGATGACTTTTCTGTGTGAATGCTTACTGCTATAATCGGATCGTTTTTTATACTAGACCAACCATCTGTAACTAGTGTTATTGGCCTATTTTCTTCGGCCATGTCTATTTGAATTTGAGCATTGACTTCTCCAAATACTTCATTTAAAATACTTTCAGACAGATCCTTTCTTGTAGGAGGTTTATAACCTGGGCATAACAATTGTAAAAGTTCTTTAAACTGTGTAGATTCCACCTGTCGAAAGGCAGTATTTGAGACATAAAAATACCTAGCTACAGCCAAGTCAATTTTACGTTTGGTTTCTTTTCCTGTTTTTATTACTTCAAGTTTTGCCTGTTTCAGTTTCTGTTTTGGTTTTTGATAAGGTTGTAAGACATTTCTTTTACGCTTTAAAACTGAAATGCCGGAAGCAGAAGCAATGGTCGAACTCAAACAAGACGTTGATGCTGATGATGTTGATAATTGCGTATTTTCATTATCATTTATATTCAATTCCTTTGCAAAAGGGCCGCATTTATTTTTAACTAAAAGAAAAGAAACAAATACTTAAATACTTAATCAGGAAAATCCCTGTTGAAAATAAGTAAAATAAAATTACCATGATATTTTTTATTTTACATTTTACGGCAAAAAAAATTAAAGGTGTATCAACTATTAACTAATTGTAATTAGTAATTAGCTAAATTAACACATACCAGGTTCAGCAGGGTCCACTGTGGGATTTTCTGAAGAGTTGGCTGCGTTTGGTGTAAATATAATATCTTCATTTTCACTTTCTGTGTCTGACATTTCGGACACAGACACCAAATATTTTTTACACTTTCTTAAGTGATTTTTAAGTCTTTCTACTTTTGCACTAACTTGCAATTTGCAATATTTGCATCTACAAATATCCCCATCCTTGAAAAACCCGTTCCATACATTGAATTGCCGTCTACCTCCTCCTCTATTTGAACCTCTCACAGATCCTCTTTTTTTAGTCTCAAATTTTGACAATTTTTTATCCATTACAAAAACGTTTTACCCTTCAAGTCATTTATTGAATTTTACTGTACTGTAATAAATGAATATGGAATTAATTATTGTTTGAATAATAATACAATAGTGATAAAGACTTGCTTACCTTAATTTAAACTTGGTAGCAAGTAAAAACCAAAACACAAATAATCACCTGCACTGGCTGCAGGCTAAACCCAAGTGAAAAACAATAACACTGCGAATCACTGCTGATGGTCTCTACCGTGACGACTGCCAACAACTGCACCTGCACACACAACTATTCACCCCCTCTCATAACAGCTGTGAGCTGTGAATCCCCGAACTCCGCGTTGTAAAACATAAACTAATTTATTAACAGAGTTGCCAAAGCCAATACACAATATACATTACATGAGGAAAAATCAGATTAACCCTTAATTTATAATTTAAACCAAGATATACATTAATTAAGTGAAATTAATAAAACTAAAATCATGCGAAAATGTTATTAATTATATTTGAATAAACATAAAGTCATCCATACTTCATATTTTATTTATTTTCATAACAAACAATTGCAGTTGCGTCTTTAATATTGCATGTTTTGGCATCAATGCATTCAGGCAACTGACAACTTCCAGTATTTACCACTAATAAAATCGCGGCATTTTTAAATTTGCAAAAACCCAAAATTTTTCAAAAACCCAGGAAAACCCAGTGGGTCGTATTTTTCTAAAAAAAGTGGGCTTTTGCACAAGCCTGATATACACCCAAATTACTCTGATGTTATTAAAGATTAATTCATGTATGATGTAGTAATTAGTGAAATGCCATCCAATTTTATTGAGGACATACACACAGGATTTTTTTTCTAAAAACCGTTTTTTCGTGTTGTTGTTGATGGAAAGCGTAAAAATAACTCAAAAATTTTTGTCAAAATTCCAACTTTTTTGGGGTAAACCGATACTTTTCTCGCATATTAGATACGTTGGGCGGAAAAGTAATGATTTGATGATAGCAGATGATGAAAACATTAAGAACTCATTTAATAGGAATTGAATAGGTACGCAAACAACGTAATCAGTTGCTTTTAATCAAAATTACGAACACAAAATTATTAAACTATTAAGAAAACCTCAAAAAACACAATTTATAAAACATTGGACTAAAACTAATTCCTAAACAACAATAAAAACTAACGTTATTCTAATAAATGTTCAATATGAGCTCCTCCCACTTCCACGCACATTCTAAGTCTACGAAGGTTGTTTCTTTGCACTTGAAAGAGCAGTCCCATATTATTTCTAATAACATTGCAGTGTAACACAATTCTGTCAATTAAATCTTGCCTTGTTTGCACGGGTGTTGCGTATACCTTACTTTTGAGATAACCCCATAGGATTAACGTCTCCTGATCGCGGTGGCCATTGAAAAGGGCCTCCACGACCAATCCATCTATTAGGAAACCTTGTGTGTAAATGCTGTCGAACATCTAAACTGAAATGAGGAGGAGCCCCATCATGCATGAACCATAAATTCCTACGAGTTTGTAGTGGCACATCATCAAACAGGTTCCATAACTCATTTTGCAAAAACTCCAAACATCTCTGACCGGTCAAAGTACCGTCAATAAAATATGGTCCCATCAAATGATTGCCAACTATTCCTGTCCAAACATTAACCATGAATCTATGCTGGTTCCTAGTTTGGATAATGCCATGTGGATTCACATCATCCCATAAATGCATATTATGAGAATTTATGACTCCATCTCTGGTGAAACCGGATTCGTCCGTAAAGAGAACGTTACTAATGAATGTATTGTCTGCTTGTTGTTGTCGCAGAAACCACTGGCTATACTCAAGTCGTGCAGGATAATCAGCCACTGTCATACTGTGTACTTTTTTCATATGAAAAGGATATAACAGCTGTTCTTTTAGGACGCGATGAACGACTGATTTCGAGACGTTATGTTCTCTTGATAATTTTCGTAAACTCGTTGATGGTTCATTATCAACTGCATTTAACAAATCTTGTTCAACTGCCACAGTACGTACGCTTCGTACTGGACCTTCTCCACCTTTTTATGGCAAAAAACTACCTAAATTTTAAAATTTTGTTTTCTATACATGGAAAATTACATTTACTTATTCATACCTGTTTCTCGTAACCTAAGATCAATACGCTCAAACATTCGTCTGTCTGGCAATGCTCTGTTTGGAAAATGTTCTGCATAAAGCCTTCTGGCCTCTAAACAGTTTCGAGAAGCCAGTCCATACATTAAATGCATATCTGCATACTCAATAAAAGTGAATTCTGCCATTGTAACAGTTAAATTAAGGACTTATGAATTATTGACAAGTAATGACAACGAACTATTCTACACAACGTTTGACAACTAATCCTATGGTTACTTGATAAACGGTAAAAACACTTTTAAAAAGTTTTTACCAACTTACGAATTGATACGTCGTTAATGTTTTTTATCTTCTTGCTATCATTAAATTATTTTTTTGTAGTACTGTAGGCAAATCTTGGACATAGTATTAATAAGTTAGTTTTACCTCGTTGTGTACTTATAAAAATGGTGAATGCGTAAATTGGTTCGTAGTGCATTAATAAAACTGTAAATATTAGCCAAACGGCTTATTTTATCGAATTCCAACAAGAGTACCTTTTCGTTAGATTAATGTGTGGGGAAGTGAATTTCGATAATTTCATACAGGGTGTGCCATCCCTGCAAAATTTTTGGATCACTAACCATTGCGAGTAGTCCGTCCCTGGCTTCAAGGCACTACTGTAAAACTGTTTACCTTTCCAAAATAAACATACACGTATATTATAGCTTTGCCGTAAATTTTATAAAGATCAAATAACTAGTAAAAAAAATAAAAATAAAAACCAAATTCAAAATTAAAACTTTGGAGGCCTATAACTCGAAAACGAGGGCCTGCATAGAAAAAGTTTATATGAAGTACTAACATTATTTTGGCTCAGATTATACGCTCCTGACTTTTTTCCCATTAGTCCCGGGACACCTTGTATATATATATATATATATATATATATATATATATATATATATATATATATATATATATACATATATATATATATATATATATATATATATATTGTTATCGTCTCGATTTTCTGTGTGTGTATATGTGTTTCGTAATGGTTGTCAATTTTATGTTTTATATTTATCTGTAAGTTTAATACATGAGTGTACATACGGCGGATATACCTATATGTCCTCCCTGTATATTATTAAACTCATATTTAACATTCTTACTTTATATTGTGATAAGGTAGGGCTTAACATTTAACGAGAACGCAACAAAATTTAAAGAAAAATAAACTTTTACTCATAGTACATTTATTTATAAGAATTCTGTATGTGGGCGTAGATAGGGTTGCCTACCTTACTGCAGATTTTTTAAATCCACAGTGAATAAAACATTTGTCGCCTTCTAATTCCTGAAAATTGGGAAAATAACCGACACACTAATTGTAAATTTATACAAATAATTATATTTAATTCATTGAACATTCAAAACGTTAAAATTCCTTCCTTAAATTCAAACCAGAACAGTGGATGTATAACTTATCTGAAAAATTGTTCTGATATAAAATTATTTAGTAAGGTTATTTTTATGCAAGATTTAAAAAGAAACGAATATTATTTGTTAAATGATTGAAATTAATATGAGAATATTGAAATACTTTCAGATTATAAGAATAATAGTTTATATGAGCTCATATTGTTGGTAGGTAAGTTGATTAAATTATTTCTTATTATCTACAATTTACTATTATAAAATTCATTAAAAAAATTCTTAATTATCACTAATAACACAACTTCTGTCTCTTTACAGTTATATGGCTTCAATATTTCATTAATTGAATGTTTGTAAGTACGTAAAATGTTCTAAAGATATGCACTTTCAAGATGTAATGTTTAGTATGGAAATAAATGACTCACAGTTTAGTCCTGGTTTAATTGAGGTAAGTTCTGCATCTGTTATCTGGTTTTTTATGTAATTTGTTAATTTATCCTGTTTTTCTTGCTCACACTCCAAGTTTTTCAACCACTCTCTCCCTATTTTTCAATATGGCTTCCTCCATTTCAGTTCATTTGTTCCTTATTTTCAAAGCACTCTAGTAAATTATTAGGACACAATTTTGTACATCTCCCCTTCACGATTGAAATATAATGAGCTATCTGTCAAATTCTACACAGGTTTATATAGACCTTTCAAAAAAAACTTACTTGATTTCATGAAATTAATTAAATTTTCTGTCAATAGCTATCTACCAGGATGATCAAAAAGTTACATATGAACTATTGAATTAAATAAAATTATTTCAATCATGAGTAAATTCCTTGTAGAGTTCATCATTAGTATAAATTGTCAACACATTCAAAATTTATATTAAAATGATAACTATATTAAAATTCATTTTGAAAGTCTTCCGTTTGTTCATTAACTTTTCGGTTCATTTTCAATTATACTCTTATAATTAAATATTAACATTTACAATTAAAGTTTGTTGATTGTTATTGTGTCTGAATGTTTTGAATTTTAAATGATTTACATTTATTTGTGAATTACATGGCTACAATCTGTTTTTAATTTCCTGTTGTATCTCTGTAATGTTTTATATTATTATTTACTACTATTGCTTTAAATACTATGATTTTTTTTATTAATGAAAGCAAGTGATAATTAGGATTTCTTAGTTACGTCTATTTTAACCCTTGAAATGTGTGATTAATATAACCTCACTTGGATTACATGTCAATTTGTTATATTTACTATTTCGTTCGAGTTTATTTTTCTTTTCTTCGCATTAATTATGTTATTTATTGGCTATTATACTTTTGCACTGTTCCAATATATATATATATATATATATATATATATATATATATATATATATATATATATATATATATTATCATATTATCAGAAATTCAAATATTAACCAATAAAAATGTAGAATGAATTTTGTATAAATGAATAAAATACTGAGATTAAACCGGAAAAGCAGTTTGATACGGTTACCATATTTTTCTGTATCTGTATCCATTTCATAGCAATCAAATCAGCTATTTTAAAAAATAAATCAACTGTAAGAAAAGATGAGTTATTATTCAAATAAAAAAATCAGAATTTATCATTTATGACAACAAAATTTAGCATCCTGTTAGAAAGAAATATAAACGTCAAAATAGGACTTGACAGATAAAAGAAACTTTTGGAATTTAAAAATGCAAGTTAAGGGATAAAAGGTATTTATTAGAAATATAAATAAAACTGTTTAGTAATTAGTTAGTAACAATTATATACAATGTGAAAATTAGTTAATAAGAAAAATGTAAAATAAAATTGTGGCTGGTAGCAACTGAAGTAGGCAAAATTTGAGAAGAATACAGGAGACGGAGATTTTTTTGAGAGTGAGTGATGGATTAAAGAAGGGACAGTTCTTTTTTTGTGAGAAAGATTATAAAAAAACTAAGAAAATAAATCGAATAGAAGAGAAGAAAACATGAATAAAAACCAAAACTATTATTAAACTAATCCAGGAAGATAATACAATAGAAAGGAAAGTTCTCACCATAATTGAACTTAAAATTTAATTAGTGACACATAAAAGTACTGCAAATGGAACGAAGTCGAAAATATAAAACTGAGGTATAGTAAAATCTAGTATTTCTTCATTCTAAGACGCCAGCAGAGTAATAAAATTATGGCGATATTCAAATTTCAATTTCACCGGCATCGATATTCCTAATTCTTGATGGTGTTTGAAACAAATAGACAATTTCATTTTTACAAACCCTCCGTGACAAACTATTTAAAATAAACGATTAAGTGCATATTAGTTGGTAATTTGACAATTAATAAAACAGAAAATGTCAGTTTTGAGTAGAATAAGGTTAGGTTAATTAAGTATTTCATAGTTAGATGACATTAGAATATAAAATAGAAATAAAATATAGTTAATTCCGGGTGGGATTTAAAAAACATTGGGGTTTATTGAATTTGTATTAGGTAATTAGGAGTTTGATTTATGTTGGATTATTATTCATTCTGATAAATACAAGTTATCACGTTTATTTGCACATTTGAAGTTTAGTTGTTTATTTCACTAATTAATTTAGATAACAAATACGTCCAACGGAACCACCTGAGAGAGATTATTGTGTTCTGATCCAACTGAGCTGTAAAATGAAGAATATAGGAGAGAAATACAGGTAACTGATAAAAAAGGCGCCCGGCACAACAAATTTCATTCTAAAATATACAAATTAAAATCTAATAAAAAATTAAATTCTCACAAAATCATAACAAAAATGGCGCCCAACGTGGGGCATTTTCAAACGTTAAAAAAGGGGCAGGGAAGAGAAAATGGATTTAAGAGATGGAAAGAGAGTAGGTTTGGAAGGAGCAGGAGAGAGTAGAGTTGAACAAGGAGAAGTCAGTGGAACGTCAGGTGAGACAGAGATGAGTACAGTAAAATTGCAGGAAACAGAACAGAAAAGTATGGAATTCCAAATGCATAAGTTGATGGAGTTTATTGCAAATAATATACAAGGTGTGAAAGAAAATCTGTTGAGTATGGAACAAGGTGTGAAAGAAAATTTGTTGAGTATGGAACAAGGTGTGAAAGAAAATATGCTATGGAACGAGGTATAAAAGAGGATGTGAGAGAGAATATGCTTAGTATGGAGAGGAGAATAGAGGAAAATATGAAAGAGAATATGGAAAAATTGGAAGAACGCATGAGAATGAATATAGAACAAACTAAAAAGGAAATTGCCGTAATATATAATGAATTTGGAAATAGAATAGACAACCAAAACAAAGAATTTTATGAGAAAACGAGAGGAGAAATATCTGATATTAATAATGCATTAGAAAATAATGATAAAAATATAAAAGAATTGAGATCTGTAGTAGAAGAGAATAATCAAAGTATTATTGGTGAATTTAATGACATAAATAAAAAAATAAATGATCAACACAAAGAAAATATTAGTATGAGTGTGACAGTAGATAAAGAAATAAAGAAAACTGTTAATTCAAAACTAGAAAATGAAAATTATCAGGATAAATTTAAAGAACTAGAAAATAAATTACCTAATTTAGAACAAGAAAGACTAAATGAACACGTAGAAACTAGAATCGTAAGTAATTGTCAAAATATACAGATAAATAGTAAATTTGGTGGTAATATTCATAAAATACACACCACTTTTATGAAGTCTATTAAAAATAAGACAAAACATATAAAAGATATAGAGGAGCTCAAAGATGTTATAAGAGAATTTTTAGTAAATCAGCCTTGCATATGGTTCAACAGTCAAGAACAAAGATTAAAGATTTCAATGATTTTGAACTGTTATTTATTAATCAGTATTGGGGAGAAAATGCACAACTAATAGTAAGGGACAAATTACAATTTGGAAAATTTGATGAAACAAGAAGTAGGAATTATAATAATTATGCTATTCAATTATATGCCATAGCACAATACTTAAAAACATCTATGAATGAAGAGGAAATCGTAGTAAACATTAGCAGACATTTTAACCAAGAAATTTTAGAAATAATAAACATGCATGAGATAAAAACAATGGTTTGACTAAGTGATTATTTATTACGATTAGAAAGGACATTAGCATACAGACATTGGGATAATAGAAGTGGGCAACAGAATAGAAATTATAATTATAATAGAAGAGAAAATTTAGCAGAAAATACAACAGAAAGCTATCAAAATAGAAAAAGACAATATAGGAGTCAAAATCAGAATTATGATAGACATAATGAAAATTACAACACAAACAGAAATACAAATTATAGGCAAAATAACAACAATATTAATAATAGAACAAATCCAAATTATTGGGAACAATATTACAATCAAAACTATAATAGAAATTATAGACCGTATAATAGGGACATCAATACAAACATGAACAGGATAGATTACAATAGGGAAGAACAAAACAGTAATTTTGAACGAAATAACAGTAATGAACGCAGCAAATATGTTCATTTCCAACGCAGGGAAAATAGTGTAGATAGACAACCTAGGGAAGAGATACAGAAAGAAACAGAGAGAAACGAAAGCCAACATCAAATAGAGAACTCAAGAACAAATGAACAAAATTTTCAATAGATCAACCATATGATAAGACAGGACAACTCAAAATATGAACACCCAATTGAATTTATAAAATTACAGGAAAATGAAGAAAATGAGTATTTACAAGGTCTAATTATTTTACAAGGAAAAATAGGAGAAAAAGAAGTGAAAATTTTAATAGATACTGGATCCGAGGCATCATTAATAAACGAAAATGTAGTAGATAATAAAATAGAAATTCAAAATAAAATAATCAAAATGCCAAAGACCAGTTTAGTGGAGATAAATGGGAAGAAGCTAGCAGAAACAAATAAATTTATGAATATAAATTTGGAGATCCAAGATAAAAACATAGAATTGCAATTATTAATAGTACAAAATATGGAGGTAGACATAATTGTTGGTACTGATCAATTGGAAAAGCAAAATGCAAAAATAGATTATGATAGAAAAGGAATAGAATTATCTAAACAGTGGTTTGAATTTGAAGAAAATAATAAAGAAACAAAGTTAGAACATGGAATTTTGTGTATTAGAAGTATGAATCAGATGGATGAGTGGGAATATAATATGAAAAATAATATAATTGAAAATAATAATAATGAAAAATATAAATGTAAGAAAGAATATGAAGATGTTATAAAAGGATTATTAAATAAATATAACAGATTAACGATGTATGAATCGAGAGTGGCTAAGAAATATGTACACAAGATTGAAAGATGTGGAAAAGTTCAAATCGAAAAGTTATCCTATTCCGTACAAATTCAGACAGCAAGTTAGAGAAGAAATAGATAAAATGGAAAAACAAGGAATTATAGAAAGAAGTACCAGTAGTTATATCAATCCTATTGTGGTCGTGCAGAAGAAAAATAATGAGCTTAGACTATGTTCAGATGCAAGGGAATTAAATAAAATAACCACTCCACAATATGAATCTCCTATGAATATTGAGGCAATATTTGGTAGAATAACTAATAAAAAAACTTTCTCCAAAATAGACCTAAAACAGCTTTTGGTTAATACCACTTCATGAGAGTGTAAGAAATTTTACAGGATTTAGTATAAAGGGTGTGATATACAGATTTTGTGTTGTACCATATGGTTTACAATCTGCCTGTCCAGCATTAGAATGAGCGCTCCACAAAATATTAGACAAATACGAGAATTTTGTATTACACTACGTCGATGATATTCCAATTTATTCAGAAAATGAGACGAAACATAAAGAACATATAAAAAAAGTATTAGAATTGTTAGACGAAGCATGATTAAAAATAAATTTAGATAAGGTTGAATTTTTCGAAGAGGAGGTAACTTACTTAGGTTATAGATTAACCAAAGATGGGTTTGAAATGGATCCTGCAAGAATAAAAACCATAAGAGAATATACAAGACCTCGTAACTTAAAAACACTCAGTTGATTTCTAGGAATTTTAAATTATTTCAAAAGGTTGTACCTGATTTGAGTAATAAGGAAATGCCATTGTTGAGTTTGATGAAAAAGAATGTTAAATGGAAATGGGAAGAGGAGCAGGAAAAAGCATTTCTGGAATTAAAGAATATTTTCATAGAGAACCTCCAAATTTATCATCCAAATTATGAATTGCCATTTATACTCAGAATCGATGTATCCATAGAAAGATATGCGGGAATCTTAGTACAAATACAAGGGGAAATAGAAGTACCAATATCATTTATCTCAAGGGTAACGAAAAAACATGAGAAGAATTATAGTGTCCGTGAGTTAGAGTTGGCAAGTATCATTTTCTGTATAACCAAGTTAAGATTTTATTTATTAGGAGCAAAATTTTACATTCAAACTGATCACGAAGCTTTACTATCAATTTTAAACTGTAAATACGCTAGTACTAGAATAAACAGATGGGCTTTATTACTACAAGAGTATAAACTTGAAATAAGACATATACCAGGACGACAAAACGTAATACCAGATACTATTACCAGAATGGGGGGGGGGGACAAACAAGACTAACAATACTAGACAAATTAAAATAGGACTTAACATTTTTGTAAATAAATCAGGATTATTTTCATTAAAAACAATTATAGAAGATCAGAAAAGATTGAGAGACAAAGAAAAAAGGGGTACAACAGAAAGAAATGGTGTAATAATAAAGACAGTTAATGGAAATGAATTATATATAGTGACACAGCAACTTTCACAAAAATTAATAGGAGACATTCATGAAAAATATTTACACATAGGGATAAGAAAAACTTGGATGATTTATAGAGAGAATTTTATAAGTTACAGAGATATAGAAATAACAAAAGAATTAATCAATAAATGTAAGCTTTGTCAATTAGGAAAAAGTAAAAACATGATAAACAAGAATGAACCAAAAAGTATAATTTCTCATAAACCTTTACAGATTATTTCACTAGATTTTATTAGTAATTTAATTTTGAGTAACAAGAACAACAAACACATTTTTGTAATAGTGGATCATTTTTCAAAATTCGTTAAATTGTATCCAACTAGAAAAACAAATATAAAAATAGTCAAAAATTATTTAGAAAAATTTATAGTGGAAATTGGAAAACCGGAGCAGATCATTCTCGACAATGCAACTTATTTCAATAATGACAGAATAAAAAAAAGTTTGCAAGAATTATAAAATACAGTTAAAGTTCACAAGTATAAGACATCCTTCATCAAATCCCACTGAGAGGTACATAAGAGAAGTAATGAAATATTTAAGATTAATAACATATGAAAATCATAGACAATGGGATGACAAACTAGAAGTAGTAGAAAAATATTTAAATGAGGTTCCAAGTACGATCACAGAAGAAAGTCCTAAATATGTAATGACAGGGTTTATGCCAGAGAGAGAATGGGTGAATGATAATAAAGTATTACAAGATACACTGGAACAAGTAAATGTTAGAATAGAACGGAATGCTAGAAAATATTTGAAAAGAGAAAATGAATGAAGGAAAAAAAGAACAAAATTCAAAAAAGGAGAGCTTGTCATAATAAGAAATTTGAAAGTACCCAATATCAGACAAGGTTTATGTAGTAAATTACAACTACCATTTGAGGGACCATACGAGATAATAAATGAGGAACCTGTAAATAGTTACAAATTAATAAATCCACTTAATGGAAAGGAAAGAGGAATAATTAACATTGAGAGTTTATATAAGTTTAGAATTTAAATCAGATTCCAGATAAGAAAATAATTCAAATTACAAAGCAGAAGAACTAACTACAAAAACTATCCAGTAACTATTATAATTGTACAAATTAAAATCTAATAAAAAATTAAATTCTCACAAAATCATAACAATATATATATATATATATATATATATATATATATATATATATATATATATACAGATCCTCTATTTGAAATTTAAAGAATAAGTAAAACATAAGGAAATTTATTTAATTTTGGCTGCCATACTTCCGATACACACTTTACTATATGTGAATTATTAAATTTTGAAAGATTATCAAACATGACATTTCATAATTTCGATGACATTTGAGTAGAATATATCTAATGATAGACAGAACATAATATGATTTGGAGAAAATATTTGAAATTGCAAAATATAGAGGTCTCTGCTAGCAACATAACAAATGTAATAAAAGAATTTCAAAATCTCGCTTGGTTATTGAAATTTATAGATTAGAATTTTTTTAAAAAACAAGAAAAATCGGTAATCAACGGAAAGGAGGATTATTTATTTTATTAAAATTTAGTGAGTAGTTTTTTATCCTTTGAACAGACAACATCAGAATTAGAGTTGTCTCGATTTTTTTGGTAGATTGTATAAATTGTATATCATACAATCAGATAAATAACCCATATGATAAAGCCAGTGCGTGTATAATTCGGATAAGAATTGCATCGTAAAAAGTGTATGTTTCCAGTTTTCTAAATTGCATATATTTAGAAAGTTTGCAGAATTCTAAATACGTTTAGAATAAGAACGAGTTTTCCTGATCCATTTGGTGAGTCCACTCCAGTTTTTAAATTTATTTCTCGAGAAATATCAGGCCTTTTTAAATACAGTTGAAAATTTAGATGCATCTATATAAGAAATTTTGAAATATACCAAAATTATGGATACATATATCAGTTTTAACATCAAGTGAATAGACAATTTGAGCAGAAATTTCGTTATTTGACGTTGATACACGTCAAGTGTAAATTACACAAGTTGAACGTTTTGATAATAACAATAATTAATTAGGTTAAATTCTAGCATAGTTGTATTCTAATTTTAAGTTTTTGTAGAGATTACGACTGTTGTTCATTTATGGTATTTTTGGGAATAATAATTTTGTTGAATTTGCGTATCTGATAGTATACTATATAATTTTGATTCTAACTCACGGTAGTATTCATTTAGTATCCAATCTCATTGAACTTATCATTTTACATTTATAGAATTTTCAATTTAATCAGTAACATTTGGTTGATTTTTTTGTGACAGTAAAATAGTAAATGTCATAAAATAATTAAAGGGCCTTTTATTATATTGAATTAACAGTTATTCCAGAGTTTGATAATAGTGAAACATTTAATTTGGAAATACGTTAAAAAAGCAAATAAATTTGAAGAATTAATTTTGAACAACTTTGATCTCACCCTGAGATAGGAGGAATAGGTCGATTGTATATAAATTCATCTTTAGATTGATATTTATTGGCGCCGGGCATATTTATTTTGACAACTACTGTCAAAATTGAAATAGAATACGTACATAAGTTGCATGTACAATAATTGTCGCTGCGACAACATATTATAATTTGGTTCACATCGCGGGGCAATTACAATTAAAGAATATTAAATATTTAGAGGAACAAATAATTATTATAATATATATATATATATATATATATATATATATATATATCTACCAAATTGAAATAATCACGAAACACTTGCATTAAAATTTATTCAATAAACAAAAACTCCAAAAAAATCGATTCCTCGGCGTCATGATTCTATATCCAAACACAAAATATCGAAAATCCCGCTATATCAAAGAACACAACAACTAACGTGTATTATGTGACTATATATTTAGTAAATAACCCAACCGCGAGTCGGCGCGATTGCGATGATTGTTGATAGTTGCCGATGTCGCGATCGCTTGCAAAAATGCCTGTTTGTTAAAAAAGTTTATGTATTTTCAAAGCCGTCGAGGATATAACGTTAATGCGTCACGAGGTGTATTTTATATGGAAATATGAAAAATCTGGCAATATTGCAGCAGATCAGAGCCTCTGTCTGGTTCAGTTCGGGTTGGCGGGATTTTTGGCGCTGTTTGTAGGTTATCTGTGGTGTTTTTGGGCCGGTGCTTCTGTATGATTTATTTTATTTGGTTTGTGGCAAAAGTGCATGTATGATTAAATTTGTTATTTTCATTATTTTGAGGTAAGTAGAACATATTTTTTTATTATGGAGTCTCGAGAAAAAAGAAAGCTTTTAAATAAGTTCGAGCAACGATGTAAACGCATCAACAAAGGTGAAAACTCCAAAATTAACCTAAAACTTTGCGGTGATCTCTCTACTTCAGATAATTCAGTTTTAGGGGGCCCAGCTTCAACTCACATTTCTGAGCCTGTAACTGTAAACATTTAGATGATTCCGGAGATAATTCATCAGAGCATTGTATATCTATAGACAGTTGCACATCTAGCTCTAATGAATGTAATTTTAATGCTTGTGTTGAGAATAATCAACTTATATTACCTACTACTTTATCAAATGAGACTTTGGCATCTTCTCTAGGAAACTGGGCATTAAAATATAATATTAATCACTCCGCTTTATCTGATTTGTTGAACATTTTAAGGCAAAATAATCCTGAATTGCCAAAAGACCCAAGGTCCCTCCTTAAAACACCCAGACACACTGGTTCGCAAATTAAAATAGTTGAACCAGGATTCTATTACCACTTTGGGTTATCACAGTGCATACAAAAGTTGTTAGTTGAGTTTTTAAAACATAATGTAAACAATGTCTTGGAAACTTGTGTTATTGTTGATAGCTTGCCTCTTTCAAAAAGTTCGGGAAACCAAGTTTGGCCAATAATGGTTGATTTTTACAAAAATATAGGTTTTGTTCAGATTTGTGGGATTTATCATGGCAATGAAAAACCTAAAAATAGCAATGATTTTATGTGCGACTTTGTAAATGAAGCAGAAGATTTAATCGAACATGGTTTTTTGTACAACAACATGAATTATACTGTTAAAATACTTGCTTTCATATGTGATGTTCCTGCTAAATCATTTTTAAAATGTGTCAAAGGACACAGTGGATAGATGTCTTGGACTAAATTTGAC
This sequence comes from Galeruca laticollis, assembly GCA_963921935.1. Classification (NCBI taxonomy): domain Eukaryota; kingdom Metazoa; phylum Arthropoda; class Insecta; order Coleoptera; family Chrysomelidae; genus Galeruca; species Galeruca laticollis. The sequence goes on along the minus strand of OY998185.1, from coordinate 22,964,092 downwards.
AATTGAAGGCACGTATATAGGTAACCGCACATGTTTTCCAGGTTTAGAGGGTTTTAATTTAAGGACAGACATAAGTTTTCGAACAAAGGACCAGGAAAGTCATCACATTGAAACCATTATCTTAGAAAATATTCTAGGGATAGATATGGTAAAATCATTTCCACTAGATTACATGCACTTGGTGTGTCTGGGTGTCATAAAAAAGGTACTTAATAACCTGTGGCTTGGTGGAAAACCACCATATCGTTTTTTTTCTAAACAATCAAGAGATCTTTCAGATCAATACCTAGCATTCAAAAATCAAATGACAAAAGAAATACTTCGGAAACCAAGATCATTGTTGGAAGTAAAGCGGTGGACAGCTACAGAGTTCCGTACATTCTTACTCTACTTGGGTCCTGTTGTTTTAAAACAAAATGTACCAGAATAAGCAAATGAAAATTTCTTATGTCTGCATGTAGCAATATCAATGTTTTCAAAAAATGAAAATTTATTATATTCTCACCAACTAATAAAACATTTTATAAATACTTTTTGTATACTTTATGGCAATGAACATATTTCCCATAATGGTCATCATTTGTTACATATTGCTGATGATGTTAAAGAATTTGGTAGCATAGAAAATTTCAGTGCTTTTCCTTTTGAAAACCACATGATTTTTATGAAAAAACTAGTTCGTAAAGGCGACAAACCAGTACAGCAGATTATAAATAGAATTTCTGAAAGATTAATAATAGATTTTGATGCAAATCTAAACTCATTCAATTTTTATACCAGATTTAAAAAAGAACATTCTGAAGAACCAGTTATTGACAAATCTTTAGGCGTAAAACAGTATAAACAAATTTATTTAAGCAATTTTTTTTATCTTCAAAAGATGGAGGTGACAATTGTTGTATGCCTAAGGATAAAAGTGTAGTCTTGGTAGAAAATATTATAGTTCATGAGGAATACAGTAAAATAGTTGGTAAACGATTTTCAATAATAGAAAACTTTTATATGTCACCATGTGAATCATCTAAATTAAATATATTTTTGGTTAGTGATTTAAATTCAGTTCTTCAATCCTGGGATTTGAGTCAAATTGCCTGTATTAAATTAATTTATAAAAATAAATTTGTTGCCTTTCCCTTACTTCATACTATTAAATCAGATTAAATGTTACAAAAAATGATGTATTCCATTATATTTTTAGATTCTGCAGAGAATCCTGAAAAAATATTTTATATGTAATGCCCTAGCTATAACTATTGTCTGCTGTAAACTACCATATTTGAACCAAAATTGAATTTTTTCAGCGTGGTAGTTTTTAACTGCCAGAAAATTATTGGACATACATAAAATATTCTTAACAGTTTTCGTAGAATCCAAAATGCAATATAGGTACTAGTAATATAAATGAAAAAATACATAACTCTTTTCCATATCTCTGTTTTTTGCTAAATACACCTAAATTGCCATAAAAATCTCATCAAATTTTGTATTGAACGCTTTCATTAAATAACCCTAAATATTTAAATATTATTATTTCAACATATTGAGTAACGTTGCTTAAAAATTTTTGTTGGTATTGTTTGTTTTAGTTCATGTCAACAGTATCTGAACAAAAATATGTCTTTGCTCAATAAAACATGGACCGTTGTTTGCTTCATTGCTGACGAAACTGTTGAAGCAGTTTCTACTAGATGGATCAATGGGGATGAATGTCTGTGGCCTGCTGTCACACGGGAAAAACTGAATATTCTAATTAAAAAATGTGAGTTCAACTCTTGCTGACCCTCTCATAAAGTGAGAACATTTAGAAATGCTACATATGGTAAGGTCGATTTACTTAAGCCACTTTTTGAATATTCTATATATTATGCATTTTTTAAATGTCTATGGAGTCGCGAGAGCAAAGGCATCTAAAACTGAACATACTAGTTACTTGAATACTGATGAAGGGGATGAAACTGCAATACCAGATAAAAGAATTCGAAGAAAAAAGGTGTTTTCTTCTTCTGAATCAGAAGACAATGAACCGATGATGGAAACAAAAAAATGTAAAATAAAGAACACAAAGTTGCTGCCTCCTCCAATCTGGACTAATGATTTGGATTAAACAGGATAAAAAAAATTGTAATGATTCTGAAGGCAATTCAATTGTTATTGAACTGTTTATTCTTGTTACAGATGTTAACTTATATATTACAGACTCACAGCCAATCACAAGCTTCTCCAGGGCTTCGTTACTACTAGAGCACCCAACAAGTAGTCCTAGAACTCCTGTGCAGATGATTAAAGAAAATGTAAGTAAGTTTAAATGTTTAAATTTAATTAATGTCTTCAATTCTAATTTGCATATATTGCAGATAAAACTTCAAACAGCTGTTGTCGCAACCAAAAATTATTATACAATAAACAATCCCTGCTGATAGAAATTAATTCAAAACTCAGCAATGTCTGCATCAACCATGCAAATGTAGAGGCTGAATCCCATCTGAGCATTTTGGAAAAATCTCAAATTGACTTTCCCATTACAACAATGGAAAATTTGAAAAAATTCGAGAATTTCCTATCAATGCCAGTAAATTTCACAGCATTGGTAAGTAAATATTTTTCCTTCATTAATTTAGCTATACTACACAGCCCTTTTGTGGGCATGATTTATATTTGTTTCTCTATTATTTCTTTTTCATTGGAAATAGAAGATGCAATCAGAAACCAAAATGTGTTAATAATTGAATGCATTCATCTAAACTACTTCTGTGCATAGTATGATAGGCTTATCTTCTGTAGTTTGAACAAAAATTAAATTCCGAGAGCATATCCAGTAATTAGATATAATTTTAAAATTTTAGGTCCTGTTTTTTTCCAAGCTTGGTGGAAATAATACATACGAGTTGATAAGACGTTGTATTGCACCAATAATTGAGGACTCGTTAGCAGAACAGTTTTCATTTTTGGGAAAAAACGGAAAAAATTCGTTTGGAACTACATATTTTGCAAAAGCAGTGATTGGTAATTAGGAATCTTATTTAGTACTTACAGTTTATATTGTTTTTTAAGACCATTGTCAAAAATTATGTATCAAAACACTATTCGTTAATATAACATTCTGATTTATTTTAAAAATTAGTGTGAAAAAACTAAGCCCTGTATTTTCATAAGAAAAATCACCTAACCAATTTAACACCTAAAAGTATTGACAATGGAAAATACGTTTTTGAACTAAATAATTCAAGATTAAGAAATTGCATAAAAATTTCTTGATCTGAATTTTAATATCGTATAACCTATAGATTTAACTAGAGTTTAAAGAGTGTTAACTTTTGCGCTTGAGTTCAAAATTAGAGTCGGAAGAAATGTCGTTTCGTATGCCACAAATTTATGTATAATTTTTTTAGAAGGTGCACAGAAATCGGGCCTTGCTTCTAGTAATAAGGAAACGGAGCAAAGGATTGGCGATTGGCTGAGAAGAGCGAAGGAAAGAAATATTAGGGCCCAAATAAAAAAGAATGGGAGTGGAAATTAAACATAAGTTTATTGGGATTTTATATTATTTTTAGTTTTTGATTGAATTAAGATGTTTTTTGTTTTGTTTAAATAGAAAAATATTGAATTTTATATTAATTTTCAGTTTTTGATTGAATTAAGATGCTTCTCCAGTTTTTGATTTTTATTTCCTTCATATCTTTCATTACCTCGTCCATCCATCCCACTTTGGATCTACCTCTTTTTCTTTTTCCTCCAATCTTATTTACTATCTTTTTAGGAATCCTTCCGTTATTCATTCTTAATATATGACTCAACCATCTTGCCTATTATATCAGGTTCGTCAAATAATTCTCTTAGTTCTTTATTCGTACGTCTCTGCCATATTTTGCCTTTTTTTCAGTTATAAATTCTGTGTAGACACTTTCTTTCCCAGATGGCTAGCATTTTTTGTTCTCCTTTATCAAGTGTGCAAGTTTCGCTACCAAATAATCTGACTGACTATCGGTCTCAGAACTGATTTGTAAATCCTTATCTTTGCACTTCTAGATAATATTTTACCATTAACCATATTCTTTAGCTTATACATACATTTATTTCCCTTTAGGGTTCTGTTTTGTATTTATTTTTTTATATTCGGTTTCTTAGTGAATTCTGCGTCTTGGTACGTAAACGATTCTACTTCTTGGAAGCTATAAATTTTACCTTTTTCAGTAATTATTTCAAATTTCTTGTCTCCCTCTCCTTCACTTCTAGTCCATTTCATATACATAGTCTTATTTTCGTTTATTTCCAGCCCCATTGTTTCCGCACTCTGTTCAAGTCGTATCACTACTTCTCGTAACTCTTTTTTGCTTCTTGTTACTATCGCGATGTCGTCTGCAAATGCTAGGCACTGATGTCGTTTATGATATATTAATCCTGACTGGTTTATACTAGCTTTTCACACAATATATTCCAGAACAAAATTAAACAGCGTTGCAGACAAAGGGTCACCTTGCCTCACTCCTTCCACCGCTTCAAAAATTTTTGTTAATTCGTTTCCTACTCTAACACAGCATTTTCTCTCCTAGTGTTAGTTTTATCATTCTAATCAGCTTATCATTCACTTCCAATTCTTTTATTGCTGGATATAATTTCTGTCTTTTTATTTAATCGAATGCTTGTCTTTCTGAAATTCGTAGCTCTCCGCCTGGATTTCCCTAAGTGTGAATATTTGATCTACCACTGATCTATATTTACGAAATCCACATTGATATTCACCGACAACCTTCTCCATTATTGGCAATAATATGTTCTTTATGTATGAGGCAAGTACTTTGTAGGCTATATTCAACAGTGATATGCCTCTGTAGTTCTCACAAACATATTGACCACCTTTCTTGTGTATCGGGTATATTATTGCTTCTTTCCACTCTTCCGGCATTGTTCCTGTTTCCATATTTCTTTCATCAGTTTGTGCATGTATTTAATTAAGTTTTCCCCACCATATTTAAACATTTCTGCAGTTATGTTATCTTTACCAGCACTTTTGTTATTTCTGAGTTTATCTATAATCTCCTTTACTTGCTCTATTCGTGTGATACTTTTTCGTTCATTTCTGTTACTTCTAGTTCTATTACACATACGTTGTTGCTTTGATTGTTCTGTGATCTCAGTAATTGTTCAAAGTATTCCTTCCACCTTTCTAATATTTTGCTTTCTCCAGCTATCAACCTACCTTCTTTATCCTTCATAAACTGACTCCTCCCTTGATATCCCTTATTGAACTCTTTGATGCCTTTGTACATCTTCCGCATCTCATTTCTTTTGTAGTTCTTTTCTATCTCTTCGATGCGCTGCTCTTGATATTTCCTTTTTTCTTCTCGTAGTATTCACTTTCACCTCCTTCTTTGTCTTCATACTTATATTTAGCTTCATCTGTGTTGTGCTTTAGCATATATTATCTTCTCTTATTTCTTTCCCTTAGTTCATTTTCACATTCTTGGTCGAACCATTCACGCATTTCGGTCATACTTTCCTCTTCACACTCTTCTACCACCTGGACCATTCTTTTACTCATCTCCTCCCATATTTCTTCTATATCGCTACTTTCGGGCACCTCTTCCAATCCTCTTTCTAATTTCATTTTATACATCCCTCGTGCCTCCTTTTTCTGAAGTCTATACGAACTTCTTTTTATGTTTCTCTTTTTCTTCCCATTTTTTAGTTCTGGTATCTCTTGTTTCATTTGAATTCCTAATAAAAAGTGATCAGTATCTGCGTCTGGTCCTCTATGGCTTCTAATTTTTGTTATACATCTATCTTTCTTGGCATTCTTCTATTAGCACATAGTCTATTTGATTTATAGTCAATTCATCTAGTTATCCCTTTATGTATTTCCATTCTCTGGAAGTGAGTGCTTTTTATTCTCATATATTTTTCTTTTGCAAAATCAATCAATAGCTGTCCATTTTCATTTGTTTCATCATGATTACTATATTTTCCGATCGTTGGCTGGTAAATTGTTTCTTTTCCTATCTTAGCATTTGCATCACCAAGTATTATTTTCAGATCATACTCATCATTTAGTTCATTATAAAATTTTTCCTTAATTTGTACATCCTTGTCTTCAGTTGGGGCATGTATGTTTATTAATGTTATTTTTTGGTACCTATTTTCCTTTAATTCTTAATTTACACATTCTATCTGAAATGCCTTTAAATTAAACTATCATAGACTTAAATTTTTTGTGCAATATAAATCCTGTACCAAACAATCTGTTACTTCCACCACTATTTAGGAATAAATAGTCGTCAATTTCTTTTACTTCATTTCCCTGCTGCTTTGTCTCCTGTAGTGCTATTATGTCAAACTCATATTTCTTTATTTCCTGTATTAAGGGTGTACAGAATTCATGAGAATTCTTCGCAGTGAATTATTGAAATTGAAATAATTATTTTTCATATTCTATCTGTAAACTCTAAAAATTATCTCAAAATCATCAATACCCTTTTTTCAGTCAAATCTAAAAGTTTCTCGATATATAAAAATAAAATGTATTAAGTGCTGCCTAGGGTTCATAATCCTTAAATGTAATGATTATAAGTCATCATGGCGCACAAAATTGTAAAAAGAGTATTGTGTTGACAACTGTCATCGAAAAATAAATAAGAGAGTTACTTATCTCATTGTATTGATGGAGAAATAAGTCGAATAAATAATTATATATATATATATATATATATATATATATATTTGTCCTACGAGAAGAAGTTTCAGTCCATAATTAATAAATATTATACAAATAAAAAAATAAACTAAAAGCCGATCATAAGTAAAGTGTTTGAATGCCAATAGAAGATATGTCTTCAGCTTCCTGATCAAGAAAACGGAAGTCTTCTGCGAGGTACCTGAGAGTGAAGGAGGGAAATAAAAATTCTACAGTCCACTCTAAATCAAATAATTCCTTCCCAAACTCTCGAATCCTTGCCCAAAGGGCTTAAGGGCTCCCTTCTCAAAAGTACCTCTTAAATTCCATGTTGCTATTTTTAAACCTTTCCCTGCCTTATACTTTACTTTATTATTACTACTCCTTTCCTTATTCATTGCATTTGCCGTTACTCGTTTTTCCACTTCTGATAAGGGATTTACTACTAGTTTTTTTTAACTTGTTTCAATTTCTCAACATCTTTATTCCATCTCCAAAGGACTCCATCTACCACTATTTTATTGTAGCCAACCTTTACCTGTTTCCATTTATATATTTTTGGCTTGGCAACTTTTCTCATCTCTTTTGTTTTTTCTCTTTTGATTTTTGACATATCGTGATTTATGTAAATTTTTTCATTTTTTAGTATTCGCAGCTTGAATTTATTGCTCATTACTAATTCTTTGCCCTTTACATTTCTCAGCTCGACCAGGCAAATTTTCTCTCCGTATTTCCATGCATCTTCCACTTGTATTTCTACTTGTAATTGTTCTTCGAACAATTTTTCTATGGCTTGTTTAATTATCAGCAGTATCTATATTTAATCCATTTATGACAACATTCTTCATTCTCTTTTCTTTTTCTAATCTTTCCAATCTATTTTCCACTTCCTTGATATGCATTTTTATGTTTTTATTTTCCTCTTTCATTTTTTGATTTTCTCTTAAGAGTTGCTTGTTCTCTTCCCTAATTTTTCTTATCTCTTTTTTGTTTCTTCTTGATCTTGTCTTATTTGTCTCGCTTCCCACTGTAGGCCCTTGCACCAATTCTATCAATAAATCCAATTTCTCATCTTTTTTGGTGCTTGATCTGGTGTTCTGTATGTTTTCTTGCTTGAGTTAAACAGTACATCTTCTAGTTCTCTTTTCCTTTTATTACCGTCTTCACTTGTGTAATCATCACTATCCATTATTCCCTTCTTAACTAAACTCTAATTTTATATCGTCCAAATTTTTCACACGTTCATTTACGTTAATATTTTTAGGTCTGCCCTTGCTTACTATATTCTATGATTAATCACACTGCAGAAAAAGTCGTTGGCCAGCTATCCCGTCGAACCTTCAACTCTTATCAGTGGTAATTTAACTTTCATTTATAGTTTTTATAATAAGCAGTAATTTAATTATAACCAAATTATTAATATCTATTTAAATCTTACTCAGTTTCTGCCATAAATTTACTTAACACCAAATAACACTCCACAGAACAATCTAACAATGTTTTGTTGATTTGTTAGTTCGTAATTCTTCTAATAATCGGAGTTTATTACGCAACAGAACTCAACACTACCATACAGGTATTTACCAGGACTGGACTTCCAGCATAATGTATGCACTGCATAAATATTTCTAAAAACCCACCGTTAGTAATATTTCTGTCAGGAAATCTATCGTGGCATTATACTAAACTAATAAGTACCTACCAAATATGATAAAACATCAATAAAACGTACAATTATGTTTATAGTTATTTAACGAACAAGTGTATTAATAAGGGTGATTAACAATCGAGATCGTTTAACCAGTCAGAGTGTTAATGCTTGAGATTGTTAATTGCCATTTTAATTCAAAAGTTGGTTACAAAACTTTCCTGTCAACCCTACTTTTGATTCTAAAATATACATAGAATTTTAAGAAATTAAACAATAAAATAAATAATGACAGGCAGTGGTAACACATCTACTTGATTTTTAACTGTTTTAATAGTAAGCCTACTGCGACACAAGTCACTGCCAAGATAAATGTATAATAACAATGTATGGGATTGCATTAAATAAAATCGTTGATTAATAGGGGTCATTAGTCAATTAAAATACATTGTAAATGGCCGGTTGACGGAAAATACCATATTACGATCAAAATAATTCATAATTGACCATATTCCAAAGAAATTATACTATTATGGAGATTTGCTCCACAGTTAAATTTCAATTTGCCACTACTCTTCGTATAGAGCTAATATGGATTTTGCCACTAATGCTAATCGGTGGTCGCATAACCATGTGGTCAACAACCGGTATATAGACCAGTGTTGGCCAAATACAGTAGTCCATGGGTATAACATCAATGATAGCATTGGAAATGTGATATTGAAGGCATTATCCTAAAAATATATTTACTTACTTACCTCTTAATTTAGTTCTCTTTGATTTCACTTTTAAATATCTCAAATTGTTTCCAATGCAACGTGGATTAACGTAGTTAGAAATGTCACTTTCTGTTTTTACTGAAACTTTATATTCTTCAGTACTGAAATCGTCAACTATATCTTGTTTGATTGAACCCAGGCCACTTAAAAGTGTTGTTTCATTTACAGTACAGGCCTCGTTATGAAATTCTTCTTTAACTTGGGTATTCAAATGGAAATCTTCAAAAATTTCGATTTTTTCTTCCTTAACAAAATTTTCGAGGTGTTGGTATGTATCCATTGTAATACGTAGATGATCACAAATTAATAAATACTTTTACAATAATTTTATTCTTGTAATTGTAGTTTAACCATGAACTTTTGCAAACCAGTAAGCTTGAGTTCAGTCCATCCACCTTAACACTAACGGCATATTTAACGAATTGTTATGATACTTATGATTTTTACAAATAATCATTATTAGGATTCTTAAATATTAAGTTTATTAATATGATTATTAGATGTTCTACAAGAGTTTTTATTATTGACAATTGATTATTAGATTAGCTTTTAGCCTCCATGTTTTTAGCTTATGATTTTGATGTTGACATTATTTCTTCTTTTATAAAAGTATGATGGACCTGATGTTAAGGGCAATGTCTGTAAAGCAATACACTATTATTCGAACCGCTAAGTTTTATTCCTTGATTTCTTACATCATTTGAAAAGGGAATATTAAACTAAGTCAAGTTTTAAAATTATTGAAAACTGATCTATTTGCTGAGGTATGCAGTTAAATTAACATCTGAAAGTGGTAAAAATGATTTGCATCATAAATCAACAAAATCTTAGGGGTAATACAGAAAAATTATTCATTGTATGAAATAAATACAGAATAGAATTATGGTCAATGCTCTAATAGTCAGCCTTTTAAGGTGAATTATGATTTAAAAAATGTTTATCTAACCATTGAAAAATATTATTAGAACATTTATTATACAAAACGAAACAAGATTTATTACACATATTTTCATTACATGACAAGCGCAAGCGTAGCCGCCATGTTGTAAGAGCGGGAGTTTAAAAGTTTCATACTGTTTTGTGCAATAATAACTGTGGATACAATAATTATCTCCACAAACAAATCCATCATTAAAACAAATTACTGATGGTGTTGTACTTGTTGAGAACTCAGTTGAATCGTTTAATTGCGAACGATTAAAATGTGGTTAAAGTGTTATGGGCGTTCTCAAAAAGGTAAAATAAGTCTGCTAGTTGAGATGTTAGCTGTCAATACCATCAATTATTTAAATAAAATTAGGTAAATGATGTTATCCTAATTAACATAATTTATTGTTAGCATATGCAGAAACTGTAAAATTAACTTCTAGGTTGGTAATGGATATAATAATTGTTATTAAAATTGAAAAATTTTCTGATATAAACATACTTTTTCAATCATAGGATTACGCGTATCATTGTATAAGGATATCCTTATACAATGCGCGTATATATTAAATATATATATATATATATATATATATATATATATATATATATATATATATAGGTATTATGTATTGGTTTTAAATAATTTATAACATTTATCACTCTTACACACTCCATAATAACACCGTTTTATTTATCCCTTTCGTACAGATAATACAATTGACTTGAAACGTTTATTTTTTAATTGAGACACTTATTATTCTAATTTTCACTTCATTTCTTTTTAATAAGTATTATTTGTTTAATGTTGGTTGATTTTACCTATTTGTACACAGGTATTTTAACATGCTTATTTACAAAACAGTACGAAAAAGATGGCCAAACTGCACGCATGCGTACAAAAAAAACTGATGAAAAGGTCTATAGTAGCATGCTTAACTAGGAATTTTAGGCTAAAATACTGAAATAGAAGAATATATTTTCGCGTATTTGCCTATTTCTCTTAATTCTCATACAAGAGAATTTCTGCATTGTTTTCTCATCTTCTGAAAGAAAGTACGATTTGATATAATTTACACAGAATGGAAATGGAGCTGAAGGTACTTAGGGAAGAAATTGATATCCACAATTGAAAAATTTTTCTTATAGTATAAAACATTTAATAATAGACCTGATAAGCAGAATTTTTTCCGAGAAAACACAAATGAACAGTAAAAATGTGATATGAAAAGAGTGAACATTTTCTCAAATTTACTTCTAATTTGTAGCGAAGTCGGTAAAGTCAAAAATACAAAAAATTAAAAAAGAAGAATTTAATAAATCTTGTTTTGTGGGTAAGCGGAAGCTACTTCTTCTTCTTTTACAGGCATCAGCTACCATGACTATTCAGCCCATACCACTAAATTAATATATTTTCAACGGTGACGTGCTTAACTAGGCACCTAAACTATAGATATAAAGAAAAGTAGAAGTCAAATTTATTCCCGCTCTCATTATTTTGCTTGTCTTTTCGATATTTCGTTCTAATAATATTAATTTAATTTGATATTATCCAGACAAAATGGATATAGAACAAAAAGTTGTTAAGGTTGAAATCAATATCCACGATAATTTTGTTTGGAACATGGATATTACACAAGAGTTGAGTGGCGAAGTGCCTAAGGCCACTTATCAAAATGTAAATGCTAATAGCATGCACGTTATTAAACAAGAAATAAATGACGACCTAAACACAGTTCAAATAATTGGAGAATCTATGGTTACAGCTAAAACAGAGAGAGGCAGCTCTCATGAGGTTAATATACCCAACATTGGAAACAAATTAAAATATTTAAAACGGCAACAAGAAGGGCGAACCAAATCAAAAAGTGAGTTAATATCATTGATGACCATTTAGGTGTGGCATATTAATAAACAATAGCTTATCGAAATAAGATATTTGTTTGGCAGAGAGAATTTTTGTGCAGAACAGTGTAGCAAAATAATAAAAAATAGCTAAATAAATTATTTTTAGGACAGGAAAATTACGTTCTTTAAATAATAAAAATCAAATTGTAACTATTAAATCATTTTATAAAAGATACAGAAAAAAATGACATTGATGTATCAAAATTCTTATTTTTACTTATACATATTAATTATGTTTGCAACAAATTTTGATTCGATTTAGTTTCAAATCTGCAGAGATGTCTTGTAATTGCTTCAAACCATAAAAATCGAGAACATGAGATTAAATTAGCTATAATACTGTGACTTTTGGTCCAGCGTTGTCGGGCATTTATGGAATTGGTAAAATGAGCAATACCATTGAGGGATCTAGCCACTTCGACATTGAGTGTGAGATCAATTGATATATATATATATATATATATATATATATATATATATATATATATATATATATATATATATATATATATTATATATATATATATATATATATTATCGAGAATATATTGTCAGTTCTTTTTATTCCAATACATCTGTCCATACATCATTTTTGAGTCCTGGATGTGTTTAATCTACTTTATTTAAATTGTTGAAAAACTTAACACACCATGGAGCATAATTCGGTTGATTTATTGCAAAGAATAAATTTGTCATTTGTTTGGAATAACATAGTTGAACATTTCAAAATGCCCATGCATATGCTTCTTGGCAGGATAATATAATAATTTACTGCTGTAAAAATATATTATGTAGAATAGTTTAGCTAGTTGATCAACTGCTGCGTAAGAAAGATTGCAACAATTACCGTGAAATCTTAAAATAAAGTCTAATAATGAAATGTGTTTTTGCAAAGGGAAAAATGATAAAAATAATAACTTTTATGGAAGATGAATTGAAGAATGTAAAGTATACATGCTAAGTTTAACAACATAAAGTTACCGGGGCAAATTATTACTTCCGATGGATACCACAGACAAAGATACAGTTCTTTTAAATCCTTAATGACTAAATATCCTGATATGTGACAATAATTCTTTCTCATCAACAAATACTATTATTCTTTTCCTAAGAATTCAAATAATTTTCTATTCATCTCATCATCAAAGATTTGAAAAGAAAAAAATTATTTTGGATACTTTGAGTATTGTATAGTGTAATGTATTCCTGTCTCCCTTCCTCCGTCCATATCTATATTGCCACTATCTATCTCTAACAACTGGCATAATGCTGCTATACACTACACCAATAAATTGGTTTGGCTATTGAGTATACAACCTAATTATTGTCTGGCAAATAATTCTTGCTTTTCCGACATTGCTAGCTCTCATACTATTAAGTACTGTTCATTTGGGGATAATTCGGACTGTAGTGTATTTGAATGATATTAAAACCCAAATCATTTTTTACTGACATTGTACTGCACTGTATAAGTTTTAACTTTTTAACTGAACTATAAAAGTTACCTGAATTCTTTCATGTATCTACTTAACACATTTCACAAAATATTCTTTGTTCGAATTCTTAGTAGTTTGTAGATACATTTGTAAGTCTCATCCTACTTAGATACCTATGATGAATATTACCCTGAGAGGTTTGCAGAGACCTTCTCACTTATTTCATAAATAACCGATATATTGTGTGTCCCCAGATAAGTGAAACAACTCTTGTAAGAGATAAAAAATTCTCAATTCCATTTTGATTATTTGAGGTTCAGCCCTGTTTGATTAAATACTTATTTCTAACAAAATTTAACTTTTGAAAAATCAAGTATGCCTCAGAAATTTTCCAAAAAACGTATTTTTCTGTAAAGTGCCTTTTATGTGGCAAATATGAAAAAAAGTTATTGAGAAAAGTTGTTTAGAATCAACATCCAGGCCAATATTCCAAATTTCAAAATTAACTGCCAACTATATTTTTTTATTATAAATACAAAAATAACACATGGGTTATTACTACTGGCTTAACACTAATCAGATATAATTAACAACAGTAAGTTAGAAACCTCAAATTAAATGTCAGGCTCCACTAAACCCCCTCCTATATCTGCGCATTTTCCAATATGTTTTCGGAATTGTCCAAAAGCGCCTGTACGTGTTCTCCTAGTAATTGATCGAACTCCTTGTGTTATTCTGTTTTTTATAATTTTTTTTAAGATAAGATAACTTTATTTGAAGATAGATACATCCTAATATACAGTAAATATAATAATATTAAACATCAGTATTAACACAATTTAAAAATAGAAGAAACATCCACAATATTTGTTTAAATACTAACCATATCATTAATATACAAAAAATACACAATAACACATACCAATTTGATATCATCTTAATGGTCTCTTAAATAGCTTAATAAATTCCTTTTAAACAGAATAAGACTGCTAGATGACATTACACTTTCAGTTAGACTGTTATAAGTAATAAATCACGTCAGTAAAGCTAACACCCCCACTTTTTCAAATTTTAAAAAAACTTATGTGTAATTTAGAACTAATTTAGGACTAATTTCTACCCAAAAAATTTGAATTTGTACCCACTTAGTTTTTCTGATAAATCACTATTTAAAGTGGGGGTGCTAGTTTGAGCTCAAGCTAACACCCCCACATTGACAAAATCAAATTTTATTGGCATAAAACTAAACTTTGAATTAAGGACTAATTTGTACCCAAAAGATAATAATTTGAACCCACTCAGTTTTTCTGAAAAACCGTTATTTAAATTGGGGGTGCTAGTTTAAGCTCAAGCTAGAACCCCCACTTTTACAAAATCACATTTTAACAGCATACCTTTAAACTTTGGATTTAGGACTAATATGTACCCAAAAGCATTTTTTCATTATTATATTATTTTGTTTATAAAAGATGATAATAAATTAGACCACGTGTTTTATTGATTTCCAAGTGAATCGTTAAAAGATTTGAAATTATGAAAGATAACTAAATATTATCAATTTTCGAATATAGGACTAATTTGTACTCAAAAAATTAAAATTTGTACCCACACAGTTTTCCCTGTAGACGGAGTTTTAATGTGGGAGTGCTGGCTTGAATACGTCCACCTTTATATAATCCAATTTCAACAGCATACCTTTAAACTTTCCATTTAGAACTAATTTGTAGCCAAACGCGTTTTTTCATTATCATATCATTTTGTTTATTAAAGATGATAGTAAATTAGACCAAGTGTTTTAATAATTTCCAAGAAATTATCAAAGATAACTAAATATTATTAATTTTCGAATATAGGACTAATTTGTACCCACACTGGTCTCCCTGTAAAAGGAGTTTTAATGTGGGATTGCTGGCTTGAATACGTCCACCTTTATAAAATCCAATTTCAACAGCATACCTTTAAACTTTGCATTTAGGACTAATTTATAACCAAAAGCGTTTTTTCATTATCATATAATTTTGGAAATTAATAAAACACGTGGTCTAATTTACTATCATCTTTGATAAACAAAATAATTTAATAATGAAAAAACGCTTTTGGGTACATATTAGTCCTAAATTCAAAGTTTAAAGGTATGCTGTTAAAATTTGATTTTGTAAAAGTGGGGGTGCTAGCTTGAGCTTAAACTAGCACCCCCACTTTAAATAACGGATTTTCAGAAAAACTGAGTGGGTACAAATTATTATCTTTTGGGTACAAATTAGTCCCTAATTCAAAGTTTAGATTTATGCCAATAAAATTTGATTTTGTCAATGTGGGGGTGTTAGCTTGAGCTCAAGCTAGCACCCCCACTTTAAATAGTGATTTTTCAGAAAAACTAAGTGGGTACAAATTCAAATTTTTTGGGTACAAATTAGTCCTAAATTAGTTCTAAATTACACATAAGTTTTTTTTAAATTTGAAATAGTGGGGGTGCTAGCTTTACTGACGTTAATAAATCCTTTTAAAAGTTAATGTTTTAGTATTAAGCGTTTTTGTTTGATTATTTATGTTAAAATTATTTTTTATTCTAGTATCATACGGTTAATTTGATTGGTTAATTTGATTATTAAATATTACATACTTGTCAAAATATGAAGGTACGATTATGTAATATTTTATAAATAAATGTCATTGTTAAATATGTAAGCATGCTTTCTATAGATAACCATTCTAGAGTATTTAGCATTAGAGATATCGGGGTACCCCTGTCACAATTCAAAATAATCCTCATTGCACGATTCTGTCATTTCTGTAGTGCTCTCATTTTATTTAAATCAGATGTGTACATAAGAGTAGGACAATATTCGAAATATGGTTGTATAATAACAATTTCAAACGCACGTTGAAGATCCAAAAATACTGCTACAGTGCACACGCCTTTACTCACTTTATTTTTCCATTCAATGATAGTAAGCTGAAGTGCGGATTCACATGAATGGTTGGATCTAAAATCAGATTGGTTGGTGAATAGTATATTTTTTTGATTAAAATATTCCAGCAACTGTTTATAAACTACTGATTCCAACAATTTTTCAGCACAGGCTGACATATTAATTGGACGGTATTCATCAGATTTGTTTGTGTTAGAAACTTTTTCTATATGCGTAACTGTACTTATTTTTAAATCATCTGGAAAACTACCATTCTGCAAAGAGGTATTTACAAAATGACACCACACATGTCCAATTACTTCAAAGCTACTCTTTATAATTTTGCTCGATAGTGCATCTACTTGTGACCCTTTGTTTGCTAAATCTTATACAATTACTTTTAATTCTTGACAAGTTGGTATCTTAAAATCGCTAAAACTATCTTCATCAAAGTAGTCAATGCGGCAGGTAAACCCGACATCTTCAATACCAGAAATAATATCTTCAATACTTTTTACAAAAAGGGTATTGAAAGAATTGGCTAATTTCTGTTTTTCTCTAATGAGAACTTTTTGATCATGTTCAAATTGAACACCATTATCGAAGTAACTAGTAAACTGTCTAGGATTGATTAATTTTTTTCCACATTAAACGTGGCGTATGACTTACTGTCAATCTGTTTAAAATAAAATTGACTTTTCTTTACCCTAATAATATTTACAACAGCATTACGTTTATTTTTATAATTTTGCCAATTAACATCATTAGCATTGCTTTTAAATAACTTGTTTAGCAGAATCTCTCTCTTTACTTAACTTTCTGATTTGACCAACATACCATGACAGATCTTTTTCATAAAAAGTAACTGTTTTTAAACGTGAAATTGCATTTACATTGGCTTCAAAATTTTCTTTAATATTATTATAAACCTGGTTTACATGTGTATTGTTAAGTAAAAAGTTAACAATCTATTAAATTCAAGTTAATATTGAATAAATCTCTGTCTGTAAACTTCCTAACAATTTTTGTTTGTTTGCTGCTAAAATTTACTGTCATTATAAAAACATTTAAAGGATATTAAATGGTGGTCCGTAAGTTTAGGTTCTTCCAAAACAGTTGCCACAGTGTTACCCCAGTTAGTTAACACATAATCAATTAAGGTATTACTGTTATTAGTAATTGTTGTGAAATTTGTTTCTTTCTGAGATATACCATATGTATTGAAAAGTTCTTTAATCTTTTTGAAATTAAATTTCATCTGATAAAAAATTCATATTAAAATCACCAACCACCACTGTAAGAACGTTTTTACAAATATTTTCCAAATGATCTATGAATCTAGTATGGCTTGCACTTGGTAGGTGAGAAAGAGTACCTATGACTCACTTTATACCACAATATGTAGTTGAGATAAACTTACATCAACAATTGTTTCTGTGAACAAATGCCCTACAATGTGAAAATTTCATTCCCATTCTTATATAAATAACAGTACCTCCTATGTGTCTAGAGTCTGAATCACATCTAACAAGTGTATAATTGTTAATTTCCAATTCAAAGTTGTGATATCAGTTGTTGTTCTGGATTCACTAAGCAGAATCACTGCAGGATTGTAACAGTAAACATCTGCTATTAATTTAGTTTTATTTGCTAATAAACTTTCAATATTTAAGTATACTATATCTGAATTATATTCCAGTTCAGAGGAGTTCTGAATTATTTTTTTGAGTTATTTTGTACATTCTGTTTACTGACAATTTTAGGAATATCATTTATATATTTTATACATTGTGTATCATCGCCTGCATTAATAAATGAGTTCAATTTTACTTTTAATTGTTTATAGTAATTCTTCTATTTAATTGTTTGATCAGAATAAGTTTTAACTGAAGGAACTTTATTAGTAATTGTATTTCTGGTATTTAATACCTGTTTTACAGTTTCGTTTGAATCTAGTTCAACTTTCAGTGGACGGCTTTTTCCCCCCTCACATTTTCCAACTCTCATAACTTCAAAATTCAGAATATTAGCATCTATATATCAGAATAGCTTCTTAATTGTATTATTTTCGTCTTCAATGTTTTCACTTCTGTTAGTAATAGAAGATTCAATCACATTAAATATAATAACGTTGTTGGCTAGTCTTCTTCTCTCTTCTATTCCATTTATAAATTCTTCCATATCAACCTTCTCTCCACTGCTTTTAACAGTACTTAGTTCATCCTCCATGGATTTATTTTTTTGCTTCAAACTATCAACTTCCTGCTTCAAATTTTTAACATCATTCTTAATATCCTCCAGTTGTCTAAGCAGCAATGGAACTCTCTTGAATGCCTGACGATATTCAGGACAAAAGAATATCATTGATCTATTCTGTCCATTTCATTACCATTTGGTATGTGTTCTTGATAACCCATTTGTTTTACCCATCCCCACACAAAAAATCCATTATTGTAACGTCTGGGGATCTGGCAGGCCAACATGTCACACTCATTCTCCCACTATCTTTCACCAAACTGATTATATAGCCAATGAGTCATCCTTTGTGTGGTATGAGCAGGGCAGCCGTTATGTTGAAAGAAATGAGACTGTCGAATAGTTAAAGGAAATTCATCAATAAATCTTTGCATAATTTGTAAGTAAGTATACTGATTTAATGTTCCTCCAATAAAGAAAGGTCCAATGATTCCTAGCTCGTAATGACACGGCACACCAAACATTCACTTTTTTAAAATACTGCCTTTTTGTTTTAATTACTTAATGGGGTTGTCTTCGCTCCAATATTGACAATTTTAGGAAAAAGTACTTTCATCAGAAAAAATTATTAATTGTTGAATGTTTCTGGTTTCTAAAATCAGCTCCCCTAAAGACAAACAGAACTGCAATCGCATTGCTTCGTCACCTTTCTCTAAAGTGGGACAAAATTTGGCTTTGTACAGATAAATTCTGTTTGCTTTATAAATTCCATGTAAATGCGTTTTGCTTATGTTTGTATTTACGCTACGATTTCTAAGTGACATTTTCGGATTTGCATCTATTGAATTTAAAGCAACTAAAGTACCTGAATCAGTTTCATCATAATCTTTTGTATCTTTCTTCTTATAATGAATGCTTATTGTTGCAAGAAATCTCTTGATTAAATGCCAAGCAGTACTTTTGTTCATTGCGATATTTGGAAACTTTTCACTAAACAAAGCTATCACCATATTTATCGATCTTTCGCTAATGTTATATTTAAAAACAGTTTAAGCCTAATAAAGTAGCGTTTGGCAGTTACTTTGAACATATTAATATTGTTATGGATACAATTTTGTTTTTCATGGCACTCTTTGTTACAAATACTACTCTGATTTGTGAAATAAAAATAAAACAAAAATCATGGTTGGCCGATGATTTTGAAATTTGGTGTAGGGATCTAAATGTTGATTCTAAACAACTTGTATTTGCCACATAAAATGAACTTTACTCTAGAAATTAGTCTATAACCAAGCAGGGCTGTGCTCTAAGAAATGAACATTTAAATCGAGAATTTTTATCTTTACAAGAGTCGTTTCACTTATCCCGGGACACAGAGAATGTCTAAAATGTTCCCTTTCTTTTGTGTTAGTGAGATTCCATTGAAACGAATTTAAGGTACTTTTGTTAGCTTATGATAACTTTCAAATAGTTGTACTTCAGTGGTAGGTGAACAGGAAGTATAGTATTTTGCCCCGCAACATACATACTAGAATTATACAGCATTATTTTGCTGGTCTAGTTTTCTTTTCCTCATTAGTGAATTCTAGTTCTTGTAGTTTCAGATCCCGTTGCACTTTTCTATTCTCTATATTCTGGTTATTTTTCTAGGCTAAAATTGCATGAAATTTCTTACCTCCCTAGACAATTAAAAGAAAAATGATATTCTTACCCGCAATAGATAGCCGCAGTAAACAAACCAAAATGGAGTTTCAAAAGTAGAGGTTCTAAAATTAATTACAAAATTTATTGTTACAATATTGGAATACAAAACTAGCTTTGAAATTAAGAAAATCTATAGCAGTTTTTTTCTACTACAAATCAATCATAAGAGAAGAACCTTCATGTTTTGGACACTATTTTAAGTTGCACGGCTGCACTCATTTTTCCCCTTTGATAGAGAAAATGGAATACAACAATTAATAAACCTCTGCAGAGGACATGGCCACGTCGAAATTTATCATAACATAAGCTCAAGGTGGTATAAGTTTTGCCATAACATTATTATGGGCTTGTAGAAATATCAGTATTTGTCAATAGTGTTTTGTAGATTGTAAATAAATATTAGACGTATCAGTTTCAGCCATCACAAGCACTATATATTTACAGACATATTAGCATGAAAATATCATTTTCGAAAGAAAAGACTCACACTAACCTATTGTTATCACTATTTAAAAGAAACATATTAGGTTCATGGAATATTTAGATTTTTTTACATACATTTATAATCTTAATAAATTAGATTCAACTTACTTTACAGGACTACTAAAAAATGGAACACACCTAATCCCAAATACTCTTGCTGGAATTATAATCTGCCTGATTTGTGGAAATTTATACATAAAACAAATAGAATTTCTGTGCCACTTTTCTACAAATCATTGTATGAAACAGAAGAAATTACTATGTAAAACTAAATTTCATCAGAAAATAATAAGTTGCAGAAAAAGTCAAGTAACTGATATCACCATTCTCAAAAATCTTGATGAAGATGTAAAAAATGAAATTGAAATAGTTGAACATGATTTGAAAGCAGATACTAAGTTGAATATAGATGAAGGTCAGATAATGAAGGGAAGTTACACAGGAGAAAAGCCATACAAATGTGATATTTGTTTAAAAACTTTTTCACATAAACCTAATTTGAATACACATACGCGTCGTCACACAGGAGAAAAGCCATTCAAATGTGATATTTGTTTGAATACTTTTTCACAGAAAACTCATTTGAATACACATATGCGTAGTCATACAGGAGAAAAGCCAATCAAATGCGATATTTGTTTGAAATCATTTTCACTTAAAATTAATTTGAATACACATTTGCGTAGTCACACAGGTGAAAAGCCATTCAAATGTGATATTTGTTTTAAAACGTTTTCACAGAAAAATAATTTCAATACACATATGCGTACTCATACAGGAGAAAGACCATACAAATGTGATATTTGTTTAAAAACATTTTCAAATAAAAGTAATTTTAATACACATATGAGTAGTCACACAATGCAAAAGACATTCAAATGTGATATTTGTTTAAAAACGTTTTCACAGAAATTTAATTTGAATACACATATGCGTAGTCACACAGGACAAAAGCCATTCAAATGTGATATTTGTTTAAAAACGTTTTCACAGAAAATTAATTTCAATACACATATGAGTACTCATACAGGAGAAAAGCCATTCAAATGTGATACTTGTTTAAAAACTTTCTCACAAAAATCTACTTTGAATACACATATGCGTAGTCATACAGGAGAAAAGCCAAACAAATGCGATATTTGTTTGAAAACATTTTCACTTAAAAGTAATTTGAATCAACATTTGCGTAGACACACAGGTGAAAAGCCATTCAAATGTGATATTTGTCTAAAAACATTTTCACAGAAAATTCATTTGAATACACATACGCGTAGTCATACAGGAGAAAAGCCATTCAAATGTGATACTTGTTTGAAAACTTTTTCACAAAAACCTAATTTGAATACACATAGGCGTAGTCATACAGGAGAAAAGCCAATCAAATGCGATATTTGAAAACATTTTCAATTAAAAGTAATTTGAATACACATTTGTGTAGTCACAGATGTGCAAAGCCATTCAAATCTGATATTTGTTTACAAACATTTTCACGAAAAATTAATTTGAATACACATACGCGTAGTCATACAGGATAAAAGCTATCAAATGAGATATTTGTTTGAAAACATTTCCAATTAAAAGTAATTTGAATACACATTTGCGTAGTCCCACAGGTGCAAAGCCATTCAAATCTGATGTTTGCTTACAAACATTTTCACGGAAAATTAATTTGAATACGCGTAGTCATACAGGATAAAAGCCATCAAATGAGATATTTGTTCGAAAGCATTTCCACGGAAAATTCAATTGACACTACATTCGCGTAGTCACACATGACAAAAGGCCATTCAAATGTGATATTTGTTAAAAATCGTTTTCACAGAAAATTAATTTGAATACACATATGCGTAGTCACACAGGAAAGAAGCCCTTCAAATGTGATATTTGTTCGAATACTGTCACACAAAAATCAGTTTGAATATACATTTGCATAGTCATACAGGAGAAAAACCATCAAACGTGATATTTGTTTGAAAACATTTTCAAATAAAAGTAATTTTAATACACATATGAGTAGTCACACAGGACAAAAGCCATTCAAATGTGATATATGTTTAAAAACGTTTTCACAGAAAATTAATATGAATACACATATGCGTAGTCACAAATAAGAAGGCCATTCAAATGTGATATTTGTTTAATAATGTTTTCACGGAAAATTCATTTGAATACACATAAGCTTAGTCACACATGAGAAAAGCCATTCAAATGTGGCATTTGTTCGAAAACTTTTCCACATTATAGAATTAAAATACACATTTGCTTGGAATTATTTTCATGGGAAACTCGATTAATTACACACTTGTGTAGTCACACTGAAAAAACCTAGTTGAATTGCACATATTCACGCTAGAGAGAAGCCACTGAAATGTGACATTTGTTGGGAAATCTTGGGTAGTCCTATAGGAGAACATCCATGTGACATTTATTCAAGACTATTCACATGTAAAAGTAATTTAATCACACATCTACATATTCACACAGGAGCTGAGCCCTTGTGAAACTTGAATAGAATCGTTTTCATAGAAAATATGTTTAAATGACAGTTGCCAGTCACTCAGGATAAAATCCATTCAAACGGCTTAAATAATCTTAATAAATGTTCTAACGTGGAATTAAATTATTGAAATAATTTTCACTGTTAACATACAGGCTATAAACTTGGTTCAAGACGATATTTTTATTAGAATAGAAATAACCTTTTTGCTGAAGATATAATTTTATTCTACCTTCTTTTAATAATTCATAAATTACATTTTCAATTAAAAGTATATGTTCAAAATATAAATATAAATTAAACAAGTATTTCAACAATTAGTAATGTCTATAACTTTACCTACTTAAATATATAAATACAGGGTAATATTTGTATCATATTCCTCACTAAGAGAAATGAAAATAAAATTTTAATAAAAAATTTGTATTTCTTTATTGATAAAATGATCTTATTCTATTTTTGTGTACTTCTAGTTTTCTATTTTCTACATCAATAAGTACATTTACTCTCTTCCTTTCTAATATTTCATATGGACCTTTGGGAATTGGCTCTAACTTTGAACTGGTCTCATAATGAAGCAAGACATTGTCACCTATTTTATCTTTAATTTCCGTGGCTGATTTGTCATACTCAATTTTTCTTTGCGTCCTCTGATGTGACTTGCCACGTTGAATATGAAATATTTGACAGTCAATCAAGAAATTATTTATACTATTACATTGCACACAGTACATTTTGGTGGATCTTCGTTTGAAAAAAGTAGGAGTGAGTATACCTGGTATAACAAGCGTAGGCGTGTAAGAATCGCTTGCGTACGTCCATCGCTAGTTCTAATTTGGCACAGAAAGACGTCAATTTTGATTTGCCGTAATTTCGAATGGGAACCTTCCCAGTCCTGTTGCCACTAACACAAATTACTTGAGATTACTTGCAACACTTCGATTTTGGTTCGTAATTAGATATAGCACTACGGGCACAAATGTCTGCTTTTTCGTTGCCATCAATGCTGATGCGACAAGGGTCCAAATGAACTTGACGCGTCTGGAGTTTTCTTCAGCATGTAGCAATTCAGATTTTATCATTTTTCCATAGGGTTTTGGGGATAGATATGTTTCAAGTTTAACAAATAACTGAGAGAGTCAGTAAGAATTAACGTGCTTGGTATGTTGTACGAATTTATGTGTCGGAGGTCCTTATAAACAGTAAAAAGTTTGGCTGAGAAAATACTTAGAGTTGGAGAAAGCTTAAATTGCAGAGTGATATTGGTTGTGACAATTGCTGCACAGACTCCCGTGTCACATTTATAGGCGTCTGTATATATTTTGATGAAGTCCTGGTATGATTCCAGTATTAATTTGAGGTTAGTTTTAAAGACGGCTGGGCAGACTTCGTATTTATTAAACCTTCTCAAATTAGTGTTGATGGTCCAGGAAGGAGGGTGGTCCAGATCTATTGGAAATAATTCTGGAAAATGAATGTCTAGATATTGGAGATATGTGCCTCATAATAAGGTTTAGGTGTATGCGGCTTGTTGTCGAAGTACTTTGTAGGTATATTTGTTGGTGAAGGCATTGGTATAGAGAGATTTGTGTTAATTCGATGCTATAGATGTGACGTGTGAGATAGTTAAGAATATTCTTCGGTAATGCAGATATGGCTTGGCGGTTTCGCAATATATAGCTTCAACGGCAGTTGTTCTAAAAGCTCGAAGGCCATTGTTATGTACAGTGTCCAGTAACTTTAGAGTTGTTTTGGAAGCCGAGGCATATGCAATGGAACCATAGTCGATTGTTGATCTGAATAATGCTTTATAAATGGCAAGTAGTGTACTGTAATCAGATCCCCAGCACTTATTGGGCAATATCTTCATTTAGTTTAGTAGTTTGTTTTGATAAACGTCTGCCAGGTAAGTTTTTCATCAAACCACACCCAGAAATTTCACCCATGATTCAAATGATAAGTGAGTAGACGTATGTGTGTGTGCTCCTGAAAATTTTACTAATAGCTCAGTTGCTAGTTAAAATCATTAATCAATTGTGAGGGGATCGTCCGAATTAAATAAAAAGCGTGTATCTACTGTGAGTAAAATCAAGTTTGAAGTTAATTTTAATTAGGAACAATAGTATATTACGTAACATGTGTTGTAAGAAGCATTTTACGCACGAACGGAAAAGTTACGCACGCACGCAGCCGCGTAGCGGCGGGTGCGTAAAATGCGTTACAACACGAGTTACGTACTATACTTTACCTACGACCCACTTATACTTGTGTTTATAATCTTATTAAGGTATTTAAAGTACAAGTTAAAACGTACACCCTCGATGCCCAGCTAAGTTTCGTAAAAGCCCGTCCTAAGTAGTATTTATTGTTATTAAAAATGTACGTAGAATTACCGAAATTGCATAAAATAGCGTATACACCTCTCGACTAAAGTGACATTAATCCCTTAGGTGGATTACTTTCCTCAGGAATCAAACACCACCCGCGGGATTAAATGGGCCACTTTAGTCGCTTGGTGTATAATATACTAATTGTTTACTAATATGAGATACATTCAGACAGCTAAAAGATGCGGATTGTATGAAACGGAACCGATTATAATATAATTCCAAATAACTCTTAGTATTAAATGCAATCTCATATCTAATAAATGTTATCTAACATTTATATATAGAATAAAATTCAACGTCAAATATCTAAGTAATACATTTTGAATAAAATGGCTACGTATATTGACAGTTGCTAAGTGGTTGCCATGGAAACCGTGCGATTTACTTTACAGCCGTGCGTTTTGTTTTACCGTGCGTAATAGACGTCTTATATTGATTGCCGACTGTGTGTTTTTGACTACTTACAGGGGTGGTCGTAGGTAAACTTAATAAATTGTTAAATAAAATGGGTGAAAATATTGCTCAACTATCTGACAGTCTGTTGAGAGTAATCAATACTGTGGATACACATACAGGTGAGATTAAAATCCTTACAGATATCATAAATCGACTGGAGGCACATCAGATGCGCAATATACCGGGATTTAATGGCATAAATAAAAATCTAATGTCGATTATAGTAAATATAGTAAACACTAGCATGAAAGTGAAATGCTCATCGGCTGATCTGATTAATTTGTATAGACAGGGGAAGCCATATATAACAAAAACTAGACCCGAACAATTGTGGACGAGTTTATTTCTAGTTGGAAAAAATGAAGTAATGAGAGCCAGGCGAAAATTAAGAGACGCAAAAATATATGTTAATGAACATTTACTTCGAAGGGCGAAGAATGTATATGGTAAAAATGAAGCATGGAAATACGCGGGTAAGATATTTGTGAAGATTGATGATAGAATCATGAAAATTGGGTCAGAATATGAACTACAGTAATTATAGGAATCATGTATTATTGTGTGGATTCTTTTTAGTTATAATGTTATGGTATTTTACATTCTTTGTTTTTATTGTACCTGATAAGAAATAGTGTCTGAATTTAGAATCGCTGCAGGTATACAAGTAACATTTACCTAGAGATGGAACAATATTTGTTATTAATAACTGTGGCGACGTAAATAATCTGGCAATAATTTATTTCACTATTGCCAATTGTATATTAATTTCATTTTGTATCATCTTTCTCCTTCATCATTTTGCATTATTAATCCTTGCCATATATAACAAAAACTAGACCCGAACAATTGTGGACGAGTTTATTTCTAGTTGGAAAAAATTAAGTATTGAGAGCCAGGCGGAAATTAAGAGACGCAAAAATATATGTTAATGAACATTTACTTCGAAGGGCGAAGAATGTATATGGTAAAAATGAAGCATGGAAATACGCGGGTAAGATATTTGTGAAGATTGATGATAGAATCATGAAAATTGGGTCAGCATATGAACTACAGTCATTATAGGAATCATGTATTATTGTGTGGATTCCTTTTAGTTATAATGTTATGGTATTTTACATTCTTTGTTTTTATTGTACCTGATAAGAAATAGTGTCTGAATTTAGAATCGCTGCAGGTATACAAGTAACATTTACCTAGAGATGGAACAATATTTGTTATTAATAACTGTGGCGACGTAAATAATCTGGCAATAATTTATTTCACTATTGCCAATTGTATATTAATTTCATTTTGTATCATCTTTCTCCTTCATCATTTTGCATTATTAATCCTTGAATGTTTTTATGGTTATAGTTGAATTTCTACTAACTGCAGAAATACAGAAGGTAATTCATTTGCATTTAACATAAATATTTTTATTGCGTTTATTGGATATTACCATATTATGTTAAGTATTTATAAAAAAACCTGTAATTCACAATTAGGTATATTTGAAGTGTTTTATTGTGCTTAAGTAAAACTCACATTATTGTACTATTGGTTAAGTTTCGGGGAGCGGATATATTTTTGTCTCTTATTCTGTTTATTATCTATAGATAGTTATTTAAATGAACGAGATCTATATAAATTTTCAAAATTGTAGAGGATTAAATACAAAACTGATAGAATTCTGCAGAAACTGTACTCAAGGGTTTTATATCTTAGTAGCAGTCGAAACATGGTTAGGTACATGACAGAGTTGTCAATGGTGAACTGGCTGAAAATATTTTATATAATATATTCCGATCTGATAGAAACCGGAATATTACGGGTAAGTCTAGGGGTGGAGCGGTGATGTTGGTAATCAAAAGGCAGCACAAAGTTCTACATTTTTCAGTACTGTTCTTTTTTTGAAATAATTGCAGAAATAAAATTATTAAACAGTCATTCAGTACACGTTATAGGAGTTTATATACATCTTACCAGTAACTTGAACGATTATACAAGTTGTTTGGAATTGTTGCAAATACATGTTCGTAGTGCTACAAATTCTTTTATTTTCGCAAATTTTAATCTGTCAGAAATAGAAGATGCAAATTTAAATACTTCCAATCCTAGTTCTAAATTGAACAGATCAATTGAGTTTTTAGATTTTAATTATTTTGGTCTATATATTACTGTAACAAGTTTCCATGGAATAACCCTAGATTTATTTATTGCTACAAGGAAACATACTGAAAAATGCAATGTTACAAAAGAACAGTAACCTTTAATAAATGACGATGGATATAATCCATCTCTACAAATGAGTTTAGTTATTACTAAAGCCAGCTCTGATGCATTACATAAATTACCAGAATACAAATATAATTCAAAGCTAATTTACTTTTAATAGCAAATGATGAGGGACGCATGTTGGGATGAAGTTTTGAATTTTTTATGAAGTAATTAATATAAATTTTGAAGTAGTTGTCCCTTAATATAACGCATATAAAGATTATGATAAATATCATATCCAGAATGGCTTACGCCAGAAATAAAAAGTTATTAAAACAAAACAAAATTTTCGAAAGTTAAAAAATACTTCTAAATATTTACTATGATGAAAAAATTGGGGGAGATATTCTTACACATGTAATAAAAATAAAGGTAGTTAGGTTCGAGCAACAAACTTCAATAATAACGGTAACAAAATCCTTCATGGAAAAACTGCTGAGAAGTTCGCGGAATATTTTGCAAGCGTGTATGCAGATGTAAAATCTAATTATAACGAATATGATAGTTCCTGTACGTTTAGCATGTATAACACCTTAAAAATATCTAATGCAACGGTGGATGACTATAATATGACTATAAAAAAATTTAAGCCGAAAAAGGATGCGGGTGTGGATGGAATACCCCCGTATATACTCAAGGGTTGTTATGTATGAATGAGAGTGCCTTTTATATATTTATATATATATTTTTAAGGTAATCATCATTTCCTCTACTTATCCGCCTATTTGGAAACTCCCTACTTGCACACTAGGTTGGGCCGTTACAATATAAAATTAAAAAAAGTTTTTTTTGGAAATCCAATAGAGTAGTGAAGAAAAAAATGTATATTCTAGTTTATTAATTTTATATTTTTTGTGCCGTCCACAGAGGCTTATATTTTGTGAATTCTGAGAAAAATTCTATTAGCATAAAAACTTAATAAAAATAATGCAGACTGTTTTATCATAAAACCACCAAAGTTTTGTAACTACATTCCACTTAGACAGGAACTTCTACTGTCACGGCAACGAACTTCTCGTCCGAAACGGACTCCCGGCTTCCTCGCACCCGCTCCCAGCATTTCTGTCTCAGCAGAACCTGGATTGCATAGCCATCGACATATCGTGGAATAACACCGCGACCAACTTCTTTTCTTACTATAAACATCCCAACCAAGTATTATCAATCGACCTCCTCGAATATACATTCATTTTACTGCGAGCCGTTATAATGGGCGACTTAAACTCACGAAATATTCTCCTTGGTGATACACACACCAACCCAAGATCACTCGCCTACCTATTAGTCTCCCTTCCCATCTCTCGGAATAAAAACAATAATCCAACCCTAATAAGTCACCTTGGCTCCTCCATTGTCGACCACATAATCTGCACTGACAGATTAATCACCCGCATTGACGACGTATGCTCTATAGGGGACCCCATCATATCTGACTACGATCCACTACTGGTCAACACCTCTTTACATAATCCGATACCACCACCGTCAACAACTTTCACATATCGCGATTTCAAGAAAGCCGATTGGGATTCCTTCGAAAACCACGTCTCTAACTTACCACAACCCATCATTCATCAGATGACTGATGACATAGATAATCACGCAGAGGACTTCCAGTCCCTCTTAATCGACGCACAAGTCATCGCCGTCCCTCTCATCACCATAAACATCAACTACTCTGCACTTCCGCAACGAATTCTTCTTAAAATCCGTCAGAAAAGACAGTAATACAGGTTATACGTCCGCACTCGAGATCCCGCTGTCAAGACACAATGGAACCGTCTAAACTCCCAGCTCCGATACGAAATCAATGCTGAAAAGCAAAGAAAATGGAAGGCCGACACAGCCGGACTGGACGTCAGACAAGGGCGCCTGTTTTGGCAAAAATTCTACCGCCTCGTCGGCCTCAAGAGGAAGGCGGAATCACATCTCGAAGTGCAAGGACAAAAGATCTACACCCCTGAAGACAAAGCCACCGCCTTCAAAAATAACCTGCAAACCGTCTTTACACCACCTGATAACCCAAGATTTCTCAGGGGCTCTGCCATCGGAACAGACCTCCTCCCCCGCAATATAACTCGAAGCCCAGACGTACAAATTTCACTAAATGAGAACTCTCCACTTCTTACATCCTTTACAATCGAAGGAGGCGTGCCGAGCGGGGAGAAACAGTGCCCCCGGGCACGACGGAATCTCTAGACAGGCACTTAAAAACCTGCCAGAAGAGATTTTCCCCCCGCTCTGCACCCTGTTGAACGTCTGCTTGGCAGACTCTTACTTCCCTCGTTTGTTGGAAATCAGCCAACGTAGTTCTCATCCCAAAGCCCGGCAAAGACCCCTCAAAGCCTGAATCCTACCGCCCAATTTCATTAATCAGCGTCCTAGGTAAAATTTTTGAACGTTTGTTAAAAGGGAGAATCTGTGACTTCTGTACCGAAAATAATATCATTCCGGCATTTCAATTCGGATTCAGGCCAGGCCACTCTTTTCAGAACGCCACCACCAACTTTCAAACCATCTTCACCCGAGCTTTAAACCAACAACGCTGTTCAGTCGCCATATTCATGGACGTCCAAAAAGGTTTCGATTCAAGTCTGGCATGCCGGACTAGTGAGAAAGCTACTGAGCATCCGATTGCCAAACCAAGTCGTAAAATTATTATATTCCTACCTCACAGACCGATCGATCAGCGTCAAAATTGGTTACAGCCTATCCGATTCCTTTACACCCCAGACTGGCGTGACGCAAGGATCGATACTCGCACCACTATTATACATAATTTATACGTATGATACACCAATACCACGACATCCTCAAGACAATATCCAACTATATGCGGACGACACCGCACTAATCATTTCCGCCACTGACATTCGCTCTCTCAATATTCGATCCCAAAATCTACTGACTCAATTTTCAAATTGGTGTAGGAGATGGCGGGTGACTCTCAACACCCAAAAAACCCAAGCCATCGTGTTTAAACTCCCTTCCACTCAGAGCGAGCGACTTCTACCTACGAACTTTCGCCTCGTGCTCTGGGGAGAACAACTCGAAATCCGTAGGGAAGCCGTTTATTTGGGAGTGAGATTTACTCACACTCTCAACTTGATGGCCGACCTAACAGACACGCTAAATAAAGTCCGACGTTAAATTAATCTTTTCAAGGCGCTTGGCGGAAGCTTCGGACGAACTCATCCAACCACCTTACTCCATACGTATAAGACATATATCCGTCCCATTATCGACTATAGAGCAAACGTCTATTGCCCCCTTCCTAACCATCTAGTAAAAAAGCTTTGATTTTGTGAGCATCAATTCTGAGATACTGCCAATACAAGGCACCCTACTCACTCAGTAACACCGTCTATGTCAATATTGACATTGAGCCCATTCCGTCCCGTCTGAACAACCTACAAGCCCGATACGTTAGTCGTACTATCGAATCGGGCAACGAAATGTCGAAAAACGCCCTCCTCACACCGTTGATCGCTAACAGACGGCCTTTTGGTAGAAAATCCAAGAGGAAACTCCCATTCCCTCCAGTACGGCTACTAGCCACGGCCTACGACGATCTCCCAGACATATGCATCGACTACCTAGACCAATCCCCAATTTCAATCCGATAATCAGACATTGCAATTTTGACACATATAATCTCCTATATCTTTCTCACACATATTTTCTTTCTATCTAGATATCCACACATTTCCCTATCTCAAATACTCTTACACATCTCACAATTTCAATTAGTGAACACTTCTGACAAACCAATTCCAAACCCACCCGTCGGCGTTGCAGTTTTTCTGCGGTTTCCCTGTGACATGGTGAATTTATTCAATTCACCGACGAACCAGTCAATCAATCGACGTAGGGAACAAATGCAGTCGTAGCTGTACCCACCCCCCTCCATTTGCTTGATGATGATGATTATTCCCAAAAAAACAGAGAATGCTTTTCCTCCGGTTCACTTTTTAGCGAAAAGTCCACTCCAAAACCTCAATTCCACACCTTTAAATTTCTTTTAAGTCACTCTCTCAAATCTTCCAGACTGCTTCAACCAGCCCAACCTTCAACCAACCACCTTTTTCACCAGACCCAGATACAAACACCCTCAATCCAGCCCTGCAGAGGAAACTAATTCTATATCAGGGCACCCAACCAAAACAAACAAACCAACTTATAACGATACTCATCCAACACAAATTTTTTCGAATTTCTCTCTCTCTCGGATCTTAAAATGACATTTACAAAACACTTATATAATATATTAAGCCACTTTGTATTGTGCCTGTGCCTTATGATCGAAGTAATGCATAATTTCCCGTGATTTAACTCTTAAGCGAATAAATCCATCACGTGCTTCCTCTCCTATCACACAGTTGGATGCCTCAGTTATTAGTTTCACACATATTTCGACAGCTTGTGTGTGACATGGGAAACGAGGATACTCCAGAGTAACCTTACTCTTGATGAATAGTTAAAGCTCCTCATCGGTGAAGTGTGCTAAGACAGGATGTGGTGTAACGTCAACTTTCATCCAGTTAATTAGTTCGGTATAATTAGTAGCATTCAAGTTTAATTTTGGAACAGTAAATTCTCGAATTGTTTCAGCATATGTTACCTAAACAAATAATATAATAAATTACTTACCCAGCGCAGTTGAAAGCTATTTATTAATTGATAACAAATTCATTTATTGGATATCATAAAAATTCTTTGTTTACAAAGTAATCAATCTAGGTTAGTTTATAAATGTCAACTTAATCTGCAAGTACTTGTTCTTTCTGATTAGTGCTGAGTAACTAAGTATATTTGTCAGTTACTTCAGAAGTGGCTCCTGTCCTATGGAGGTAAAAATCATAGTCTGACATAAAGAGGAAATTTTACGTTTCTGGGCCCGGATTACGAACACTCGAAACGAATCGAATTCGCCATGTTGTTTCTAAAACGCGATTACGAACAAACTCGATACAAACGCAAATCGCAACGAAACTGTCGATAACACTGGCCGTATCGAATACCCTTCGAAACCATTTCTATCCTTTTTTCACAATAACTCTGTGGTTGTTTAGTTTATTAGTCCGTTCGGTTTATCTCCACAAAGTATAAAAGCGAGAATCAACATCAATACATCCTCATTTCCATTTTATTTGTCGATAGGTTGGTTTGTGCATAGATATGCCTTTATATACGCGGTTGGTGTGCGACAATCAAATTTATTGAAAATAAAATAGCCTTAAAATGTTCAAGATAAACGAAAACCACTACATAGTATTAATTGAATTTATGGAAAAACATCCGCAATTTGCTTGAGGGCAGTTTTCCGGGCCACCGGGAAAATCTATACAAAGTAAACTCTGGGAGGAGTTGTCGGAAAAACTTAATTCCCTTGGATATGGTGAAAAATCTGTAGAGAAGTGGCAAAAGGTACGTAAAAGTTTTACTATGCTGACTATAGAGATAAATAATATTTAGTTTCATAATATTTTTGATAATTTTTTGTAACTTATTTGTATTGCTTTTTGAAAATACGGATAATATTTCAAAATAAAATAACTCGTATGTTATTGGGGCAAGAAATATTTCGACTTCCGCAAATAATAACATCGTAATTTTGCATAAAAAGATTTCAAAATTTTCTTGGTTGTTTGGGAGGTAAAATAGGCAACACTACTGCAAATTTGATTTTAAAAAGATGCGATTTAAAGATTTGCTATTGCTGAGGTAGCAAATAGGTACCATATTTAAAAAAAAGGATCTACTTATAGATATATTTCACTATAGAATTGATGAATGCTATTTGATTTTTATAATATCTTTTTCATTTCATTTTTCTATTGTTTTATTTATTACATGGTAACTACACATTACTCTTTGTCTTCTTCTAGTCCGTGTTCATCTTTCAGTCATGATACAATACTACCATATTTTTGTACTTTACAATTTGTTAGATTTGAAAATGAAACAATGAATGAATAATTTGAAAATCCCAATGGCACAGGACCAATTGGACAGGCTTATTCCAGTAACATGTTTGCATAAAAACCAAAATAAAAAAATTAGAAAAGTAATAGAATGTTTTGAGAGGTACAAAAACCAAAGTAACATTCTGGCATCAAATCAAAAACAAAAAAATCAAACAAAAATCAGGTAAATTTGTGAACTTTCTTAAATAAATGTTTTAATGTACGATTTAGAGAAAAAATGTTAAATACAAAAACTGTAGAACGTGTTAAGGTCTATAAAAAAGCTTAGTAACTTTTTTGCGTCAAATGAAAAACAAAGGAAATACGATTTTTTTTTCAACTTTGACAGGACGCCATTTTGTTTTTACTGGGCCGATTTGGCTCATTAACGAACTCGTCCAAGATTTTGGCCTAACCGATTTTTGTAGCGAGTTTGGTTTCGATCCGTCAAAAAATACGCCCTCTATCGTGCTTACAAATTCCGTTATAATTTGTGAATTTTCTTAAATAAATGTTTTAATGTACGATTTAGAGGAAAATGTTAAATACAAAAGTTGTAGAGCGTGTTAAGATCTATGAAAAAGGTTAGTAACTTTTTTGCGTCAAATGAAAAACAAAGGAAATACGATTTTTTTTCAACTTTGACAGGCCGCCATTTTGTTTTTACTGGGGCGATTTGGCTCATTAACGAACTCGTCCAAGATTTTGGCCTAAACGATTTTTGTAGCGAGTTTGGTTTCGATTCGTCAAAAAATACGCCCTCTATCGTGCTTACAAATTCACAAATTCCGTTATAACACACACACATATATATATATATATATATATATATATATATATATATATATATATATATATATATATATATTATTAGTTTTAGTGTTCTTTGACTAAACGTATATTTTTTTATATAAATTTTCTTGGATTTCAGTCAATTAAAACATTATGGAATGATTAAAATGTCATTTTACTAAAATTCTGTCAAACAATGGTGACGTTTCAGTCTTAAATTTAGACCTTTATCAAACTAAAATAGAACAGAATGCATATGGTAAACAAACTATTGGAATACAAAAAACAAACTTACCCCAAAGTGTAGTCAGCGAATTTTCATTAAACTTAAAAACACATTCACATCATTATTACACATTTTAAAATCATTGGAATTACCTTCCATTCATTAAGAACACATATTTCAATAACAAACCATTCATATTGGTAAAAATATCATAACATAGTTAGTGACATTGAACTGTATTAATGTGAGACTAATTGTATTGCTTATAGGAGTGGGATATATGCCGCGCTGAGTTTATTTACATCTTTTTTGTCATTTATACAGAATGTCGATTTTTGAATCGCTATCATTTCATAAAACTCTCTTTTTTTCAAATTATTTTCCGTTTTTAAGATTTTAGTCCCTGCATAATTAAACTGATGGTCTTTATTCCTTTCATGGTTAGTAAGGGCAGTAGCATTTTTTTTATCATATTTATGGCTTTTTAGTCTATTTTAGCCACAAAAATTATTAGAACAAAATGGAACGAAATAAAAAAATATACTGATATTCCCCAAAATGAATTTGTATATGCTCTTGAACTAACACTTAATTCCACTTACTTTTTATACGAAAATCAGATGTACAAACAAATAGAAGGATGTGCCATGGGGTCATCAATCTCAAGTGTTATAGCACAGATAGTTATGGAAGAACTTGAAGAACAAACAATAAAAAATCTCAATTTTGAAATTCCATTTTTTTATAGATATGTGGATGATTGCATAACGGCAATCCCTAAAAATGAGGAAGAAAATACGTTGAAACTCTTTAACAGTTTTCATAAAAAATTGCAATTCACCATAGAACTTGAGGAATGTAATAAGATTAATTTTTTGGACACTACCTTACATCACATAAATAACAATATTAAAACAGAATGGTACACTAAAGCCACATGGTCATCAAGATATATCAATTTTAAATCAAACCACCCTTTATCTCAAAAAAAGTCTGTAATGATGGGCCTTGCAGATCGTGCTATCAAACTCTCTGATGAAGAGTTTCGACACACAAGCATTATCAAAGCCAAAAAGGCATTAATGTGCAATGATTATCCCACAAAATTGGTAGATACAATTTTTAGAGACAGGATACACAAATTTTACAATAGTTCAGAAAATAAAAAGGAAAATATTAATATGAATAACAGTAAACACTTTATTTCTCTTCCCTTCATAAATGGATTATCGCAACAATTCCAGCATTTGTTTATGAAGCATAACATAAAGATATGTCATAAACCGCATAACATATTGGCAAAACATTTCTCTGTACTAAAATCTATAACACCAAATATAAAGAAAAGTAATATTGTTTATGAAATTCCTTGTAACAACTGTGAAGCTACTTATATCGGCCAAACAAGTCAATATCTAGAAAATAGACTAAAAAGCCATAAATATGATAAAAAAAATGCTACTGCCCTTACTAACCATGAAAGGAATAAAGACCATCAGTTTAATTATGCAGGGACTAAAATCTTAAAAACGGAAAATAATTTGAAAAAAAGAGAGTTTTATGAAATGATAGCGATTCAAAAATCGACATTCTTTATAAATGACAAAAAAGATGTAAATAAACTCAGCGCGGCATATATCCCACTCCTATAAGCAATACAATTAGTCTCACATTAATACAGTTCAATGTCACTAACTATGTTATGATATTTTTACCAATATGAATGGTTTGTTATTGAAATATGTGTTCTTAATGAATGGAAGGTAATTCCAATGATTTTAAAATGTGTAATAATGATGTGAATGTGTTTTTAAGTTTAATGTTTAATGAAAATTCGCTGACTACACTTTGGGGTAAGTTTGTTTTTTGTATTCCAATAGTTTGTTTACCATATGCATTCTGTTCTATTTTAGTTTGATAAAGGTCTAAATTTAAGACTGAAACGTCACCATTGTTTGACAGAATTTTAGTAAAATGACATTTTAATCATTCCATAATGTTTTAATTGACTGAAATCCAAGAAAATTTATATAAAAAAAAATATATATATATATATATATATATATATATATATATATATATATTATAGTGGATATTGTTATATTTAATATATACTTATATGATTTACCTTTATTTACCCGTTTTTACCTTCGGCTAGCCCTATATGATTATATGAAAATTTTTTAATTGTATGTATTGTTTAAATTTTATATTGCAGTCGGAAGCATGAGACTTCTCTCTTTGAGTCCTGGACACCTATTAGAAAAAAATTTTTTACACATATGAACATTTACTTATTATGATTTCGTGATAGGTCTATTCCTGAATAAATTATATATCTTTATTTCAATCATCTCACCATATGATAATCGAATGAATGATTTAAACAATGTTCGTGAAAAGTGTTATGGACATTGACTGGAATAAGAAAAATACCAACACTTAAATAAAAATATTTTAATAAATTGTTGATGAAATCTTCAAAATTTTACACACACAAATATTCCTGAACCTCCCCTGTATTCTTTGATGGTCATGCGCACTGAACGCTTATAGTAGCTGCTTCGGCGCAACGGAGCAACTCTTCCGGTTCAACGTTTCTCGTCGTCACAAAATTATAGTACACAGTTAACGTGGAGGATGCAAACGTTTAACAGTTCAATGTTCATCAATTTAGTGCATTTAGAATAATATGGTTGAAAACTTATATTAAACAGTTACATATATAATTCAAGTTGTGAATTAAGTGTGTGTTTGATAGTTATAAGAATAGGTCAGCATGCAAAGCGGAAATAAAGATTGGAAAAGCATTTATGAGTGGTGTGAACTTTGATTATTTTACAAACGAAAAACTTTTTACAAGTAAGTACATATTTAATATCTAAAATTATTGTTGCAGAAAATTAGAGTTCTTTAATTATCCATGGATAAAATTTGGTATTAATTATTTTAAAGTTTCTTTGGCCAATTTTAGATTACTCAAATTTAAATGTTCAAATTAATTTCAAAAGTTCACTTTTTCTTTGTTTGTTTGGAATTCCAAATTAAAAAAACTCAAATAACACAGACCTTATATTCCATTCTCGGCGTGGTGGACCTGCAACATCCCGTCTCTTTTCTTAGGTATTCCTTACCCAAGAAATACTCGTTCGGCACGTTTCACTTTTTCACAGGGGTTAATCGACATTAATATTATGAATTTTTTATTGATTTAGATTTAAAATTATTACTTTTACTTTAAAGTTTTTACAAAATCTTCTCAGAGAATTACATCCCAGTTCCTCATTCCCCAACTAACTCTCCACTCCCTTTTTCTTTTAAAAATCAACAACATTTTTACAATCTCTAAAACACAGCCTCCTAATTTGTTATTTTATTCAACAATTGTCAATGATAATGTTTTTTTTATGGAAATACTGAATTCTTCAATTAAAATAGTCTTGGAGAGTGAAATCACTTGTATAAATGGTTTAACAATATCTTATAGAATATATAAATAGTCTTTTACATGTATTACAATGGTTTCAATCCTCGTAATTCCTTTTTTTTTAGTAAATTTGTTTACAATTAATATACAATTTCTACAATCTAAATTTATGATTTATATATATGGAACTGTTTATTTTTTAATTCTTTAATTAGCACTAATTTCGCTTTATATAAACTCTAACTTAATTTCAAATTTACATTCTCTGTTTTATATTAACTTCCAACTCATTGAATTTAGGTTGGCAATATTATAACTAGATTCAATCACTTCCTTCATTGATTTCGATTTGATTACTAGATTTCTATGACATACAATATGGCTCTTATTCCGAATGTCATATTTCATACAGTTTTATTTTTATAAATTACTTTTTTCAAATTGCAACTTTTTATTATATTTGCATATCGTTAATAAATTAGTGATTTGATTATTAATTCTTATTATTTTAGGTTTTGAACAAATTAACATCCTTTTCCCGATTCAAGTGTGGACATAGCAGCGTTCAGATTGATTTTAATGAAAATTGTTGACATTGACTTGACCTTAGGATTTATTTGTGAAGGTAACATTTTCTTAAGAATTAATTTCTATATTATCATTACCATTCTATTCCTTATCCTTAATCCATTTCTTAAATTGATGTACTCAATATTTTATAATACATTTGCTTAAGTCATTCATTCGTTTTATGTTAAATTTTGTTCTTAATTAGGTAGTGTCTAATGATACACCATACGTATATACAAAAAAAATTCCTTTTTAATTCAATCTAATATATGAATATTTATCTATACTAGAGGACTGGCTTAATATATATATATATATATATATATATATATATATATATATATATAAATTTACTCTCTACAATAGTCCTATTTCATTCTGAAATAAGCCTAAAAATACTCGATAAGCGTAAAACACTTGTTTCGAGAACTAATTAATTTAAACAATATATCACAATGAATATTAAAAAGTTTCAATCAATGATGATAGACCTATCTAAATGTAAAACACAGTCTTATACAAATAGACGAGCAAAAATACACATTTACACACATAGATACACATGCACACACACGGAAAGGTAAAAGTTACTAGTTACACGAGAAAACAACAATAAATACAGATGCACTTCGTTTTCCAACAGATAAACATTAAAATAGGAAAACCAGCACAATTCGACATAAGAAATCTCAAAACTCCAAGCCGACGATTTAGCAAAGGTACGTAGTTTTTGTATTATCTTGAGTTTCTATATTATCTAATGGAATATTCGCTGAAGTTCAATTCTCTTACTTTGAAGTATGTGTTTTTTCAGTTCATTTTTAAAGTGGTTATTGTTTTTTATTGATTTTATTGTTTCAGGAATAATATTATACAGTTTTGGAGCAAAGAAAGCGTATGATCTCTGAGCAGCGACCTTAACCATCAGGGGAGTAACGTAATGATCTTTTTGGCGAGTGTTGTATTGATGGAAGGGAAGTAAAGCTGTATGCTTATTTGCATGATATTTGATACTTGTGCATAGAAAATACAACTGTCTTATATCTATAATTTGAGTTTCAGTGTACAGAATATCAGAAGAACATCTGCTGCCTCTAGAAAATATTAATTTAAGGAAGCGCATTTGCATATCTTCGATAGAATGTATGTGAGTATTCAAAGTTCCCCCCCACACCGCTATTCCGTAACGAATATGAGTTTGATTTCCTGAAGAAATTCCTGTTATCTTTCATATGTAAGACTTGTTGTTGTCCTACTATACCTTCTACTGAAACCAATTTTGATAATACCTCTTGTGTTGTTTCAAAGCTTCCCGCTGCAATTATCGTTTTGCTTGCATCCGTTGCGGCATTCATAGTTACTGCCTTAATCGTTGCTTTTTTCGTATATTTCTCAGCTAGCCGTTCAGGCATCCCTTCCGATATGTATGCTGCCTGTAATCTGTCCGCCAGTTTCTCTATTTCTGTTGCATACTGTGTCACATCCTTCCCGTTCTGTCTTATTTTACCAAGTTTCGCTTGGAGAAGGCTTGGATTGTCTCCTCTTATCCCTGCTTTAAGTTTATCTTTGATGTCTGCAATGGAGTTTTCCGTTGTGATTAAACTTCTAGCTTTTCCTGTTAATCTCGTTTTTATCAATAGGATAGCATTTTCCTCATTACCATTCGTGTTTGTCTGTAGTAAATCCAATGAGTCTAAGAATGACTGTAATTTACTTGCTTCGCCGTTAAACTCATTCGGTAAAACTTTACTCGCAAAATTAAAAAAATCGTTCATATTTGTCGCCATTTTCAACTGTTTGCTTATTGCTTGTAATACAACAGTATTAATTTCCTCAAATATAGAGGTAGGTATGTCTATAATACAATTTAACGATTGAAATGCCCTTTCAGCTTTATCCCTAATCCTACTTGAATAATTTTTACAAGTCTCCTGTTGTATTGAACCTGAGTTTTTCCAATTTTTGACTATTAACCTAGTAAAATTATTGTAAAGACCTACTATGCTACTAATTACTTCTATATGTATATCAGGATTTTTAGGAGTTTCCTTCTTCAAAACCCTTTTTCCCTGTTTATTAACTTCTTCTACAATCAATCGTAATTTATTCTCCAAATCTTCCCACGTTATTGACATTTAAAAAAAAAACTTTGTTCATAAGAATAGAATGCATGTGTACTTACAAATTATTTATACGGTGAGAGTTCCTGTTGCCTGCTTTATTGCATTGCTTCTGTTGATATCTCTTTTCAACGCTCTTCGGTGTGTTTTCCATACTGACCAAACGAATTTGAAGATAAAAGCTATTGTTATAATGTATAGTAATACCATGATCTGCATCGCAACATTATCTTGCTGTACCATGAAAGTGTTATTGACAATTCCTGTTTCTTTTGCTTCCTGTTTGGTTGATGAACCTCCCATTGTTTCTTTTCTCCAAGGTCCCAAATTTAAGTAGAAAACCATATAGTTCTATCCTTATAACATCAATTGTACCATAACTTATCATTTACTTACAGGATAATTTACCATAACCATTTGTTCTGGAGGATTACTATTTCACTATTACCATTTACCATTAATATACATTTCACTATCCATTTTTCCATTACCATATTACCATGTCCCATGTAGTGGCGATAACCATTATACAATTAATTGTACCATTTCCATTATACAATTACCATTTCCATTTATTTCCATTTTACCAATCGTTACCATTTAGTTTGCAGGATCGCCATGTAGTGGCGATGTATATTTTACCATTAGTTCCACAGGATCGCCATGTAGTGGCGATGTATAATTTACCATTTACTTCGCAGGATCGCCATGTAGTGGCGATTACTATTATACTATTAATTTTTCCATTATCACTACCATTTCCATTTCGTTCGCAGGATCGCCATGTAGTGGTTACTTAGTAAGGGTCCCTCGTATACTCGACGTTTACCATAAAGGCATATTATTATGGAGGAAACCACTTACCTAGCAACATGTGTTCGGGAACAGAATAAACAATAACACATTTATAAAATCACTGGGTTCAAGTTTAATACATTTAAAAATACACGATTATAAATATCAAAACGACTTATTCAAAGTATTAATAACAATCATATCATCCTGATTCGTTCACACCCATTATATAGGAAACATAGTTGTGTTTTACTATACTCGACCTCCGTCTGTAAACTGTACATGTCTGTTTATAAAATAACAAAAACAAGCTTTCCTTGATAAATGCCATTGACTATAGCCGATCAATGCTCCCTACATACTATAATTAATATTTACCTGAATTTAAATATTATTTCTAAGTTAGTGTCCTTTTGTCTTTAATGTCTTTTAAGGGATCACTACATTGACAATTAGTTTCATTTAAAAAAGTAATGCTTTTTAAAAGTTTGTTATTAAAACAAAAAAATTGTTAATTGTGTTTTATTTTTAGTTTACCAGTAGAAGAAGTTGTTGATGATCTAGTAACAGTAACTGAAAATCATTCATTTATGAGTGGTGTATCATTGCTTACTTCAGATTCTCGTATATTTGCATATAGGTTAGTTTTTTAGTTAGGTTTGTTGTAGTATATATTTTCTCCTAAATGTTTGAAGGTTTTTGTGATAGGCAATAAAATTTATTTAC
Organism: Galeruca laticollis; assembly: GCA_963921935.1. Classification (NCBI taxonomy): domain Eukaryota; kingdom Metazoa; phylum Arthropoda; class Insecta; order Coleoptera; family Chrysomelidae; genus Galeruca; species Galeruca laticollis. The sequence goes on along the minus strand of OY998185.1, from coordinate 22,921,211 downwards.
AGTTTGTTCCAGTGACTAGAATCAACAACATATTCTGATTTATGTATTTTAGGTTTATGGAACCTTGTCCTTCAGGACTTTTTAAATATAATACGCCAGCTGAGTCCTTATGTCCTACTACCAGCACTGCTTCTTCAACTGAAAAACAACTTTTGGGAATCCTAAAAGAAAACCCAAGTAAGCTGTCCGAAGATGCTGTAGGCCCTTTATCTGATTTTAGAGGTGCATTGAAAATGGTGAAAATAACAAATAGGTAAAATTAACCCGGGAACAGTCACGTTGTTAGATTTTGTCTAACGTTTTTAGGTTTTCTCTTATAATAACTCACTAAGTAACTAGAATTCTGTCGCCATCTAGGAATGCCTCCAGGGATGACACATACCAACGCTTGCAACAATGGAAGGTGTACAGATAACTGTTACGAGGAATAAAGGCACTTGTTACTGTAAATCTATCACGCAATCGTTTATTCATTCCAAATTTTACGTGTGTGTATATGGGAAGAAAGTTGGTCCAGTGTGCATAAAATTACAAGGTAATCAATTTAAAATGATATGCAGATACTGTCTTGACAGAAAAACAGATTTACGATACAACAATGTGGAACATATACCTCCCCGATATGTAAAGAACATAAGTACCATAACTACATTAGCTACATGTACCAACTGTGCAGCCCATGGTGAGAATTCTGACGGATAATTGAATGAATACTGTGGGCAATATATGCCTTTACTATTTTCTAATTAAATCAAAAATATATAGACTTTTTTTCAGATGAGAATATGTTTGATCAAATCTAACACGCGACATCTTAAGTTATGGTTATTAACGCGACCGTTCCCGGGTTAAGTTTGTCGCTTGATTTGAGGCACTCGCCTTACGGCTCGTGCCACAAACTTCAGCACTAGTGGAAAAAGTGAACGATATAGAAGTTGATAAGTTGCAGCGCTACCTGTTGGAATGGAAATGTCAATGTCAAATTTTATTTTGACAATCTAAACTTATCTTTGTAATTAATTTCGTTGACAAACATTAATATTACAATTAATTCTAACTTAAACTCAAAAAATATAGACCATGCTAAACAATTCAAAATTATTCAAATTTCATTATTAACTGTACCTACGCTTAACTAATTTTTCAATAATAATTTTTTAAATTATTTCTGTTCAAAATTTTAATAAAACGCCTATATAAGATACTTTTTCTTAGATTAATAAACGTGATCGTAGAAAAGTATTGTGCACAACTCGTACGCAAATTTCTTCTCTCGCTCCGTTGATTTTCAGCTCTCGCCTTACAGGTTGTGCCACAAACTTCTGCGCTCGTGGAAAAAGTAAACGATATAGAAGTTGATATGCTGACCTGATGGGAAGGAAATCTCAATGTCAAAACCCGTTTTGACAATCTAATATTATATTTATAATGAATTTCGGTGACAGATATTAATATTAGAAGTAATTAAAACTTATTATTAAAAAAAGATACACCAGGCATAACAATTCAAAATTGTTAAAATTTCAAAATTAACTATACCTATACTGTTTTTCATTTTTTAAATCCTTGCAGTTCAACGTTTAAATAAAATACGTATATAAGTTACTTTTTGCTTTCATCAAGAAACTTGGTCGTAGAAAAAATATTGTGTACATTTCGTATGCAAGGCATTTTTTGCACTCCCTTGACCTGCAGCACTCGCCTTACGGCTCGTGGCACAAACATATGTGCTCCTGGAAAAAGTAAACGATATAGAGGTTGATATGCTGCAACGTCTCCTGGTGGGAAGTTACAACAAAAAGGATAGGAAATACAAATTCTGCATAGAAAAATACATATATATGCCCATTTTGAGGGTAATCGGTTGAACGGTGTAGAATTTTATATGCTGCAGCGCTACCTGGTGATAAATTACAACAAAGAGAATAGTGTAAAATCTTGTCCGTGAAAAAATACATTAATTAAAATCAACAAACTTTAATTTCATCAAATGAACAATTTATAAACACAAAAAAATCCAATAATATAGTTTTATATTTGTTGTTTTTAAATAGATTTGGTACGCCTATGCTTTGACGATGACGCCAAGACGATGTATCCACAATACAATCCCCACTTTTTGTAATTCATTCATTATTTTACTACTGGCGTTTAGAATTGTTGGCCGCAAAAATAAACGTGTTTATGAATGAATAGCCCTCTCTATGTATATTATGAGAGAGAGAGAGAGAAGTTCGTGTGAGATTCTGTTGGGTGGAATGTTTTTGGATGAGTTGAACTTTTCTTGGGTGCCCTGTTATAGGATTTGTTTCCTCTTCAGGGCTGGTTGGGGGGTGTGTTGGGTGGTTTTGTGCGCGTTGACCGAGAAACTGAGTTAGGGGTAAAAAGGTGTCTAGTAAGATTTGTTTAAAAGTGTCTAGAAAATGTGCTTTTAAAGGTGTGTAGAATTTAGAGGGAATTGAGTGGGCTTTTCGCCAGAAAGTAACTGGAGGGTTGTTTGTATTGGGGTGTCTAGGAGGGTGATGTTTGGAAGCAGCGAAGCTCGATAGTGAGCGGAGGGAGTGACAAAAGGTGTATGGAATTGGAGCTTGAATGTTGAAGACGAACCATGTATCGTTGCCGATACATAGCTGTGTGTTGACCTGGCTATGTGTCAGAAACTATTGAAGTTGTTTGAAGTAAAAGGGTGTTTTAACTGAATTTGGAATGTCTCCGGTATTAAGGAGGAATAATGATGAAATATTGGTAATTGAGATTTTTATTGGTTTTGAGAATTTTCGAAAGAAAAGTGTATAGGAGACATTTTTTAAAAAGGTGTATAGAATTTGATAATTGTTGAGATTTATGAAAAGTTGCGGTGACGTGCCTCGGTGGTTCGGGGACAGTTTAAGGTGGTCGGCGGTATAATAACAATCTTTAAATCCAAAAATGCGGGTGCGTCGATCGTCGGTCCATTTGGCTAGTGAATGAATTCACAGAGTGTACAGGAAAACCGCAAAAACCTGCAACACCGACGTGGGTGGTATGGGGGCGGCATAAAAGTATAGGGTGAATTCAAAGTGTTGAACAAATAATAGCTGGGAGTGAGAGAATTTTGAATTTGTTAGTTATGTTTATTATAATGATTTTGGACTTTGTTGAGGAAGTTGTTGAGTAGAGATTTATTGACCTGAAATAGTGTGAAAAATATTGAATTTTTGTCGATTATCGAATAGAAATAGGGGAGCTGTCGAGGTAGTCAATGTATTCGTCGGGGAGGTCGTCGTAGGCCGTGGCTAGTAAGCGTAACGGAGGAAATGGGAGCTTCCTCTTGGGAATTCTACCGAGGGGTCGTATGCTGGCGACCCACGGTGTGAGTAGGATGTTATTATTACGCTAAGGAGTATATATAATCTGTGGTGTCAGACGCCCCAACTAAAAAGAACGCATCGGTATAAAGCACGAGTCAGACAGAGACACTCCCGGGCCTAAAACGAACGCGACTCAGGTCCATCATACTTTTATAAAAGAAGAAAGAATGTCAACATCAAAATCATAAGCTATGATCATAAGTTAATAACAACTCTTGTAGAATATCTAATAATCATATTAATAAACTTACAAATAAGCAATTGAAGAATCAGAATGATGGTTATTTATAAAAAGCATAACTAAGATGCACATAAAACATGAACACTTCGTTAAATGTGCCACTAGCATTAAGGTGGATGGACTGAAGTCAGGGTTATTTTGGCGAACTTGTTTGCAAAAGTTCATGGTTTTATTACAATTACAACAATAAAATTATTGTAAAAGTGTTTATTAATTTGTGATCATCTACGTATTACAATGGATACATACCAACACCTCAAAAGTTTTGTTAAGGAAGAAAAAATCGATATTTTTGAAGATTTCCATTTAAATACCCCAGTTAAACAAGAATTTCATAACGAGGCCTGTACTGTGAATGAAACAAAACTTTTAAGTGGCCTGGGTTCAATCAAACAAGATATAGTTGACGATTTAAGTACTGATCAAATACTTGAAGAATATAAAGTTTCAGTAAAAACAGAAAGTGGCATTTCTAACTACGTTAATCCACGTTGCATTGGAAACAATTCGAGATATTTAAAAGTGAAATCAAAGAGAACTGAATTAAGAGGTAAGTAAATCTATTATTAGGATAATGCCTTCAATATCACACTTCCAATGCTATCATTGATGTTATACCCATGGACTACTAAATTTGGCCAACACATATCCATATACTATATAATAATTTCTTTGGATTATGGTCAATTATTAATTATTTTGATCGTATAGGTATTTTTATGTTGTCCGTCTATTTACAATATATTTTTATGCACTAAAAATTGTTGATTAATGACACCTATTAATGAATGATGTTCTACCAATCAACAATTTCATTTAATGCAACCCCATACATTGTTATTATACATTTATATTGGCAGTGACTTATGGTGCAGTAGGCTTACCTACTAAAATAGTTAAAAATCAAGTAGCTGTGTTACTACTATCTATCATTGTATATCATTATTTATTTTACTGTATATTTTCTTGAAATTCTATGTTTATTTTGGAATCAATAGTAGGGTTGACGGAAAAGTATTGTAACGAACTCGTGAATTAAAATGGCGATTAACAACTCAAACATTATTGCACTCACTCCTTAAATTATCTCAATTGTTAATCACCCTTATTAATAGAATTGTTCGTTAAATAACTATAAACATAATTATATGTTTTATTGATGTTTTATCATATTTGGTAAGTACTTATTAGTTTAGTATAATGCCACGATAGATTTCCTGACAGAAATGTTACTTGTGGTGGGTTTCTAGAAATATTTATGCAGTGCATACATTATGCTGAGCTTATAGCAAAAGCTGTAATGAGTATGGTTGGAGTTTCTAAGCGCATGTTGTTAACGATAAAATAAATAACTATTTCAAGTATAAATCGGTTCTAGAAACTGGGGGTGAATCCGTCAAATTTATATATATACAAATCAGTTTATAATGTTCTCCGCTATCTTCTAATTTCCAGTCTCCATTGTTCTCGATTGGTCCAGAGATTCTCATCTACTCCTCTTTCTCTGATGTCTCTATCTATTCCTTCTCTCCAACTCAGTCGGGCCTTCCTCTCTTTCTTCTTCCCTGTGGTGTCCAATTTAGTATTTTCTTTGGGATTCTGTCTTCTGCCATTCTTTGAAGGTGTCCATGCCATCTAAGTTGGTTAATTTGTATGTCTTCTGTCATTTTGTGTTTAACATCCATATTTTCTCGAATTCTCTCATTTCTCACTCTTTCCAGTTTTGATTTTCCGGCGGCGCGTCCCCAATAATCCATCTCGGTGGCTTCAAGAGACTTACGAATTTTTTCCTTTAGAGGCCACACTTCACTACCATAGCTGATGACACTTTTCACTATGCTGCTGTAAATTCTATGCTTATTTTCTTTTCACACTGCCTTTTCCCACAAAATACTGTTGAGTTGTCTGATTGCTTGTCTTCCTTGGTTGTTTCTGTGTTTGATTTCTTCATCCAAACTACCGTCATTAGTGATGTGTATTCCAAGATATTTGTATTTTTTACAGTGTTTTATCTGATGTTGTTGTTCCAAGATAAGGTCCTGTTGTTCTCCACCAATGCACATATATTTCGTTTTCTAAAGATTTACCTCCAGCCCCCACTTATTGTATTCTTCAATTAATTCACGGGTCATGTATCCTAAGTCGTCGTACTCTTGAGCTAGGACTATTTGATGATCAGCAAAGCAGGGAGTATATAGTATGTGATTGTTCAGTGGTATTCCCATCTGTTCGCACTTTCTTTTCCATGTTTTCAGATCTTGTTCTAAATAGATTTTAAACAAAGTTGGTGACAAGCAACAACCCTGTGTAAGACCCTTGTTAATGTTGAACCCCTTTGATAATTGCTGCCTTTTCTGTATAAAGTTCTCGAACAACTTTTATCGATGTTATGCTGATGTTGGTTTTCTCAAATTTATTACCACATTCAAATCTAAAAATTGTATGAAAAGCATACAAAATAAATAAAAACCACCAAAGTTTATTAAGACTCCATGAAATTATCACTTACATAGAGAACAACAGTTTCTATTGATTAAATAAAATTAATTTTGAATTTATATATTGAATTCTAACTGTACACTTATTTCTTTTTTTTGTCAATGCTTTGAATTCTAATTGTGAAATATATTTTTAACGCAATTTCAACTGTATCTGCAGGAGGGATAAACAATTATTCGATACTTTGTCTCTTTTAAATGTTCAAGTACATTTTTTAGCGTTTTTACTTGTTTAGATAATCTGTAATTTCTCATACATAAATTCTTAATTTTCTTTTTTTATACCAATATTTTATTTGTTGCTGCTTGAAACATCATATTTGCATCACTTAGAGAATATTCAACGTTTAAAAGGTCTTTATTTCAATCGGTTTTTGTTCCCAAATTACAACATATTCAAGAATAAATATAGCCGATGTCCTGGCAATACTTGAATTTGTTGGGTGCATCTCCAGAGTGTATATGGCTCTTTGCCATATCACTTATAGAATTTAAATGTGTTTCATTAAAATCTCCAAAGTATTTGTATGTAATTGTTTTAGTAGCTGTTTTCTTTTCATGTATTCTAGGCTCTTGGCATGTAGTAAGTGTGGATGTGGAAGTGGGTACTTGTTGAAGAAATTGTAGATAAAGAAATCGTTGACGATCTTTCAATATGTTTTATTTTTTTTGTTTAATAGATAGTTTTTTGCTCGTTTTTTGCTCAGGAAAGTCAAAAATCCTTGGTGCTGCATCTTGTTTTAATTGTCTTTTGCCAAAATAGATTTTAAAATATTCCCTCATGAAGTGTTTGTTACACAAGACGGTATTTTTTTGAAGGAATACATTTGTCTCTTTTAGTGGCAATGATCCATTTTGTCTTAATTTTTTGTCAACAGTAAAAACACAAGAGCTTTTTTTTTATCGGATAAATTTCTCTTTGCAACGAAACAGTTTTGCCAATCACTAATTTTACGAGAAAAACTGACATGATAAAATCGCGACACCGAAGGTGGAGCGATTTTATCTAATGTCAGTTTTTCGAGCAAATTTAGTGATTGGCAAAACTTTGAGTCAAAGAGGAATTTATCTAATAAAAGAAAAGCTCGAGTGTTTTTTGGCAAGATAAATTAACGACAGAATATATGGATGAACAACAACAATAATTGCGACTCATTGTCATTGTGTAAAAGTGACGTCCGCTTACTAGATATTGAGGAAGAGAAGTTTTTATCGCGATAAAAAAGGATGCACCTTTTTTATCGATGGCAAAGTGACAATAACATTTCCAGGTATATGACATTTTAACATTGGAGTTAATTTATCATTGGGAAAACTATAGGTAATTAAAAAACAATATCTAAATATTCACAATTATGTATTTTAACTGATATAACTTTGGCACCAAAATATATCCAGATAACCTAATAATAACAACAAATTCATGAATATACTCATGTAACAATCTTGGACCTTTTGTCATCTAGTGTAACAATTGTTGGTTTTGTACTTCCTTTCTTTTCCCTGCAGTGTGCTGTCACCAGTGCCGTAGGGCACAATAGAGCCGGAAATCCCCTGTGGAGGGACCTCGGGGGGAAGGTGGTTTCCTGGATCGAGCGGAAGGGTATTCGTGGGCCCTCTTGGGCTTATACGATGTGCCAAGCCTGAGTTCTAAGGTTCGTCGTGTCGTCTAGCTGCTGGTATGTCTCCAGGGTTCAATCCAAGTAGGTCGGGTTGAGGGGTTTGTTGGTAAAGGAAACAGTCCGAGTAGAATAGACTTAACCCCGATGCCTACGGTATATGATACAATATATCAATAACGTTATTTTGTCCGGCACTCAAATAGAACTCAAGAGTGTTCCTAAATACAATCGCCCTCTTTTCCAGTCAACGTCCGGTACGGACAACGGAGATCATTCGTCAGAGAACGTGACCAGGGTTTTATTAAACAAGAAAACGATCTAGCGTCTAGTTGCTAACCTTGACCTAGCTAACGGTTACTTCAGTGGCCTCCATAACCTTTGAAATTACGTAATACTAAAATTAGCTGATTATGTATACTGACCTTTCTGCTAACCGAGTGAAAAAACTCCGTTGCGAGTGGGATCGGAGTGATTTACCTGTCTCCGGTTTATATGGGGGATGTGTCCCTCGCAAAAATCCATTGAATACAGTTTTATAGTTATAAGAGAAAGAAAGAAATTATAAAACATACTCTCACTGATTATGGTAGTATATGGTTCAAGCTTCAGTAGTGCACGTATATGGCTAGGATGAATCGTCAGACACAAAAAAATACAACAGAAATCAATACCAATATGTTTTCCAAAAAAAGCAATAGAAAAAAAATTGTCAGGTTCAAAAACTTATGGTTTTAGAAAATCTTTGTCGAACGTCACTAACAAGAAAGAGATTAGCTCTGATGGTAACCTTTTTTTTAATACTTCGCGGCAAACACGTGGGCCGTCGTAAATAGGAGTTCTAGGCGGCACGGTTGATGCCCGTCGACTCTCCCATCGTCCAAATTTCCTTCTATTAATTTGTAATATTTTGCGACGAGTTTAGTTATTCAAAACATCAAATGTAGCTGTGTTTTTGTGCGTCATTCACTTGCCCTTGCTTTATATTTTTTTGTTTTCATAATTGAAGGTTAACTTTAATTAAATTTCTCTATGCTAAGTTGCATAATTCGTCTGTATTTTTTTGATAATCAAAACATCTATGTGTTTTTAATTACGACTTATTTGCGTGACGACCTTGTGGTATGTGTTGTTTTTTTCGTAATTGTTTGATTACCTTTTCTAGCTCTGATAGCGAAACTAGGTCGTTTTATTTATGTTTTCATATTAAATTCAACTTATATTTGATTTAAAGAAAATTATATTCTATACAGGGTGTCCCTAAATTTCCTTGCCATATTTGTGCTTATTACATCAATTCCCCGTTTGTAAAAGTGTTGAGACGTTACACCTTTTTCCTAAACTATATTTTTTAACAAGTGTCTACCTATGAGTGAATTTACATGAAATTTACATTGTTTCTGTTTTGTGCACTTCGGTGTTGCGACACCGTCGACCACGATTTGTGTTTACGTAACGCGCACTTGAGCTCACTCGCGTGTTCGTTTTGAACTGGCACTTGATTCTCAACTGTTGATGTTTTGTCCCTGACCTAGGTCGCGATTATTGACACTCGCGACACTGCTGCTCAGTAGATCATTGATGGGGTGGCTTCTTTCTGTCCAATGTTGCGATCTTGGGTGGCTCGTCTCCTGCTGTGCTATCTGTTCCATTTCTATAGCTTCTTCATCTGGCTTTTGGGTTCTGTGGTGAGAGTGTATCACCTATGCTGTTAGGGAATCTCATATGCTGCATACTAGTGCGATGCCACATCCTACTGTCTGTTGGATGCGAATTCCATTTAAGATCGTGCTTACCATGTACTTCAGTATGTGGAATGTGCAGTATATACCACTTATTACCGAACCTATCTCCATGAACCATTCCCAAGTGTGTTTCAGGGTGCATTCGGCTAGGTTTTTGATTTCTTTGGCGTCAAAAATATTTGATACGGTATATCCTTGGCTGTTGGCGTTCAGTCCGGCTACTCTGCGGGTGATTATGTTTTCGACAGCTTTCCTTTCTGTTCCGAATGTGAGGGTTCTTTGTATGCTAAGTTGCATAATTCGTCTATTTTTTTTATAATCAAAACATCTATGTGTTTTTGATTTCGATGTATTTGCGTGACGACCTTGTGGTATGTGTTGTTTTTTTCGTAATTGTTTGATTAACTTCTCTAGTTCTATTAGCGAAACTAGGTCGTTTTGTTTATTTTTTTATATTAAATTCAACTTATATTTGATTTAAAGAAAATTATATTCTATACAGGGTGTTCCTAAATTTCCTTGCCATATTTGTGCTTATTACACTCACCTGTGGAAGGATATTAATGAATTCGTTGAATATCGTTCAGTGTAGGCAAAAGCGGCACACGATTTCACCATATTTATTTTTATAATTTGCAATAGAACGTTTAATCTTCAAACACTCACTTGTATAAGCTTTATATTTTGCTAATATTGAGTTTAATGTGTTGCTTACCTATGTTGACAACCGTATTTTCAACTCGTTAACGAATGCGTAATCTAATAATACATTCACCAGGACATTATTACGGTTTTATTACGTACAACCTTCACTGTAAATGATGATACATGTAGGTTCATTTTGACAATGTGTTAATTGGTACTCTACAATGCAAGTAGTAAACACTGACGCAGTCTTATCTGTCTCGGTTTCATTAAACCAAAAGCAAGTAGATTAGATTAGATTTTAACGGGGTTACTGTGCACTGAAACCAAAGGTTTATTGTGCCCCCCCTATCAGAGCTGTTGTCGCTACTACTACAGCTCGCCTTCCAGTTCCAAGGTTCTAATGAACTCTAGTATTTGGGACGGCTTCAGCGAGGTTAGGTCCTCACTCTTACAAGTTTCTTGTCCAAAGCATTTCTTGCGTTGGCTTGCAATGGCGAGGCATTCCAGAACTAGGTGATCAGGAGTTTCATCCTCCTCCCCACAGAATCTACATTCGTCAATCTCTGCTTCCTAAGGCGGCAGTGTCCTGTAAGAAATCCCGTGAGGAGATGTAGCTTATCTTTACCAAGGTCCAAATATTTTTTGGACCTAGCAGTGTCAAAGTTCCCCAGGAACTTTTTGGAATGTTCCAACCCGGGAAGGCACCGCCAGAGTGCTTCTCTTTCGGTTTCCTCTTTCTTCCGAAACTCTTTCTTGTAGGAGCATTTTTATACACCACAGAAGGGCTCCGGGCCAATAAAGGGCATTTGTGCTCCTTTCCTGGCAAGTGTATTGGCCTCTTCATTTCCCGTGATTCCCGAGTGACCAGGAACCCAGACTAAAGAGACCTTGTTATTCTTGCCTAATTCATCAAGTTTTCTTCGGCACTCCCATGCCAACTTTGAATCAATGACATGGGAGCTTAATGCTTTGATAGCTGCTTGACTATCAGAATGGATCGATATGTCACATCTCTGGTAGTTTCTTTCTAGGTTCATTTCCACGCATCTTTCAATCGCAAGTATTTCTGCCTGAAAGACGCTCGGGAAGGAGCCTAACGATAATGAGTATCTGGTGCCAGGCCCAATTACTCCAGCGCCTGCTCCGATGGTGGTTTTTGAACCATCTGTATACCATCTAATGGTGTTTTCTTTGAGAGTTTGGGTGGTGTATTCCCTTTCCCAGTCTCTCCTCGTATTTAGCATCGTAGTGAAATTCTTTTCGATGCTTACTTTCCTGATCATTTCGTCTCTGGGAAGATTCGCTAATGAGGTGTATCTTGTCAGAGAGGACCAAGCTCCCTGATTTTTAATACTCTCATTGCCTGAATCTTCCTTAGATATTCTAAGAATTGCCTCTTGGGCAGATCTTTCTATCACCAGATGTAGAGGTGTGAGATCTGTAATGATCTCAAGTGCCCTAGTTGGACACGTTCTCATAGCTCCAGTGATGCACACACAGGCAAGCCTTTGAACTTTATCGAGGGTTTTCCTCGTGCTGTACTGACTTGCTTTTGTGTGCCAAACTATTGCCCCATACGTAATTGCTGGTCTCACAATCATGGCGTACATCCATCGCAGTATTTTTGGGTTATAGCCCCACCTCTTACCAGCTAGATTTCTGCACGCCATCAAAGCTCTTATTGCTTTACTAGCAGTTATTTCAATATGCTTATTCCACAGAAGCTTACTGTCTAGGGTTATCCCTAGATATTTAACCTCCGATTTCCATTCTATGATTTCCCCATTTAAGGATATGGGTTTCATGGCTGGAAGTGTTCTTTTCCGGGTAAATGGAATTACTATGGTCTTGCTTGGGTTAATGTTTAGCCCCACTGACAAGCACCATTGCTCAATGATTCTGAGGCCCTTTTGTAATAAATCACACAAGGTGCTCTCGAACTTGCCTCTGACTATTAATACAATGTCATCGGCGTAGCCCATACATTCGAAGCCAAGCTCCGTTAGCCTGTAGAGCAACTCATCTACTACGAGGCTCCATAGAAGGGGAGATATCACTCCCCCTTGAGGTGTCCCCCGAGTGGCTTTAACTGAGGTGGTTTGATTCCCCACCTGTGTCTCAGCTATCCTCGTTGTCAACAACTCATACATCCATTTTACAATGGTTTCATTCACTCCTCTCCTTTTTAGTGCTTCTTTGACAAACACATGAGTTGTGTTGTCAAAGGCCCCTGATATATCCGGGAATGCACACATTGCGATTTCTTTGTTGTTCAGAGTTCTCTGGATGACTTCTGTCAGCTGATACAGAGCCGTCTCAGTTGATCGACCCGCTCTGTAGGCATGCTGACATTTATGAAGTGGTATATTCTCCAGATTCTCTGTTCTTATGTAGTTATCCACTACTTTCTCCATCGATTTGAGTAGAAACGATGTTAGACAGATGGGTCTAAAAGATCGGGGATCAGTCCCATCTTTTTTCCCTATTTTTGGTATGAAGGTTACCCTTGCCCTTCTCCATTTTCTAGGTATTAGACCCACTGCTAGACTGCTTCTTGTAATCTTCAGCAGGTGAGGAAGAATCTCCTCTATCCCTTGCTGTAGGAGTGCTGGAAATATTCCATCCACTCCTGGCAAGTAGCTTGACAGCTTTCTAAATCATACACGGTATAATTGTGACAGCACAACTTAGTAGAAAAAAAATTGCCCCAGCTTGAACGAAAGGACAAAACTTTACTGCTGTTGGTCAATAGTTGAAATATGGCCTTCTTTGTTAATCATTATGGTTTATTTATCTGTATTTTTTCTTCTTATTACTTACATGAGTATTCCATTCATCATCTGGTAACTAACCTACTTCATGTGTACATACACCACATTTTTAATAGGGTGTATAGATATATTCTATGAATAAAATATGTTAGAGACGAGTGTACTTGATAATAATCCTCTGTCTTCCTCTTTACATGCATTTTTGTACATTATAAAAAGTTGATTTTAACTATGGATAATGGGCTCCAAATATCGTTTTGTTAAATTAAAATGTCCGTAATGGCAACTTGGGCAGCTTTGCGAAAAAGTTTTTTTTTTAATTGTTTGTAAAATTCTCTAGTTGATATTTTTCTTATTTAATTGGAAAAGTCAGTATTGCTACTTATCACGCTATCACTTCTTTTAATCCAGTCATGAACTGAGTATTCACCTACAGCTAGTGTTTGCAAAGACATGTTTTTACAAACATAAAAAAATTTGTCACTTATAGTTAAGAAATATATTAAGGTGAATCCTCATCTACTATGTTCATTTGAAATGTACACTCGTTTTTTAGGAATTATTGTAACATGATTAACAACAAATATTTTTCGATGATCCTAGTTTGTAGTTCTCCAAAATCTATCAAATATTTCAGTGCTTTGTGCTTCTGTAATTTCTGAGTCTTGTTTTGATTTTATTCTAATGCATTCTTTGGATTTCCACAGAGCTCACATTTTTCTATCCTCTCTTGGTACATTGTGATATACTTTTCCTTTTTTAGATCTGCTGTAACCAGTGTACAGTTCACCCTCTTTTGGTAATCGTTTAGACTTGTTTTTTGCGCAACTCTTGGGATCCGCCTTTAGTCCTCTTTTTCTTCCTTCTAGGTTATTAACATGGCAATTTTCTTCTATTGGATCTACTAAATTACCATCAGTGACAATTGTCGTTGTATCATTAATATTTTCATTATCACTTTCATCATTTGGAACGTAGTGTTTGTCATTAAGGTCATCAACATCATCATCATGGTTACGGAAGCCAAAGTCTGCTTTGTTCTCTGGTATATTACCTCCTGCAGGAATATCAGTGGCAATTTCAGGGACCGCAATTGGATTATCCAATATTGTTGATAACATCTTCAATAAAATTGGATGGCATTTCATTAATTACTACATCATACATGAATTCATGTTCAATAACATCAGAATAATTTGGGTGTATATGCATAATCTGACCACATTCCGTTCCACCACTACAATAATTATTTGTAGTAATGTTAGAAAATTCCGTGTTAATTTGTACACTTTTCTGATCATTATGGGTTTCACCACTGCTGATATCAGTGATTCCAATAGAATTCTCTCCAATTATTAAGTTGTTTAGTAACTGAACGTGGATTATCAGAATATTTTGTTAAGGCAGATGAATCTCCTTGTCCGATATTACCAGTTCATTTGAGTATTATAAGGTACACAATTTTTGAGATTAAGGATCTATCACAAACAGAATAAGTATTCTCTTACTCACGTTTATCCTTATTTATCTTCAATATCCTTAATATTTTCATGCCTCTCCATCCCGACATGTTAAAGTTGTAGTAATATAACAGGCAATCACAAACTCACTTATAGATACTTGCAACTAAACTAATTATATCAAAGTGTGTTATATGAGATACTGACTGTTCAATGTGTGGGATGCGTATTATTCTATACAGAATATGCACTGGGTCATGAGCTTTTGTTTTCAGTGGTACTCATGTTTGGTTTACAGGTGTTAGAAAACTGTCTTTTATGAATAATTTTACTGCTTAGGGCTTACCAGGTATTGCTATTCTCAAGAACGTTGTTCACATTTTCCAAAACCGTTATAATCTAAATTTTGAAAATTTGTGGGTTACTAGGTAGTAGTATTAATTTCACAGATGATATCTATATATATAAAAATGAATTGCTGTTCGTTAGTCTCACTAAAACTCGAGAACGGCTGAACGGATTTATCTTATCTTAGTCTTGAAATGTTCGTGGAGGTCTAGGGAAGGTTTAAAAGGCGAGAAAAAATCGAATAATTTCCGGGAAACCCCTAAAAACAGCCCTTTTCTATTTCCCATACGAACATATATATAAAAATGAATTGCTGTTCGTTAGTCTCACTAAAACTATCTTATCTTAGTCTTGAAATGTTCGTGGAGGTCTGGGGAAGGTTTAAAAGGCGAGAAAAAAATCAAATAATTTCCAGGAAAACCCTAAAAACAGCCCTTTTCTATTTCCCATACAAACTAGAGTCAATTTGAATTTTATTGCTATTCAATAAAGTTCATATTAAATTATAATCACTCACT
Source organism: Galeruca laticollis (assembly GCA_963921935.1). NCBI lineage: Eukaryota > Metazoa > Arthropoda > Insecta > Coleoptera > Chrysomelidae > Galeruca > Galeruca laticollis. The sequence continues at coordinate 22,906,013 of OY998185.1, read as the reverse complement.
GTTGTCTAAGAAATTTAGGTGTGTTCCTAACGTCAAATAGTCAATTTGCAATTTATTACCGCTGCATAAAGTTCAAATTCAATCATATCTATGAAAATAGTCTTCGCGTGCGCTTTGGAGGATCTAATGTCGTGTTCCGAAAATAAACAAAAGTGAATCGCGAACGCGACAAAAAATGTAATAAACTATTAGTAGTGATTTCCAATTAATTTGGTCGGCTTCGCGAAACTTAATTTTAGCTAACTTCAGTTGTAACTGTATCAGATTATTTTTTTAAGTTTGATAAATCTTAAGTTTTGTCACAAATTAAGTTTCTGAACATAACCATAATGTTTGACATTAGATTTGACAACTAACTAATATGTCAATCATTCTGTCGCACTTCAGAACACGGAGGTTTATGGCTTAAAGGTAAACTCCAAAAAAATAAATAAAAAAATCAGAACAAGGAAAAAAGTATTACGATTGACGATATTGTGTTACGATATTCTATGAGTGCATCCTTCTATCTTTGTGAGTGACGATTACCGCTACGTGCGCGAGAACTTTCTTTACTTTTGTGATCCTTTGTGATAGTGATATTCCAAGTAGTGTGCTCTTTTTTTCTTGATATTTTGTGATAGTAACACTTTACTGTTAAGTGAGCGAGAAATTTTCTCACTTTGATTAATTACGTTACGATGCCGAGGAGAAGACGACCTGACTTAGGTCGTCGCAGTCAATCAAATGTGCGAAGAGCTACCTCACGTGCTAACCGCACTGATGACCAGAGAGAGACAGATCAATAAAATAGTCGTATTGCTATGTCAGAATTGCGTTATTTAGTGAGTGACAATGAAGTGGATAGGCTTAGAATGTAACGAGTTCGTGCACATCAAACACAACAACAGCGAGCACGACATAATGAAATTGAGCGAATCCGCAGACGCACTGCTCCTGTGATTCTTGAACGAGCTGCATTCCACTATGATCCGGCAATTGATTATTGTGCCGACAAATCGGTAACAATTGGGGAAATGAAAATAATTTGTAAATTTTGTAAGGCGTTAAAATACACTGGTGAATCTACTGGATTATGTTGTGCTGGAGGCAAAGTAAAATTACCACAATTGGTCCCACCACCAGATCCTTTACGCTCTTTAGTTTCTGGGATTGGAAATGATTCTAAGCACTTCTTGGCCAACATTCAGAAATATAACAACTGTTTCCAGATGACATCATTTGGCGGTACACATATTATACAGGACAATTTCATGCCCACTTTCAAGGTATGATACCAGAATATTTTTTTATAATATTCAAGTTTGTACTAAAATATATATACAGCGTGTAACGGAAGGGGGTATCAACCCTGAAGGAGGTGAATGTGCTCATGAAACTCAACAACTTTCCCCAAAGAACATAGGTCGAAATATGAAAAAAAAATTTGGCCCTTCCATAGTAAATCAATCAGCTGGTAGTCAGTTTTGTAAGGGAGGGCCAAATTTTTTTTTCATATTTCGACCTATGTTCTTTGGGGAAAGTTGTTGAGTTTCATGAGCACATTCACCTCCTTCAGGGTTAGGTTAGGTAAGTAAGCAACATGATGTGTCGAAAATAATAATAAAACTTCATGCTTCATTAAAAAAATGCTTTTTTATTCAATACGTTTTGTTTGTTTTGAAATTAATTTATACAAAAGTTTAGGTCTTTTATTTATCGATTGAGGCAGTACGAAGTCTGCCGGGTCAGCTAGTATAGAATAAATACGAGGGAAGTAGGAGTAGTAATAATCTTGCGAAAATATATAAACACTTCCTTCTAATGTCCCCTAATTCCACCGATGGTGAAAATTCTGTTACAATTTTATAACAATAATTAGAAGTTCAACTATGAGGAATTGTTACGATTTAAGCCTACCTATATATGTCAACTTACCATTTGTAAATATTTATTAGAAATTAAAACCAAGACGGTTGGCATAAAGGATATACATATTAATTCTAGCCTTATTCAGTCAACATTTTGAGATATTTGAAAAGTTTCTCCCATTTCAAAAAAGCAAATGTTCATACTAAGTGATCTTTCACCTCGGTACGGCTTTATCGGCACACCAAACTGTACTTGTCGTTTATACTGGATCACAATATATTTTTTTGATGGTATGGGGGGGGGGGGGGGGCAGGTTAATGGCAAGCTGGAACCACCATTTTTCACGCTATTTCCGGCGAAACAGTTAGGCACTAAAATTAGGACTGGGGTACTAAATTAGCACCTAAATAGCATTAAATTTTTGACTGTTTGCGAACTTGATTTGCGATGGTGAGGGGTCTCGGTTAATAGAGGTTGCTGACCCGAACAGGTGTCTGAATATATGATGACGTGGGCGAAAACAGATGAGCAATACACAAGTTTTTTTAAATAAACATTTGCTGAGAACCTCTTCCACTGATTGCATTATGCCACTTGTAGCACTCTGTACGGTATTCTTGAGAGCAATCATGTGTTTTCAGGTTATAGGTCATCAAAAATCATTTATAGATCGAGATGTTAGCTATAAGGGATTGAATATCCAGAACTTGTAGCACATCAAAGACGAATACAATTTTGCTTTGTCCCAACATTTCCACCCTCATCTAGATTTGGGTGCGCCTGCTTTATCTTCTGAATTCGTTTACTGATTCGAGTTGAGTTTTCGGTTGCTTAAACTTGTAACCAATTTTTCTGAATTCTTCGTCAAACATGCTGTATGATGCTGTAAAAAGTCCTTAAACGCACTGAAATATTATCTTACATACTAAAAAGTAACTGATATATTGGTAGGTTCATCTAAAGTATGGCATTTTGCTCGGCAACATATTTACTTGAATTATACAGCCAGTATAGTTTTCTTTTCCTTATTCACGTATTCTTGTAGTTCCCGATCCCACTGCATTTTTCTCTTTTGTATTTTCAGGTTATCTTCCTCAGCAAAAATTGCATGTATTTTGTTACCTGCGTAAATGATATTTCAACATGCAATGGACAACAACGCATATATTTATGTCAGGTTTATTATCAATATATACCACATTCATGAACTTCACCCGCCTGCTTTAAAACTAAAATTAAAATTGCTTAAATGAGTCAATGTCTTCATCATCACAATTTTGATTAAAATCTCTGTCGACTATAGAGCCATCGGCGTCACTGTCTTCGTTGGTATTTTTTGATGTGCACAAATCAATTGGCTCAAGATTTGTATATGCCTTTCCTGTACCTAATTAATAATACCACGTCTGCATTAAAAACAACTAAAATTAAGCTTTAAAAGTAGAGCTTCTAAAATTCATTAGAAAATTTACTGTTATAATATTGGAATACAAAACTAGCTTTAAAATTAAGAAAATCGATAGCAGTTTTATCTCAGTAAAAGTCGGACATGTCAAAACATGATATTATGTTTACATATCAAGTTTAGCTATAACTTTATTATGGGCCTGTAGACATATCAGTATTCGCCAATAGTGTTTTGTAGATTCTAAATAAATTTTAGACATATCAGCTTCAGCCATCGCAAGCTCTACATCTTTATAGACATATTAACATAAAAATCTCATTTTTGGAAAACATTGCTGACATATCAGCTTTTGCCTTGTACCGACATATTTTGTATTTTAGTTTTGTTTAATGTTATCACCATTGAAAATATATATATGTTGTTGGAACTTTGTATTTATTACAAGAATTTGAAATCTTAGAAAACCAGTTAAAATTTTCTTTTGCAGGACTACAGAAAAATGGAAAACACCTAAATCCAATTACTATTTCTGGGATTATAATCTGTGGGTTTTGTGGAAATTTATACACAAACCAGATAGAATTTGTTTTCCACTTTTCTACAAATCATTGTATGAAACAAAAGAAAATACTATATAAAACAAAATTTCACCAGAAAAATATAAGTTGCAGAAAAAAGCAAGTAACTCACGTGGACTTTTTCAGAAATCTTGATGAAGACGTTAAAAATAAAATGGAAATAATTGAACATGATTTGAAAGCAGAGTTGCATGATATCGGATTCATTGATAGTTTCAAGTTGAGTATAGATGAAGATCAGAAGTTGAAGAGAAATGACTTAAACAGAAATTTACTTGGACATGTAGAAGAAAAACCATTCAAGTGTGAGAAATGTTCGAAAACTTTTTCACATAAATGTAATTTAAATATACATTTACATAATCACTCAGGAGAAAAACCAACCAAATGTGCCATTTGTTTAAAAACCTTTTCACTAATAATTCAATTGAAATCACATTTGCGTAGTCACATAGGGGGAAGGCCATTCAAATGTGATATTTGTTTGAAAACTTTTACACATAAAAATGGTTTGAATGCACATTTGTTTGGTCACACAGGAGAAAAGTCATTCAAATGTCAGATTTGTCTGAAAACTTTTTCACAGAAAAGTAACTTGAATTCACATTTGCTTAGTCACGTAGGTGAAAAGCCATTCAAATGTGACATCTGGTTGAAATCATTTTCACTAAAAGAAACTTTAAAGGGACATTTCCGTAGTCGCACGGGAGAAAAGCCATTTAAATGTGACATTTGCTCGAAAACTTTTTCATATAGAACTAATTTGATTTCACATATGTATCTTCATACAGGAGAAAATCTATTCGAATGTAACATTTGTTTGAAAAAATTTTCACAGAAAAGTAACTTAAATACACATTTGCTTAGTCACACAGGAGAAAAGCCATTCAAATGTGACATTTGTTTGAAATCGTTTTCTTGCAGTGGTAACTTGAATTCACATTTGCGTAGTCACACAGGAGAAAAGCCATTCAAATGTGATATTTGTTTGAAATCGTTTTCATGCAGTGGTAACTTGAATTCACATTTGCGTAGTCACACAGGAGAAAAGCCATTCAAATGTGATATTTGTGTGAAAACCTTTACACATAAAATTAGTTTGAATAAACATTTGCTTAGTCACACAGGAGAAAAGCCATTCAAATGTGACATTTGTTCGAAAACCTTTTCACAAAAAAGTAACTTAAACACACATTTGCTTAGTCACACAGGAGAAAAGCCATTCAAATGTGATATTTGTTCCAAAACTCTTTCACGGAAAGATCATTTGAATTCACATTTGCGTAGTCACACAGGAGAAAAGCCATTTAAATGTGACATTTGTTTGAAATTGTTTTCTTGCAGTGTTAACTTGAATTCACATTTGCGTTGTCACACAGGAGAAAAGCCATTCAAATGTGATATTTGTTTGAAAACTTTTACACATAAAATTAGTTTGAATAAACATTTTCTTAGTCACACAGGAGAAAAGCCATTTAAATGTGACATTTGTTTGAAAACTTTTTCACAAAAAAGTAACTTAAACACACATTTGCTTATTCACACAGGAGAAAAGCCATTCAAATGTCACATTTGCTTGAAAACTTTTTCACGGAAATGTAGTTTGAATACACATTCGCGTAGTCACACAGGAGAAAAGCCATTCAAATGTGACATTTGTTTGAAAACATTTTCACAAAAAATTCATTTGAATTTACATTTGCGTAGTCACACAGGAGTAAAGCCATCAAATGTGATACTTGTTTGAAAACTTTTACACATAAAATTAGTGTGTACACACATTTGCTTAGTCGAACAGGAGAAAAGCCATCAAATGTGACAATTGTTTGATAACTTTTTCACGGAAAAGTAGTTTGAAAACACATTTGCGTACGTAGTCACTCAGGAGAAAAGCCATCAAATGTGATATTTCTCTTTTTCTCAGTCAATTAATTTGAAATCACATTTGCAAAGTCACACCGGTGGGAAGCAATTCAAGTGTGACATTTGCATGGGATCTTTTGTTCGTGGAAAACTAGTTTAATTACGCAAATTTGTGTAGTTACACAGGAGAAAACTAGTTGACTGGCACTTTTATGTATTCACACAGGAGAGAAGATATTCAAGTGACATTTGCACGGGATCTTTTTCGTGGAATACTAGTTTAATTACACATTTGTGTAGTCACACTGAAGAAAACTAGCTGAATTGCACATTCAAGTGTGACATTTGTTCGGAAAAATAACAAATTTGTGTAGACATATAGGAGAACAGCCATGTGATATTTGTTCGAGACCGTTCACATGGAAAAGAAGTTTAATCACACATCTACATATTCACACAGGAGATAAGCCATTGTGACATTTTTATAGAACTGTTTTCATAGAAAATTCATTTATTATAACAGTTGCCAATCACTCAGGATACAAGACGTGCAAACGGCTTAAATAATCGTTTATAATGTATGTACCAACATGGAATATTATTTGCATGATTTTCACTGTTATCATACTGTCTATAAACTTGATAAAAAATAAATCCCTCTGATGTTTTTATGTATAACTATTATTAGGTTGGTTTTAAGATTTTTTATTAGAATAAAAGAACGTTTTTACAAAAGATATACTTTTATTCTATCTTCTTTTAATAATTCATAAATCACAATTTTAATTGAAGTATGTAAATTCAACTTTAAAATATAAACCAAACCCATTCCATAGCGCAAAATGAAATTTTCTACAAACGCTTTAGCAAACTGTTGGTTTCCTTATTTTGAATAAGATAGCTGCTAAGACGTTCTCAGACCTTTTCTTCAATCCGGCCACCCTGCCAGAAAACGCTTCACTGCCTTCGACGAGAATTACAGTCGAACATATAGCGTGCCGGGAGTATGCAGAAGTAAAATAAAATACATACTATCTTTAAGGTATAAATTGTTCTATTTACAGTTTGGTAATCAAAGTAAAAATGTGTATTTATATTAATACAATGATACCAAACCAAACTAGTCCTTCAAGCCAGATTTATTCTAAGAGAAAAGTACAGCCAGTGAGACCGTTTTATCGATGCTTACTCTCGGATGGGAGAAGAAAAACGTTGTTCATTTGAAACTTTGTGGATACACGTAAGTCGTTCCAATTTTAATTCCTCTTTTCTATATATCTTTATTTATAGAGCGGAGTGCTTTGTATTTTAGTTAACTGTTCGATTAAGATTAATTATTTGATAATCAATAATTTCTGTTGATCAGATAGATCTAACAATTAAAGGCCAAACGTGGTCCGATAAAATTTCTAATTTCACGATTTAATCTGATTAAATTTAAATAACACAAACATATTCGGTTTTTATTTTGGATCTTACAATATTTATAGATTTACAATATTCTGAATAGACTCTATGCATTACTGCTTAACGTACATTATCCATTGACGTAACTCCTTCGCCCTAAGAGAGAACTATGGGGATGGACAAAACTTCGACGTGAGCGGATTTTTTTAAAACATCTTCTTCACTTGTTGTTTCCCGTTTGGGTTGACTTTTCTTCTTTCTAATGTTAAATATTAGGTAGATAATGCAGGCTGTAACTATAAAGTATCATAAGACCAGAAAGTATTTGGAATTACAAAAAAATCAATTAATAATATTTTTATTTAAACAACTTACAATATTTCCTACGAAAGAAAACTAGAATCAAAAGGTGTGTAACCGTATTCCAAAACCCTGAGTATAATGAAAATTCGTGTTAGAATAGAGGCAGAAGAAGGTGCCGTAAATCAGCCTACCTCGTCAAAAGGTCGCTGTTATTTGTGTCCTAGGGCTAAAAATAGCAAAATGAGATCAAAATGTTCTATCTGCAAAAAAATTACACGCAGCGCACATTTCTAAAAGAAAATTGTACGTGTCAAATGTGAAAAATAATTACTTTTGTGAGTACTTTCTGTTTAATAGGTAAATTTAAAGATTATATATATATATATATATATATATATATATATATATATATATATATATATATATATATATATATGTTGCGTTGGGGCCAAAGATTATATTAATAACTATAAGTGCTCAAACTGACTCACCTGATGCCTCTTGTAGCCGTAACTCGGAGTGCACTCACAAAAGTAGTCACAATAATTATTCGTATTCAGCGTAGCGGTACAGTTCGTTCTACCTATATCGTTAGACTAGTTTAAATACTCCGTTTTGACAAAGACGATATGACAGTACATTTAAAACAGAGCCGGCTTGAGCAACTTTGCATACTTTAACTAAAAGTATTGAGAAGGCCATTTTAGACGCAACATTTCCTGCCCGGGAAAAAGGTTTAATAAATAAACAGAAAAAGCAAAAAAAATTAAAATTACCTAACTTTACCCCCATAACCAATAAGTGATTAGTTTAGCGACTAATCGTATTCTAAACACTGATCAAAGTAAAAGAAAATTAAAATAAATCTTAGAGAAATAACAAAACAAAACAAAAGCATTTGGCAACTACGGAACTATTCAAGAGGGAGAGGGCATAACTTGACCAATGGCCTTTTTATTTCTCCCTTAGAAGTTTTTACTGTGGCAACTGTTTTGTCTTCTCCGGGATACAGTTTGGTAATGCGTCCTAGTATCCACTCCGAAGGAGGTAAATTGTCTGCTTTAACAAGTACGAGCGTGCCGACGGTCGGCGGAATACTAGCCTTTAACCATTTAGAACATTGTTGTAAAGTATGTAAATATTCATTATGCCAACGTCGCCAGAAGTCTTGGTGCAGCTTTTGTAATAACTGCCACCGCGAAAGCCTATTGAGCGGTACATTGTTATAATCAAGAACAGGAATAGCTGACACTGGTTCCAATGTAAGAAAATGCGCAGGTGTCAAAGCCTGTATATCATCTATATCGGACGTCATTGGTATTAATTGGCGCGAATTAAGAATCGATTCTATTAATGTCAAAACCGTATAGAATTCTTCATATGTTAATATTTGATCGCCTAGCACACGTGAAAGATGGGATTTTACACCTTTTACACCCGCCTCTACCAAATCGTTAAAGTGGGGTGCGCCTGCGGGCGAGGGATGCCATTGAATTGTTTCATGAGCGGATGCCTGTTGCATAAGTCTTAAGAGTTCATGACGAGCCCCCATGAAGTTGGTGCCACAATCGCTATGCAAATGTGATATCCTCCCCCGGCTAGCGATTAAATGTTGTGAAGTGGCCAAAAAAGTTTCTGTAGACAAATCACTTGCCAGTTCCAAATGAATTGCTTTAGTAGCGAAACATACAAAAATGCATAAATAAGCTTTACGCGTGCGAACACCTCGATACCGAGTCATTACGATATTAAAAGGTCCACCAAAATCGACTGCAGATCGTGAAAACGGTTTAATTTGAGAAATTCTTGAAACCGGCAAATTTCCCATGGGTGGTTGATAGTTTCGAGGATTAACTTTCCAACACCTGATGCATTTGGATAAAACAGAGTTAATTGTTCTCTTAGCAGATAAAATCCAAAATTGTTGATATAACAAATAATAGGTTGTGCAAAAACCTGTATGATAAAAACTTTCATGAAAATGGCGAATAAGTAATGTGGATAACTGACAATTGCGGGGTAATAAAATGGGATGTTTAGCGGAATATGAAAGTGGAGCATTTTTCAAACGTCCTCCTACTCTAAGGATGTTATCCTCATCCACAAAAACTTGTAGCTTGCGAAGCGGTTTAGAAAATTTTTATTATTTAATTCGTCAATAAAATAAACGTGTTGAGTATACTTAACAAGTAGTAATAAGGCGGCATGTTTTTCAGAAGACGAAAGAGCGCCTAAACATTTTTCTTGTCTGTTCTGCAGGTTAAATACGAAACGAAGTATATAGGAAACAACATTTCTTAGGGTCGAAAAGGAAGAAAAGCGGTTTAACAGATCGGGTAGAAAATTGTGATCTTCAGTTAACGCAAATAATAAAAGTTTATTTTCTTCATCGCAAATAATTTTACTAGTTTTAGAAGATATGTGAAATTTGGGCCAATGGTGGGAAGAGTGCAATAAAAAAGATGGTCCTGTAAACCATATAGCATGTGCTGATAGCTCAGAGGGTAAGGCTCCTCTGGAGCGACATCCGCGGGATTATTGATAGACTCAACATAATTTCAACATGATGAAGATACATTTTCTTGAATAAAGGAAACTCTGTTGGAAATGAAGGGTTTATATTTGCGGGGCGATCCATTGATCCAATATAAAACAATTTGAGAATCCGACCAGGCACAAATTTTATCGAACTCAATATATCCAGCGAAACATTTCTGAACATAAATTAATAATTTGGTAAGTAAAACAGCTGCAGAAAGCTCTAGTCTTGGAATGGTAAGCTTATTGGTCGGAGCTATTTTTGATTTTGCACAAACAAAACTGGTATGGATAGTATTGGCTTGGTTACACATCCGTAACCTTTTTCACTTGCGTCACTAAACCCATGCAACTGATAATTGCAAAAAACATCTGAACTGAATTTATGTCCAAAAAATCGTGGTATTTGAATATTTGCCAAAGAGGACAGATCTGAGCAATATTTTTTCCAGGCAGAAATCACATCTTCACAGGGGACATCATCCCAGCCGATACGGGACAGCCATAGCGTTTGAATAAGGTATTTACAATAGAAGGTTATGGGAGAAATGAATCCCAAAGGATCATAAACTTTTGCTAATTCCGATAATAAAGAGCGTTTTGTACATTTAAACTCAGGTTGTGTATTGATCTTAAAAGAAAAACAATCACTTTGGGGATGCCACTCTAAACCCAACACTTTCAGCGAATTAGACGAAAAATCATGCGGATGTTGAGACAAGTGAGATTGTGGTAAATCAGAAAGCAATGTCAGATTATTACTAGACCATTTCCTTAATTCGAAGCCTCCCAACTTCATGAGTGAAACAAGCTCCGAAACCAACTTAAATGCAAGATCCATAGTAGGGCAAGACGTGACAATATCATCTATATAACAAAAATTGCGAATAACGTGTGCGGCCAAAGGAAATTTTTCACCTTTATCTTGAATTAACTGTTGGAGACACCGAAGAGCCAAAAACGGCGAACTGTTAAGCCCATACGTTAGTCGAGTTAAGCGATAATCTTGGACCTCTTCGTCAGGTGAAAACCTCCAAAGAATTCTTTGATAATTACAATGAGCGGGATTCACAAAAATCATGCGATACATTTGTTTAATGTCTGCACAAACAGTATAGCGATATAAACGAAATAATAAAATCGACACAATATCGTGCTGGAATTTTGGACCAACAAATAAATTGTCGTTTAGCGATGTTTGATTGGGTAAGTGCGCAGTTGCATTAAAAACAACCCCAAGCTTGGTTGTGAGACTGTGCGGTTTTACAACTGCATGATGGGGAATATAATAAGAATGGGTAGGAACTGTCTTATCTTTGATCAATTCCATATGGCCTAAATCGAGGTATTCCTTTAAAAAATCAGAATATTGCAAATATAAATGAGCGCACTTAAGCAACCGGCGTTCAAGCGAATAAAAGCGGGATAAAGCTAAAGTGCGCATGCCAGGAAACATTAGCAAAAAATCTTGTTTAAAAGGAAGTGCAACCATATAATTTCCCTCCTTCACACGACTATGAGTTTCAACAAATATTTTTTCACAAATATCAACTTTATTTGCAGTATCGATTACTTCTGGAACACTTTCGACTTCCCAAAAGTACTATTTAAAGCACTCTTTTCGACAAAGTTGCAATAAGTAGTGGTAGGTGAAGTATTTTGAGTTTTACCTAGAATTACATAACCAAATATTGTATTGAGAGCGTCTGGAGTGGACTCATTTCCAGAAATTGGACCATTACAAATAATTTTGGAGAATACATCTGCCCCGAGAAGGACATCAATCTTCCCAGGCTTAAAAAATTCAGATCCGCTAGGGTTAAGTTCGAGATATGATTCCAACCTTTTACGGCAATCATACAGTCGGGAAGTTCATCACAGATTTTTTTAACTATTGTAGCCTCAACGTTTAGTACCGGCGAGGGCAACCTTACTGGTTTGCATGCAAAGACTATTTTAGCAGTATCAAGAGTTGAGGACATAGAGCCTAAGCCCTTTATATCGAGAAGATAAGCAGATTTGGGAACACCCAGAGTTTTAGCGGCTTTTTCGGTTATGAAGGAGCTCATGCTACCCGAATCAAGAAGGCACCGATAAGTATGATAATTTTCTAAATGATCCATGACATCTAGGTAGGCAGTTGCTAACAGAGTGCGAGAAGTTTCAGTGACAATTCCCTGACCAACAAAAGCAGTGTCGATATTTGGATTTGGCGGAATCATATTAGGATTAGTATTCGAATTAGCGGAAATGCGATTTTCAACATTGGTTGAATTAGTACTAATGCGCTTTGGCGTTCGATCAAAATGTAATAAACTGTGATGCGAACTAGAATTGCAATGTCGGCATCTGTGTGTCGAACGACAGTTTCTAAGATCATGCAACGAACTTAGACAATTAAAACATGAGCGATTTGCTTTACAGAAACTATGTATTTCTGACTGCGACTTCTTATTAAAATTTTCACATTTATATAAAGAATGCGGTTGATTACACAACAAACAATTTCTTGCAGGCGATTTCGCGTTTTCATTGGCATTGTTACTCAAAAATACACGAGTAGCGCGGGATTGAGGTTTGTATTTAATTGCGGTTGAAGAAGAACCCGAGTGTTCACTTAAGAGGACATTATCATATGCTAGATATTGTTCCGTTAAAAAAGTTATTAAAGTTTTGTAACTAGGTACCGTAGTTGATGAGTTAGTCAACTCAAAGCGTAACTTCGTATCGTCATCTAACCTTCTAATAATCATCATCGCGAGAACAAAGTCCCATTGCGCCACAGGAAAATCCATGACTTCAAGAGCTGCGAGATTTTCCTCAAAAGTATCTACTAATTTTTCCAGCGCGTTTGGATTATTTGCCTCAATTTTTGTAGTGGCTTCGATTCCATGCCAATGTGCTTGAGCACATTTTCTAGCATTAAAATATCGTTTAATTAGTGTATCATACGCAATTTTATAATTATCTGCTGTGTTCGGCAAGTGTTTTATTAAAGCCAGCGGCTTAGATTCTAACGAACTAATCAAATAATTAAATTTTTCTACCTCTGACAAACTAGTTTTATTATGCACTAAATTATTAAAATGATCAATAAACGAACGAAATTCTTTATAGTCTCCTTTGAACTTTTTCAACTCAATTTTTATTGATACATGAAGGTAATTCAGGACCACTGTACATACCTCAAATTTTGATTAATGCCGAAAACGGACTGATTTATTTCGAGAAAATGGACATTAATCATAAAAACGAGGGAGCAATTTCACTCTAGAAGAAAGAATTTTACTTTTGAAACTGGCCAATGAACTGAAGAATGTGATAGAAAATAAATCATGCTCATCCCATTTCTCAAAATTATCGACTCTTTCCTTCACTACATAGGCCTTTCGTTATTGTTGACGAACTTCCACAATATCAAAGTCCTCATCACGCCCTCATACGTAATATACAAAATCCATGTTATCAAAATAAAAAAAGAAACAAATAAAATAACGTTATGAGAAAATTGATCCAAAGTCGCCAAAAAGGTTATCTTTAACTGACAGTTGATTAACTAGTGGTTGAAAAACATCTGAAAACCTCAAGTGGAACTTTATCTACAAGTTAGTTTTATCCGACGGATATCTAACTGCTGGATAAAAACTGTAATTGATAAACCGGCCCTGGGCCGGTATTCTCAGGTCCTCGCTTGGAGCGATATCGATGTTGTTGAATGCAAGGGGATCGCAATTCATTGCTGTCTTGATTCTCATGGCCTCTCCTCGCAATTGCAACACTCCCGCGAAAGAGGAGTGCTTTATTTCACTCGCATCGCATGTAAATAGACAATTGTAACCTCATTTTTATTGAAGCAGTGTTTTGAAAATTTAAATTGTATATAAATAATTGAATAGATGAGGCTTTTACTTGATGAAGATCCATACTGAACGATGAAATAAAACAATATAGTTTGTTTAAATCTTCATATATTTGAACTAATGTTCAATTTAAACTTGTTGACGCGTTTCACTAACACAGTAGCTTTGACAAAGCTACTGTGTTAGTGAAACGCGTCAACAAGTTTAAATTGAACATTAGTTCAAATATATGAAGATTTAAACAAACTATATTGTTTTATTTCATCGTTCATATAAATAATTTATAATTGTAGTCATATATAAGGGATTGTAGTAATGGATGATCTTCTGTATATTGGACTTCTGATAGAACTAGAAGAAGCTGATGAAAATGTTGCAGAGCCCCATAGAGTTGTTTTAAGAGATCCTTCGATACAACTCAGTGATGACCAATTTAAAAAAATATTTCGTTTAATTATTGAGGTATTCAATACACATGCATTCATAAAATTTCCCCAAACAATTCCAGAGTTAAATGATATTAGAAGAAAGTAAGCAAAAATATCGTGTCTATTATGATCCAGTTACAACTTGCAAAATTATAAACACATGTTGTGTAATACATAATATATGTTTAGAATTAAATGATCCTTACCTCGAAGAAAACAATGATGACTATAATGAAGACTTTGGTAATATTATCATTCATATTAATAAAAAAACATTTTTGTTTTACATTGAGTAATTTATAGATTATTATTTGAAACGCCTTCCACCTTATTTATTGGACATTAGAATCTATTAGACAAGTTTCATTTGAAAAACAGATTAATATAGTTACATTGTAAGTACTAATATAGCAGTTAATAGAATGAGTACTAAAGTAATAGCCACAATAATAACAATGTGTAATATGTAGATACATATATGTAAAATAAGTGTAATCATGATACCATGAAGTGTAAGCAACCTACATGTTATATAATAAATAGGTTAAAATAATAAGTTAACTGTAGCTTACCATAGTCTATGTAGAAAATATGAAAATATATTGTTTTATTTATTTCACACATTTATTTTAATCAAGAAGCAGAAATTTTAAATATTGGTAGAATAAACCCCCAATTGCAAGCTGATATAAGGCAAGGAAACAAAATAAATATTTTTAGAAATTGACAAATTTTCTAAAAATTTTATCTTCCAATTAAAATTTTTATTTATAAATTTTATTCTATTTACTTCAATAATACTATGTACCCATTATTTTGAATTTATTATAAAAATATACACAAAAACTAATCAATATTATACAAATTAACATATAAATCAAAATAACTAAAAAGTAAATAAATAAATCATTTTAGGTTAGAATAGAATTGACAGCACAAGCACAGAACTAGAAACTACCTTCAAATCGATGACAAAATACGCTAATATACCGGTGTTGCCGTAACTAGTCGCTCGTGTCACAAATTTGCGAGTGGAGGGGTACATGAGAATCTAAAAATGCCATATCGCTGCCAATCAAATCACTCCCTTTCGTGATCGCTCGCTTGTGAGAGGAGTGAGTTAAGAATACCGGCCCTGAGCAAACTAAGCTCTGTTGTATACTCGTTGGGTTTGTGCATGGAGGTTAGAAAGGAGGAGACTAAACGATAATATGCGCTGTCAAGTTAAAATGGCACACATTTATGTTCCATAATCGATAGTTCGAAATTCCCCACCAGAGGCGCAACTGTTCGGCTCTGGGCTACGTTTCGCCATTTACCCTATTTAAATGCATGTAACTGTAATGAGAATGTTTAGAAATTGCTCAAATTTTTGGGAAAATATTGAGATTTTTATAATTTATATTTACAATCATAAGC
Source organism: Galeruca laticollis (assembly GCA_963921935.1). Taxonomy (NCBI): domain Eukaryota; kingdom Metazoa; phylum Arthropoda; class Insecta; order Coleoptera; family Chrysomelidae; genus Galeruca; species Galeruca laticollis. The sequence continues at coordinate 22,890,358 of OY998185.1, read as the reverse complement.
CTAGCTTTAAATAGGATTGTTGCCAACTTATTTGTTTTTAAGAACACTGTGCCTTTCCCCATTATATTTGAATTATTAGTCAGCCCAGCGCCGTTCCTAGCGGTGGTGCAGTAGGCGTATGTACAATTGCACAGAGTGGCGAGAATTATAGGGAGCAGCCTTTAGTTCACTAAACATTTTATAAATTATAAAAAAAGAATTCTTGAAATGCGTATGTGAATTTTAAAGAAATACATGTTATACAATTTGAATTATATTAAAAGTCGCATACTACCTCATTATTTAGATGTGCACTTCCAAAATGAAATAACAATTAATTTAATTGGCGAAGAAGTGAAATCCAAAAAAATTGAGTTTAAGTAAATCAAAATATGTTTCATTAGATTGCAATTAAACATTTAATTTTAAATAATAAAAAGCTTAGAAGCCTTAATGAAATAATAAAAATTTAAAAAAGATATTTAAAACCCAGAATTGTAACACAAACTTTAGTAGAGAAATTTATTTCATTTAAAGTTATCTGCTCATCCATAATTTGGGGCGATCTATCAAAAATTAACGTTGTTAGTATGATGTATCAAAATTCCAAAATTAATATTTCCGAATGTGTAACTGTCTCGAAAAATTTAATTTGCTCTCTGCTAAAAGAATACTGATGGAAGTTTTGATTCACTTATAAAAAAAGCTGAATCAATAGCTGCTGAAGTTAATATATTGTCCGAAATTCCTTTGCTTCGCTAAAGAAAAGTCCCATATCATTTTTCATATGTGTCAAAGGACAAGCCCATTGTTGATCAAAAACAAAATTTTAAAGTTAATTTTCATATTAGTTTACATTAGATACCACGAAAAATTTACTACAAGATATATTTTCTTTAATACAAGAATATAATAATTTATTTTAATGCTTAATTAGAGTTTTACGATATGGTATGAGTTTGCTCAATATGTCCTTTGTCAATTTTCGCGATTTCTGAGAAGTCGAAGGCAAATTTTCATAATTTAACAAATCTTTAAGCTCCTCAAGTACTGTTCCATCCTGTTCGGTATTTATCACCAATGCTCTAGTATTTCTATTCTTAGGTAGCAAAATAGAATCTCGTTGTGTGGGCAACTTGCGTTTTTTTGTTGAATTATTCAGATATTTTGGAAAAGATGGAAAAATAGAAGGTATTGCATCTTCCTTTATCTTGGGAGTACCTACCTCTTTTCATTTGAAAAATAGATCCATCTAAGACCGTAGTTGTGTAAAAACACTCAATATCACTATCTAAAAAATGTAATTCACACACAGCTTGTCTGCCCGCCTAATAGCGTTTTCCCAATTTCTAACCATTTCGTCCTTAAACATGTTATATATTATTAAGGGTTGCTTGAACAGCAATTTTAAGACTGATATTTAAAGTTAATGGCTACAATTTCAAGATTGACTTACCGTGCGAGTTCGGAATAAACTAGGATTTTTCACGCCATTTTTCTTGTTCCATGTCTTTAAATTACCGTAACCAGTATTACAACCAGGCACAAAACAATTTGACGACATAATTTGACGATTAATGAATTCAATATATAAAAATTCTTTAATAATTTCTCACTGTATAACAATTGGATTTGTATTCCCAAGCCCAGAATGCGACACTGCGGACCTGGCGGCGAATTTGTGTACCAGCTACTTTGGTACATGAAAAGTGGCCAATTCGAAGGCAAGCCGTTTAGTCTCCTCCCCTCTACTCTCCATGGGTTTGTGGAACGAGAACGAGGAAATACATTCTTCTTCTATTTCCGTAGCATAACATTAATGGGCTGGATAATAAAGTTACATTTGGTCTTTTTTCATAGAGATCATATACTTTGGTAACTAGTAAATTAGTACCCTAAAGTGCATCGATTTCATTAAACACTTTTAAAGATTTAAAGCCACTTGCACCGATTTTTTTTAAGTGACCCTTATGCTGAAGGTCCTTTAACTTTAAAGTATAGTTAGTGGATTTTTTATTTTGCACCGACTTTAATGGCCTTTTAAGCGTTCTTTAAAGTTACCTTTGCTAATTTGCCAAATTCGGTCAATTAATCGTTGCTTAGCCCGGGATAGGTAGCGTTAAAAAAATTACGTCAAAGGTCTCGTGTTAGGTTTGACCTAACATTTACTGTTTTTAATAGAACTAAAGTCATCATTAATCTTCAATTTTTTTTTCTCAAATTAGAACAACCAATATGTTGGCTAATTTAAAATAATATTTTTCTTAATCGGAATTTTCTCCACGGGCGGCGCAGGCGGTACAAGTCGATATGATTGTCATGGTATGCTCTTTGCAAATAGGAAGTTCACATGTGGCACAGCGTTGCATGGTAAACCGATTTTTTCTAACGGGTGCATCGCATTTTTGGGTGTTCGTTTTGCGGTGCTGCGGCGGTCATATTTGAATTATTACCAGTGACGGCGGCTATTTTTCTTCGAAGATTCAGGGACTGATGCACGACGTGTAAGATGAGGAAGTGTTAGTTGTTTTGAGATATCCATTATGTACTTTCATCTTGTTGTAATAACATTTGTATTAGCTTTGCAAATTATTTGGCCATTTATTGCCGCTATGTTCAATAATGTGTAAAATACAGTCATAGGCCAGCGATTGCTTTTCCGTGTGACAAAATACTCTGACTTGAGTCGATCCACCATGTCCACACCACCTTTAATCAGGTTGTAAAATGTAATTACTTCAGGTTTTTTGGTCTCATTACTAGTTAAATCAAATGTGTAATCATTATGGGGGGTTGACAGCATTAAAACGTTCTTGTAATTATTCGGCATGTATGAAACAAGAAGACAATTGTTACCATCTTGATCGTAAGCAAAAATACTGGAACTGACTGGCCGCTGTTTTGTATCGATCAATTCTTGTGGGATTTCTCGTTTATTTTTTCGTAGTGTGCCCACTAATGTAATTTTATTATTTACAAGCAGATCATTGGCCAGGGGTATTGAAGTAAAGTAGTTGTCTACAGTAAGGTTCCTTCCCGATTTATATTGTAATAAACACAAGATATGACATAAATTTTTAGAGCGCCCTATATAGACAAATTCTTCTTAATTCAAAATAATTATTAATTATCGACCTCAACTAAAGGAAATAACACAAACAAAACGGTGTTAATACAAGGTTAACAAAACATATTACATTACGGTTAGGTCAGGTTTGTTTACTATAAACAAAAACAATGATATTGCAAACGAACCTTCACACAAGGTAAAATTTAGAAATAAATAACGAAAAAATGGGAATCAAAGTAGAGAAAGTATCTCTCCCCCGGTGAGGCAAGTCTAAGTATTGACGGGCCCTCACCCTCCAAACAGTAATAGTGTGCAGTTTGTGTGACTGGTGATATTCCAAAACGTAAGTTTTTAACGTACAATTATTTTATTATATTGTGTATTTGAACTGTGATATTATATTTTTCCTTTGACTTAACCGGGTGTCCCAAGATAGGGAAGGGACCCCATAGTCATATCTAGTGTTTCATATATATCAGCGCCCCTCATTTACGGGTAGGGCCTAATTTGTATAGGTATCTTATTTAGCCTGTATTTAGGGACCATTTCCCTACATATAATATATATATATATATATATATATATATATATAGATATATTGATAATAGCGCAGAGACATTTATATTTTACTAAGGGATCATAGTTAATCCTATTTTAGAGTTTTGATAATAGCGCAGAGATATTTATATTTTACTGAGGATTATAGTTAATCCTATCTTAGAATTCTGACAATAGCGCACAGATATTTATATAACACTAGGGATCATAGTTAATCCTATCTTCATAAATTACTTTTCTGAATTTTATTTGATATAGAGGGTATTTCTATAGTTTATTTCTTCTCTCTCTGCGAGAAGCGTAATGAGCGCTGGAAATAGGGGGTAAAGAATTTCCCCTCCTTTTTTTGTGAAGATATATCAGTTGTTAATCTCTTATTTATGTAGGGTATGTCACGTAGGCTATCCTAGAAGCCAGGAGAAAGCCACGTGTAATATTTTATTATATTGAAAAGCGTTCGTATAGGGTTTTAATAATTTTCCTTTTTTTATTTGTAATATATGTTTGTACGTATTTTAACCTTTCAATTTACTTCCATAACCTCAATCCTCACCACCCCCGTAGCCGTCAAATAGGACGGACCTTCACTACGAACTCGGGCTTGGCACCCTGTATAAGCCCAAGGGGCCCCACGACGTCCTTGATCGCTCGAGCCTGGAACAACCCCTCCCTCGAGGTAATCCCGCAGGGAGAATTCCTGGTTCTACAATTTTTTTTGTGCCGCGAGGCACTGGTGACAGCACGCTGCAACGATTTTGTTCTAGGGTAGGAATATACAGTAGGGCCCTTCCGGTCACTACGATCAGAGAGAAAGGAAGCCGGAGAGATACTAATAAGATATGAAGTGTATCCATGTATATTGTGTAAATATTTAGGTTGTAGGAAATATAAAAATAATATAATTGCATTGACCAATCGGAACATCTCAAATAAACAATAACATGAAAAAAGACAATAATAATAAGATGTTAGTGAATTAATCAAGGACAATAAGTGTATAATGAATAAAAAACAATAGTTTACAATAAGTTTAAGTCAGAAAAACAATAATAAACAAAGTGACAGGTGAACTATAATCAAAGAATTTTCTAGAACATTGCCAGCTTCCGGTTATAAACAATAGAAATGGTTTGGCAGACGAAAAAACCGCGGAATAAGCTAGTTAGGCGTCAGTTGTTGGATAAGCGAGAAGCAGTGTAAAGTTATCCAGTTTCTTTTTATAAAAATTTAAGTAATAAGTGTAAATAGCTACAAATTAAACTATAAAAATTAACTAATAATTAAAAACAAGTGCAAGGACGAAGTTCTGTGAAACTACATAAAGCAGAATAATAATTATCATCAGATAATTACACGGAGGAAAATTACCACCTAAGGCGGAAAAACGTCATGGATGAATCCAGAATGAAGGCATCATTTCATCAAAGAAAGAAGGTCTGTGGTGTGTTTAATTAAATATTTGGTACCAAATAATAAAGTGAAATTTAAAATCATAAATACCTGGTAGTAAAAGTTTTTCTTTAAAATGATCATAATATATCAGGAAACGTAATAATAAAAACTTACCATTATAAAATTTGTAGATAGATGTATAATTTCTGTCATGTTGAATTTTCTCCAATCATATATATATAAAAATTTCCACTAAAACAAACCACAACTAATTTCAGTTTCTTTTTATTACTTACACAATTGTTATGATACGTTAAAGAATGTTTTAAAGAGATCAAATTTGAGTAGATAAATATTTCAGATATGCTTCCAATTTCACGTACCGAATAAAACTAAAATAGTATTTTAAAATATTTCAAATAATCCTATTTAGAAAATAAGCAGAAAAAGTTTACAATAGTTGAACAAACTTCAAAACGCAGGTGGTCGTATAATTTTCTAAGAAATCTAATGTTTACAAACGGTTCACCCAAGTTATGCAAATGAGTCTGCAGAAGTCGCCTTTCAAAGAGAATGAATTTTTTTTATAATATACAGAAAGTCTGTTTAATGTGAAAATTTGGATATATATATAGAAAAACCATTATTTTATTTATAATATAAGAATTTTAAGAAATAATAGGATAATCATTTATTTTTACACATGAGAGGTATATGAATCCAACAGTAAAATAAAGAGTCAATAATATTTTACATACGAGTAATGTTCAATGTTTTAAAATATTTTTCCTATATTTTAATAAGTAACATAAATATATTCAATTGATAAGTAAGGTTGATTTTATTATAATATGCCCAGAACCCTACTGAGTTAAAGAGAAATGAATGAATAAGAGCAGCCGAGGTAATAAAAGTTTTAGGAATCAAATAACCTACATGCTACTAAATAGCATAATAAATAGGAGGAATTACAGGTAAAATATATATAAGTTAGCAAGCCCAAGAGTGTAAGTTTTCTTTTTAATTGTAACAAAATATCAATACATTGAAGATTCATATTCAAAACATCATACTATAAATATATTAAATATTCACACACATAAATAACATAAAATAATCATAGTTAATCATATTTAACTTGCTCCCCAACGTGGGCATTATAAAATAAATAAAATAGCACTACACACACATTAATAACTGTCTCCGCAACGTGGGGCAATTAGAGCAATTACAATTAGGGCAATTAGAGCAATTACAATTAGGGCAATTAGAGCAATTACAATTAGGGCGATTAGAGCAATTACAATTAGGGGCATTAGAGCATTAAGGCAAATAATATTCAATAAAATAATATATAATCAAAATGGAGAAGAAAATGACGTTATGAGATGGTAAACAAGTTGGAATAGAAGATGGATCTGATCAGGAGACAGAAGGAAGAGAACTTGGAATGGGTGATTTCCAAGTACATTATTTGGTACAAGGAAGAAATAATCAAGAGAATGAGGAAGAGACAGATGGAAGTGAAAGAATGGAATCAATTGAAGAAATTGAAACAATGAAAACGAGGGAAGAAATACTAGGACAAAATCAAGGAAAAGGAGCTGAAAATAATGATGAACAAAATATGATGATGGAAATTTTACAAACTATGAATAGAATGGAAACAAGCAATCAAAGCATCAAAGAACAAATGAAAGGTTTGATATTATTACATTTATACATATAAATTAGGTCGGTAATCATTTATTTTTATTCTTGTATTTCATATTCAAATACATTTTATGTTGGTATACTTGTCTCAACTGTTATATTTCGTGTAGGTCTTTGACATTTCCTGTAATTACAGTTTCCTACTTATTATTATATTTCCTATATATTTTTATGATTTAATATTAACTAACATATCTTATTTATATTTTTCTAATTCTAAATGTCATTTATTGTTCAATGATTGTAGCATTGTTGATTTTATTATTCCATCCTATTTATTCTTTGAATATAAGCAGATGCTCTGGGTGTCTAAAATTCCATGCAGCGTTACGTTAATTTATTGATCTGCGTTTACTTGTTAGGTTCTGTCTAAGGTGGCGGTACTTCGATTTTCGTTTCTAATGACATATTTTCATCCATTCTTCCCCTTAATACCGACCTTGAAGCTGTTGCTGTAACTATATGGCTCCCGAATAAATTAAATGTGTGCAGTATATACATTCCCCCCAACCATTGTCTAAAAGAAGAAGAACTAGCAAACCTCATTTTTCAACTACCTCATCCCTACATTCTAGTAGGAGATTTCAATGCGCATAACTTATTGGGATCCAACTCAACATATGGTAAGGGTAAAACAGTGGAAAATGTAATAAACTGTACAAATGCCTGCCTACTAAATACAGGATCCAATACACATCTTAACTTCTCCTCTCTGGTTCTTTTTCCGCCATAGATCTCAGTCTATACGATCCAAAATTAGCTCCCACATTAACTTGGCGTACTGATGATGATTTACATGATAGTAATCATTTCCCTATCGTTATATCTTCCATTGCCTCTCAAAACCCAAAAATCTCAACCAAGACATTCTGGCGACTAAACAATGCTGACTGGAAAAGTTTTACATCACAAACAGAAGATGTCCTACATTCTCTTAAGTTTTCCGAAAGCGTTGATGATAATATCGCAACATTCTCAAATTTTATTTTGTCAGCTGCTGAATTACATGTATGTAAAACTAATATATCCCATCCTAAGAAAAGTGTTCCTTGGTGGAATGCCTCTTGCAAAGACGCTGTACAACAATAAAACATAGCATTAAAACTGTTCCGACAAAACAATACCCCTGAAAACCTCATTAATCTCAAAAAAGCCAGAGCAAAATCTAAATTCATTATCAAACAAAGCAAAAAATCCTCCTGGAAAAACTATGTTTCGTCAATAAGCGAAAACACAAATCCCAGTCAAGTATGGAAAAAGATCAGAGGTATACAGGGTAACAAAACCAATAATGGAATTCCCCATCTTGTTTCAAATGATACGGTAATAAATAATGACCATGAAATAGCGAAGATTATTGCTGAAAATTTCGAAGCAAAATTCCGAAGTGCGCTACACCCAAACATTGCAAATACTTATACTAAAACATCTTTATCATGCACAATTCCATCAAATCAAGATATAGACTCACTCAACCTACCTTTCTCTCACCAGGAACTTATTACTGCGCTAAAATCGTGCTGCTGGTCCTGATGACCTGCCATACATTTTCCTTAAAAAACTTGATTTCTTAGGTCAACTCAAACTCTTAGAACTGTTGAACTTAATTTGGACCTCTAACATGTTTCCAAGCCTCTGGCGACTATCCATTCTAATTCCCTTGAAAAAACCCAATCAGCCGACAATCTCCCCCAAGTCCTAGAGGGCCATTTCATTAACCTGTACAATGTGCAAAGTCATGGAAAAATGATCAATAAACGATTGATATGGTATTTAGATAAATACAACATTTTATCAGAAGACCAAAATCTGGATTTCGGCGGCACAGGTCAACAAAGGACAATTTGATAATGTTGCAAACTCATATCTCCACCGCTCTAAACAAAAAATAACAAACTATACTTGCTACATTTGATATAGAAGGTGCATTCGATACAATACACATAAATGTCATACTTAAGAAATTATCCCATCACAATATCAATGGAAATATATTCTTTTTTATCAAAAACTTTTTTTCGCTTAGATCCTTCAAAGTATCTGTTAATGGTATCCTTTCCTCAACATTCAATCAAACCTACGGATTACCCCAAGGCTCTGTACTCAGTCCCACACTCTTCAACCTCATAACAAATGATCTATGTTCTAATTTCTCTGCTCCTATTAGATGCAGTCAGTGTCCACTACCTCCATTATAATTCAATCCGCGGTAAATTCCCTGTCCAACAAGATAAAATTATTGGGACTCTCTCTATCCCCAACAAAATCCAAAGTCATCAATTTTAGTAAGTCTTCAATAAACTCTACACCTAATATTTTAATCAATAACGTCCACCTTCAGGTTGTAAATCACTGCAAAATATTGGGTATGATATTTGACTCCCATCTCAATTGGAAAAAACATATTTTAGATACAAAGAGCGAAGGATACAGACGACTAAACATCATAAAAACCCTTTCTCACTTCCATTGGGGCGCTGACGAAACTTCTCTCTTAAAAATATACAGATCCCTTATTCGATCTAAATTAGACTATGGCTGCTTCGTATATATATCTGCATCTAAATCACATATCAATGTCTTGAACTCGGTACACAATACAGCTCTTCGCCTGTCTGGAGGCGTTTAGGTCTAGCCCGGTAGAAAGTCTCTAATGCGAAGCAAATGAACCTCCTCTATGGATAAGACGTCAACATTTGTTACTTAACTATATTATCTTGGTATCTTCCAATCCCCTTAACCCAGTATACAGCTTGTTTACCAATGATAGCTTACAGAATATCTCAACATCCTCAACAATAAGACCCTTATCTTCACTACTAAAAACAATGCCAATCAAAATTGATATTTCTCAAACATTTCCTCTACCTCTTCCCTTAATGCCCCCATGGACGAAAAACATTCCTCATATCAACACATCTCTCACAACTCTGAATAAAAATGAAACACCAAACGATCTAATTAAAAAAAGTTTTCTGGATATAATACCGAAATGAATACGGTTTAGTACTATATACTGATGCCTCGAAAAATGAAACAGGAGTCGGTTGTGCCGTAACAACATTAGATTATCCAATCTTCTCTTCCACAATATCATCAACTTATACTGTACATACCGGAGAACTCTATAATATACTTCAGGCCTTCAAACATATTTCCGCTCCTAATAAAAATGTCTGCATATGTACAGACTCACTTGCCTCTATACACTCCATTAAAGATATATACAGTGACCATTCTCTTGTACAGAATATCCATGACTCCTACCAACTCTCCTTTTCCCAAAATATAACAGTTACCATTCTATGGACACCATCTCACATTGGTATAATGGGAAACGAACTAGCTGATCAACTAGCTAAAAGGGCCACAACTTTAAACTATTATGCAGATAACATCCAAATTGCATCCGATCTCAAGCAAGTCATCAAGCATAAGATCAAATCTCTATGGCAAAATCATTCGAACTCCATCCCGACGAAATTGCAAAAAATTCAACCCTCATCAAGCCACCCTTACTATGTTGGAGCTTCACATCTTTCAAGACAAGACCTAGCGGTGCTGAGAAGACTAAGAACGGTCACACTAGATTCACTCATGGCTATCTTATGTCATCCAACATTCGGCCATTCTGTTCAACCTGTAACTACACCGTTGAGCATATTATTCTAGAATGCCAACAGTACACAGCTAGAAGAGACAACAGCTCAACCTCCAAGAGATACTCGGAAATCCAGATAATGTCCCCTCCGTTCTCCAGTTCCTGAAAGATGTACAGCTATACCACAAAATATATTTATTGTATACTTTTCTGTGCCTGTGCGAGTGGCCTTTGTAGCCGAGCACGTTAATGTAATAAAAAAAATGTGTTTTTTACATCTGGAGTAGGTAAGAATTAAAAACTAAATCCTATAAGAACGTTTTGATTTTACTAAATATATAACAATTCTTAAAGGTATATTTTGATTAAAGATATAGTATTATTCGCGTACAAGTTTTTACTTATCTGACACAATTTCATATTAATAATGTTTTCAACAAACTCTGTTTCTATAACATACAGTTATGATAAAAATCCATGAATCCTTTGACATAGTACTGTTCAACTCCTTTCTAGAAACCTGATGTACAGGATGCTTTTTAATTTTGGTCATGTCATGGATAAATGCCCATTCTACATTATTATAGATATCGCACATAATACATTGTCATTACTAAAACACAGTCTATAATTAAAAGTATTTAATTAGTACTAAGGTACCATATTAGAATTACACTATATTTAGAAAAAAGTTTCATAAGGCCGGTTTTTATGGAACGAGTCTATGTTTAGAAAAACGAGATCCATAACCAAATCTGTTGAATATTAGCATTCCTTCGACTTTCGTGTTCTATGCACAGTTCAAAAATTTCTACGGCTTCTGTAGGTTGTCCTGCTGAAGGTTCTATAATTAATGGAGTATTCCCAGCTTCATTTACCTCATCCTAAAGAAAATGAAGATTTTGATTAGGGATTACAACTTTTTTAAATAACAATAATCCTGACCATTGTAAGAAGTTTCGTATGACGTTTAACAAATCTAATATGTCTTTTTACACTTTGCTCATACTGTGATTTGGTGCTAATGTATCCCATATTTACAGAATGGACCCAATTAGGGCTATCCCTAACTTACAGTTTGGCTGATTCTCCTAAAAAATTGTTTAGTTTAACAACATATTTAACTATAAATTCAAACATTATGGATAATACTTTTTGTATTTCTTATGTATTAATATAATTTACCTACCTTATACAAAATGATATGTACAAATTCATGGATGTTTAAGGAATGTATCGCACAAATTGCCCCGTTTAAAGTCATAACCCAACATTCTCGACGGTGTTTTGATTAGGCGTTCAGCATTTTTTCTCGGATTTGGGGATTTTAAAATAACGAATTTGATCCATTTCTACCCCTTTGGAATATCCTACAACAGAACATAACGCCTGAATTTTGAATTATTTTCGTTTTAAAAAACGATATTTTCTATTGTTTACAATAGGTGCGTTCTTTTTTACGGAGATCTCAGCTCACATCAGTAATGTGAGCGTTCTTTTTGTTTTACTCACTTTGAGTGAGCTGAGATTTTTCCTCCCCCTTCACCGATGCTGAATGTGTTGTAAGGGGGTAACAGTTGGAACACAGCCTAATAAACACACAGCCCAGACTCTTAACGTCGGCACTTTGATATTATTTATTGAAAATCTGTGACCTTGAGGACGCCATTTGGGGGTAAATCTCAGAGTTGGCTATGGGTTTATTCTAGTACCGCTGGCAGGGCCGTACTTAGAAATTTAAAGTAAACATGAGAGTATTATGTTTATTTGAATTTACATAGATACTTATAAAAATAGAATATAGGCAAGCTGTTCTTGTTACGTGAAATATTCATATTTATTATTTAGCTATATCACCGCATTGGGAAGTAGGTAGTTCGATTAGAAAGAAAATCAAATAACTTGCGAGATCACACGTTAATAGACCACATACAATCAAAAAGTTAGTATGCTAGAATTGTATGTGCTTTTAGAAGCATTTGATAAAATTAGCCTACCTATAATAGTTTAGAAGATAAAAAAGATCGATATATACATCGTTAGAAATAATTGAAGGAATTTTTGTAGATAAGTATAGTGTCAAAGGATAATCCATATGTGACAATTTTAAATGAAAATTATATGGGAGTGTTATAATCAAAACTAACGATATGCAATTATCAAATTCAGATTAATTTAATACGTATAACTTAAAAAGTGAAACAATCAACCCGGAAACAGAATTAAAAAAGACATAAGATCTAGATATGTGTTCACATGTGAAAAACGATTTATTAAAATTGTGCGATACTTTCGCAAATATTTTTACAATTAATAATAGTTTCACTCACGGAGTAGTGAGATTAGTAAAAAAATGAAATGTGTCCAATAATGACGTTAAATAAACAATACTAACATTACAAATACAAAAAGTAAATACAATAACACAAACCAACATTTAAATAATAATTGTTCTATGTGACATAATAAATTTGTAACTTGAAGTATTTACACAAATATATACTTCCACCTATTGATTACGCCATATAATCAATTTATTACGAATATTTTTTTGATCTTTAAAATTATTATTAATATGTTTTAAAGTATAATAAAGTCGTATGCGTAAGTACAATTTTAATACAAACTCTTTGGGAAATTTCCCACAAGGATGCGCAAGATATTGCCTGTGTACAAGTTGGAAAAGATTATTGCAAATGTTGGTCCTTGCTATTAGACAGTGGAAATTTGTCTGAAAAATTTCTTCAACATTCGCAATAAAATCCACAAAAATGTCTGCTGGATTTTTTAAATTTCCAAAACTAGTTTTTTCGGAATTTTCGTATGCCCTAAAATAGATATATAATGAAGAATCATCTAATTCTTGTCGATGGTTTGAAAATGTTATGCACACGTCGCAACTATGTATATTAAGGGCTTTATTTAACAGATAGCCACAGATATACCGTACAAAATTCTTGTGTAGCATCTCATCTTGCTGATAATCTGTACCTATAAGTTGAGTGGTAATTTCTATTGGCATGTTTTTTGTAGACGGTACCGCATGTACATCAGGTACATCTGCCAACTTCAAAAGTATGGAATCTGGATCTGCCTCACAATTTTCGGTCCCTGAGTGGAATATTTTTAAATACACTAATTTTTTAAATGTTCTTTTAAATTAAATTGGAGTAGGATTTCTACAGTTGCCATTTTGTTGTCTGACAGAACCGAAAAAATTCTCCAGACAATCTGAATTTAAACGCCTAGTTAAAAGATAATTAATTTTTTTCTCATTGAAGTCATTCCATAAGCTCCGAATGCTATTTATACTAATCCTAATACATTTAAAGCTTTTGATCCTATTCGTCACATTTTTGTTTTGTTCGTTTATAATTTTAATTTTGTTAAAAAGGGCAGTGCATTCATTTAATAATTCCACCTGATGGGGTAAATTCGTGTAAGCTCTATTATATAATTTTGCGGAACAGTTATTGGATGAATTGAGCATATCAAATAGTTTGTCCATTTTGAATACAAATTCTGAAGTGTGATATGATTCGGGCGGCAATTGTCCAAATCTGATATAAACATTCATGCCACTAGAAACCGTTGCGCTAAATACTTGTAGAGCATATTTGGCTTTCATTTTTTCAAATGAACTTGGAAAAATATGGGACGTAGTTAATTTTGGTGCCGCTCTTACTGCATATTTTTTGTCATGCTCATAAAATGATTTTATAAATGACCATGAAATTTTGTGATTGTCAATTAAGAAATCATATTTTATAAGCATATTCCTAATGGCTTTAAAAATGTGCGGAATGTCAAAAATGTAATAAATTTTTTGTCCCCTGCAGTAAAAATAAGGCCGATTTGCAGTAACACCCAATAAATTAGACAAAGGCATAAAATTCGATCCCATATCTGTTGTGACAGCACATATTTTCAAACCTATCTCGCCCAACTTAGTAATTGCTTCAATTATTTGCTGTTTTAATATATCCGCAGGACATGAAGAATGGCAAAAACTAAATGGCACAGGTTGCTTCCATTTACTGAATATTCCTCTTAACATTAAAACTGATACATTTAATGCCGGTCGTAATATATTATTTGTATCTTCAATTTCTGAAAGACCAACGACAGCATCAGTTCCTCGATTATAAAATAAATGTGCTTTGATCGACATTTCGTCGATACATAAAACACAATATTTACTTTTGTCATCGAAGCAATCGGCTTTCATTTTTAACATGGCAAATACTTGGGGATTATTCAAGCCAGAATTTATTTGCACATGTTGTAAAATCCTTAAGAGGGTTGTAGGTGATGGCAGACAATATTTTTTTACGAGTACTTGTCTGTAAGTTCTCGGACCAGTAAAATATAACGCTAAGCACTCCAGTTTCAATTCAAGTGAATATCTTCGTCCCTTAGGTTTTTTTTTTGATTGACTAATTTGGCAATTAACTAGACGAGCTACTTCATCGTTGCCACAAAATTTATAAGTCAGTCCATAAAATTGTTCCAAACTTATTTCACTTTCAATATTTTCGAATCTATGTTCTAAGTCCACAACTCTCTTCTTTAAAGCTATAATCTCATTCTTGAGATCTGTAACATAACTACGATATTTCCTCTTTCGTGGACTATTATGGGACAGATCACTGCTAGTTTGTGTGGACGAAGTAGAACGTGGAGTTTGGCAGTTTACATCGGCAATAAAACTTTGATCTGAGATTGCACCTAAAATAAAACAATAATAGCGCTCAAATAAAGTTCTTAATACCTGAATAAGTTAACTAACTGACAGCGATCTAATTATTTGTTTTGTATTACAAATTAACAAATTATTCAAAATTATCAAGAACCTGAAGCACTTACCTATATATAAAGCTCGGATTTATAGCAAGAGAAATGCGCTTATATATGCAAAGATTTTACTGAAAAAGACAGAAAATCTTAACATATATAAAATAAAATTTAAAAAAGACAAAAAGATGTATGTTACGAAAAAAAGTAAAATATGCAAAAAAAAAACACTTAAAATAGACAAAAAGGGCAATTTGCCTATAATCCGAGCTTTATTTAGGTACCTACTAGGCGATTTTGAGTAACTTTTATTCATAAAAAGCCTTAAATTATTCATTTTAAATTCCAAGTAGTATACACTGTATTGAACTTCGGCGTATCCGAGAAAAGTAAAAAGTATAATCACATTGTAGGTACAATATATTATTTACCTGGATTAATAATTATATCTTGCAAAATGTTTATCCGTGTCATATTTTTCTCTGATTTATCCAGAGATTTCAAGTCATACAAAGGTGTGTATGTATGATCAAAATTAGGTCCCCTAGAAGATCCCTCTTGTAATGGGAATAATGTTGGAACCGCCTTCGGATTTAACCGATTGCATTGATCATTTGTGAACATTTTCAATTCAAAGTGGTCCTGACAAATCCTGTGACTTTTATTTAAAGTGTTTACTACACCTAACAAATCTTCCCTATTACAAGCGACAACCCAAGTTCTGGCTCTAAAATAACAAAATATGATTCGAATGTTAGTTTCAGTTTTGAATAGGCCGGTGGTGAGATTTAGCATGGCCGACAACAACTATTTATATTTAAGTAACATAGATATGTATAATTTACCTTATGGGATCTACAGGAAATCTGAAAAAACTTTTTTTGCATATATAACTTTTGTTTTTGCAAAATTTCGAGGCACAAGAACGGCCCATTATAGTCAGTTTAACAAAACAACGGTACTTCAGAATTAATATAAAAATCTCAACGACACTACCTAACTAAAATAAGAAAAAGAACTGTTTTAACACTCAAAAATCAAATACTAAGTCAAACTAATCTGAATTTTTATAACTACCGATTAAAAGACTCCCAACTACGAACGACAATGGTTACGACTAGCTCCTTCTGCATTCTCGTCACTGATCTGAGAGGTTTTATCCCGAAGGGCGTGTATGCGCGAATAGCTGCGCATTCTGTTCCCGCCAAGTAAGAGTCTCTGCTGTGTGTTCTATATGCTGTGGTTGGAATCTTAAGGTGTGTCCACACTATGTAGATCAACTCTGTCGACCCGGTCGATCGATAAAATCGCTCGATACCTTCGACTGTGTCAACTCGTCTAAATTGCCTCAGTACATGTGGACGAGTCGACCGACAACCATCATAAATTTTTATATAGTGAGTGATTTTGAGTGATTTTCATATATAATATGAGTGATGATGAAGATGCTGGAGCAGCGGCTTCTGCTGCAATTCTTATTGCCATCTTGGGAAGCCAAAAAGATCGTAATCGTCGCCCGCGGAGATTTTGGGTACGGCCTAGCCTCGTTCGAGGCAGAAAAAGGTATAGTACGGAGGAATTTATGCGAGATTTATTGATGGATGAGGTTGACGAATTAAATCTAGAATATAGATGTGACGCGGGCTTTAAAAACTTCTTTAGAATGAAAAGTTCCAATTTTGAAAATCTTTTGAAAATGATTGCGCCTAACATAATTAAAAAAGACACACCATTCAGAAAAGCAATTCCAGTGAACCATCGCCTTGCAGTAACGCTGCGCTTTTTGGCAACTGGCGATTCATACACTTCATTGAGCTACCTGTTGAAGATATCAAAACAAGCAATCTCCATCATTGTCCCAGAAGTTTGTGATGCCCTGGTAGAAGCACTTAAGGATTATGTCAAGGTAAGAAAGTTAACTACACATTCTAGTAAATGCAATACCTTATTTTCATATTTTGTTTATTCAATTTAAATTACAGCTTACAAAATTTGCTCATAGTATAAAATTGGAAAAAGTATGTAACATTTGAAAATATAAATGTGTAAATTGTTAAGTGCATGTAAAATTAAATACGTTTAATACAATTCTCGGATCTCGTTTTCGTAAAGTTCAGGTTGTCCTCCCAAGTTATTCGAAATATTGCCAGACCGAACAGATGATGGGGACTGAGAGGCAGAAAAGGATGAAGATGAATATTGTGAATTTAACGTAGGAGATTGTGTTAATGGGTAGGGCGATAACTGAGGTTCATATGTTTGTTGGGGATAATTTTGATTTGTAGATGGGAAGATATTGGGATATGTTTGTTGATGTGTGTTGGCATTGTACGAGTAACCTGCCATGCCCATCTCTGCCTCGAATAATGTTTTATTAATTATTTGTTGGGCTTGAAACCTTGCTTGAGGTGAAGTAATTTTCCTCAGTTTAATGGCTACCTGTTCTCCAAATGAATCATACTCATCTTTTTCTTTCTTCTTTGACTGAATAGATCTCAATAAGTTAACCGCTTCATTCATGATCGGTGCACTGCCAGCAGAAGTTGATCTTACTTTGCGCTTTTTAATTGGTGTTTTTGGGGAGGTAAATGCGTCTTCAGGCAGTGGTGTACTTGCACTTTCATTGTTGTCTTTCGAATTTGATGTCTGTGACTGTTCGACGCTTTCTTCATTATTTTCTTCATTATCATTTTCTTTCTGTTGTTCCTCAAATTCTGGCTCTTGTGATCCCTAGAAAACACAATTATACAAACACAATTCAATATTTTTTGACAATATTAATTTGAGTTGATGAAAAAAAACGAATTATTATTGAATCTACTCAGACAGTTTTTGTTTCTTTACAGATGCCGCAAAATGCAGAGGAATGGGAAGGTGTTGCAAAATGTTTTAATGAGAAGTGGAACTTCCCAAACTGTGTGGGAGCCATTGATGGGAAACACATAAGCATTCAAGCGCCAGTCCATTCTGGCACAGAATTTTTCAATTACAAAGGGTTTTTTAGCATTATATTGCTTGCTGTAGTTGATGCAAATTATAATTTCATATACGCAAACGTTGGTTGCCAGGGAAGAATTTCAGATAGTGGCGTTTTCAATGCTACGTTTTTTAAAAAATGTTTAGAGGACAACGTGATGCACCTTCCCCTTCCACGCCCTTTACCCCAATCAAGCTTTACGATGCCATACGTCTTTGTAGGAGATGAAGCTTTTAAACTTACATGTAATGTTATGAAGCCATTCTCGGGATTGCATGATAAAAGAACAAAACAAAGAATATTCAACTACCGACTAAGTAGGTCTCGAAGAGTTTCCGAAAATGCATTTGGCATAATGTCTTCCAGTTTTCGAGTATTCAGAAAACCATTAATATTGAAACCAGAGAAAGCAACAAAAGTGACATTGGCTGCAGTTTATTTGCATAACTACTTGAGGAAAAGCGAATCGAGAAACGTTTACAGCTCAGTTGGGATGTTGGATAGGGAATCATCTGAGAGTGGAGAAGTATTTCCAGGCCTGTGGAGGCGTGATCCAGCCACTTGCCAGATAAGCAGGCTGCCTGCCATCCCAAGGAGAAGTTCTATTGAAGCTCAGAAAATTAGGGATAAGTTTGCAGACTACTTTGTTTCTCCGCAAGGGGAACTACACTTCCAGTATGATAAGTAGTTCGACATATTTTTGTAATTTTGATTAATAAATTAGTGATAAATGAAAATATAGATCTCAAATTAGCCTACCTCTGTATCCTGAGTGTTCCTGGGTTTGTTCCTATCTGCCAAGAACATCAAAGCTTTGTAGGCAAACCACTTGCTTGTATAGGCGTCATCAGCGCCAGTCCCGGTCTTCCTCGACTCGCTCTCTTTCTTTTTCTCCCTTGCAAATTGGCTTTGCAAATTTCTAATTTTCTTTTCCACCTCCACTTTTTTAATGCCAAATGACACCGCAATTTCCACCAAACCATCATGCCGTTTGTTTCTGTTTTTATAGTTAACATCACTTGAATCCCATAAGTAAGAACGATCACGGTACATTTCAATAAAATTCGACGTTTGGGTATCACTCCAATTCATTTTCAATAAAAATGTAAGCACTTGAACAACAGTATAGCACTATTCTATTTTTTAAAACGGCAGTGACAAGATCGACACGTCCACACTGGTGCCTTCGACTCGACTGTCTTTGATCCGGACCGACCTGATTCGGGTTGCGTTCGACTCGACTCGACACCGCTCAACAATGTCTAGCGACACGTCCAGACTTGTTCGACATTGTCGATCGACTTTGTCGATCGGTGTCGATCGACATAGTGTGGACACACCTTTAGAATCTTTTATGTTCTAAGGTTGGAATTGAGTCGGAAATAAAGTGGAAGGGATGAAGAAATATTTAGGTTTGTTCGTAGAACTTAATTTGCTAACGGTTGCCAACCAATTTCTGATTATTATGTACTCATGCGCGGTTTTTGATTGGTTTCAAATCGGTCGGAAATTTTTCACTCTAAAAACGCAAATATGATATTTTCTCTACTTGATAGAGACTTTTTGTAAACACAAATGCAACTGTGCCGAAATCCGAATACTAACCCCAATATCTGATTGTTGAGGAAAATAATTTGTGATAAAATATTTAATTCTTTTAAGTTGTGATATTAATATTGAAAATTATAAAGCTGGTATTTTCAGAAATAGGAAGGAAAGTATGTTTTTGGTATTTTACCTGTTGTCGAAATTTTCTTTATATTATGTTTTTTAGCAAGTGATAACCTGATTCTGGATGAATTCTTAGTTTTTAATACAACAAATAATAATTCCTTAGAACTAGAGAACCCCTTAAAGAGCACTGAGAATACAACTTTTGCTCATTTATTCTCAGATTGTAGCACATCATTTACATGGACAAGAACAAATACTCTTATGCTACTGGATATATACCAGAAGTATAGGTCAAAGGTTGGCACTTTAGAAATCCGTAATTTTTATTTACTTGTTATCAAATTCAAACACCAAAGAAAAAACAAATAAACAGCTCATTTTTAGTTCCTATTGGATTTATCAATGTCATTGTGAACTGCGCATGTCTGACATCTCTCCAACTTAAAATTTCTTATTAGTCAGCGAATTATTCTGACGGTTGCCAATCAGATAATCTATTTTTCTTTTGTTACAAATTATGGATACATTAATTAACATTATTAGATGCTGATACGAATCTGTCGTATAGTTTAAATCTATCGACAGATCGCTCTCTTCAATTGAGATGTCGTTCTTTTTGGTGCTTACTCACATCACTTTATCTCAGATCACCTTAACTGAAGTGATCTGAGGTCTCAGTCAAAAAGAGCGCACCAAAATGACAGGAACGTTTAGTGTGCCCTACCTCCTTTTGGCAGGCTGGTCGTTCCGTCACATCAAAATGATCTATACCGACAAAATATCCGCTCTGTCCCTCTGTCAAAGTCAGCTGACTCAAAATGATCTATATGAAAAATTTGCTGGGTAGAAAAGAGGTAACATCCTAAATGGTTTACTTTTTATTTGTCTATGAGATATACATTTCTCAACAGTGACTTGCTTGTGATTTGTGTGCTTATCCAGGCACTATGATATAGAAATAGAAGTATATTTTCTTTTTTTGACATTTTTAACAATTTCTTATAAAAGAAAGTTTTGCCATGCTT
Source organism: Galeruca laticollis (assembly GCA_963921935.1). Classification (NCBI taxonomy): domain Eukaryota; kingdom Metazoa; phylum Arthropoda; class Insecta; order Coleoptera; family Chrysomelidae; genus Galeruca; species Galeruca laticollis. The sequence goes on along the minus strand of OY998185.1, from coordinate 22,869,575 downwards.
TTTTTTGAAAATACGATTTTTTCAAGAAATAATTTGGTATAATCCCCACATAAAGAAAATGGAGCAGGCAGTTGTTAAGGATGAAATTGATGTGCACGATGATTTTGGTTGGAATATTGAAGTTAAACGAGAAATGAGTGATGAGGTGCCTATAGTAGCTATTCAAAATGTAAATGAAAATATACATATTGCACATACTATCAAACAAGAAACGGTTCACATATCTGAAGAATGTATGGTTGCAGTTAAAACAGAAAGGGGTAGTTCTGATAACAATGATACACACAAGATTATAAACAAATTGAACCATATAAAAGTGAAATGTGGAAGCCAAACTAAATCAAAAGGTGAGTTGATATCATTGGTTGATGTTTAAATTTTACAGAATATTTGGATATTATTCCAACTATATTGTACTTGTTTGTTTCATAAGTAGGTATCATTGAAAATTATCACCTCTGCATACATAATTATTTGTATTTGCAGTTTTATTAACCAAATTAATAATGTATACAAATAACATTAGAAAAATTGATTCCTTAATGATATTTTGAATAAATTCTAGAAATTACATATTCAACTAATAAATGTCAAATGATTGTATGACTGGAAAACTTGCTTTTCATGACCCCATAAATGTTCCAACAATTTAAAATAAAGTTGAAAATTCTTATACACAATGCATCTAAATTATAATAAAAATGGTATTTTTATTTTATAGATTTAAAAGAAATAGTCAATTGTTTTTGTTGTTGTTTATATTTCATGTATATTGCTCTGTACTTTTTTTCGTATTGGATTTGATTCTCAATACTCTCAAAACATGTTTTTTGTAAAAATAGTATATGGTTCAACTTTATTATATTCTTATGCTTGTGGATTTTAGAAGTGAATGGGTATTCATAGATAAAAGTATGTAAAAGATATTAAGAGGGGGTTAACCTTTACAAACATGTCAGAGTAAATTTGCGGTGTAAAGCGAGAAGTAAAAATCCCGAGTGAAAGGGGCAGATACCAATGTTGAACAAAAACGCTTAGCGCTATTTGGGTCTCACTCCAACTCACTGTCGCATAACTTTCGTAGTAAATTTGATCTTGCGGGGTCTGAAGACGTCGTCGTCGGCCGTTGGAATTCTCAGATTAGGCCTGTATTATCAAAAAATGTCCATATGAATATTAAAAATAAAATGAGTATCCTTTTTATCATAATGAATATTTTGCGTATGATGAATATGGATATGGGTAGATAGTTAATACAAAATAGATACACACAGGAAAAAAACACTGCAAAAATGTTGTTAATGGAAAAACTCTATTTATCATTTTCATACATAACAAAATATTTAGAAATATTCTTCTTCGATAGGTATGAAGAAATGACATTTTTCAAGGTATTCAGTAATATCCAGTATGCTTACTGAACTTGAAAACTCACAGGATATATTTGAAAACAAAATATATACATAACAATCTAATTGTACAGAAATACCTCATATCAATCTCTTATTTCCATATTTCTCTTGTATCTACTGTCAACTATTTCAGGCAGCAAATATTTCATATAAAAATCTACTAATTTTGATTCCATCTTATTTGGCCAAAATGTATCATTACAATAAATTTCTTCAATTTTTATACCTTTATATGTCCATACTGCGAAATAACAAAATTCAATGCCAGTTACATGCAACTGGCCTTGAACTTGGTAATACCAGTTATGGTTTTCATTGAACTCCCCATTTTTCCTCCAACATTTTATAAGCCCTATAACGATGCTTTCATCTGGTGTCATATCTCGTGCAAAATAAGGACACTTAACTTCTACAATAACTTTATTGGTTCCTTCAATAACGCCATCAGGACTTGCAGCAATAAAGTAGATGTACTGATCGATGAATAAACCGCATTTAGAAATTTGAACTCTCAGGTGTTTCTCTAATTGCTTAATAGCATTTTTTTCATTTTCCACGCCATGTTTCAAAGATTTGGCAAATATTTTCATTGGATACAGTATTCATTTAATTAAATTTTTTCTAGGAGATTTGTCTTACAAATTTCAGCAAATTTCGAAGCTGTGACTCTTTTTCTTTCATTTTTCCACATTTCCGAATCTAACTGATTTCTCGTTATCTCTTCTATATTTATCTTTTCTGTCACAGTCAACTGTAATCCTTCCAAATATTCAGATATTGCCTGCTGTAATTTATAATCTTCGAGATCTAGTTTTTTGCAACGCGTTCCATACTGTGATGATTTTTCTCTTTGAGAATTGGAATAGTTATTCCGTTTCTGAAATAGTCTCAATTTATTTTTATTTATTTTTTCGCTATTCTTGCAACTTTCATAGTTTTGTATATAATAGCCAACTTTTACAGCACCAATTTTTTTTTCAAAACTGCCAAAGGAATTTTAGTATTGTGGCTTACCAGTGGCGCGAAACATCGAGACTGGTAAGAACATCTGAGAATATAGTTAATCCTTTTCCCTCCAGTGTGTTTTGCAATAATCCCGTTGAATTGCTCTACCGAATTATTATCTACATCTAATATCAAGCTTCTAGAATGGTTGGAAATATACCTCACATGACCCATAAATTTATCATATAATGCTGCAAACATAAAATATGCAATACAAAATATGGAAATCAATAATCAGATGCTTATAATCATTAAAAAAATAAATGGAAATTTGTACCAACATAAATATTTTGATAAATATTTATTCCAACATACATACCACCCTTCTTATATAACTAACAGAATAATTATTATGTAATAAAACTTATGTGTTAATTTCATATCTACAATCATATCACAGGTATATGAACTTCCATCTTCACTTTGTTTTTGGCAAAAGTAGGTACAACAATGTAAATGTTCCCACCTTCGTTTTTTCTATATTTGATGGCTTTTGTGATGGCACAGCGGAATCTCAGTAGGTTTTTCTTAAAGATATTGAAAAACTTCAATTTCCATATTGAGTCTGAAAAAAGGCTTGGATTGATAATGGGTGAAGAAATTTCATGAAAATAGATTACTGTGATTCATCTTTTATTATACATACCTTTATTTCTTTTCTTAGTACCAAAGGACCAGCGTTAGTGTCTTTTCCTAAATCTCGCATTTTATTGATATAATTTCTCAATAAGTGATTCCGACACTCAATCTTCTCAACTTTTACTTGGTAGTCTTTGTAGGGATTACTATCTAGAATTTTTTTGTAGCAACTACTATCGCCGTCAGCAACCATCCTCTTATACATTAATCCATGCTCTGCATGAATCCTTCACAGATTATGGCAGATTCCATTGCTGATGCAGATCCTTCCCAATTTTTATAGCATGTGTGTGATGGTGTGGCTATGGGATGGCTCTTACACATGAGAAAAAACTTATTTTTAACTGCCAGATATAATACTTTTTTTGTTCTATATGCTACAATCGCTGCTGCTCCACTCAACGAGTTATAACTGTGGCAGTATGATCTTTTGGCCCACACCCCATCACACAAAACTGTTATAAATGGAATTCCATTAGGAGTTAGGTCACCATTCTCAAATGCTAAAGCCTTTTCCTCTTCAGCGGCTTTAGTCATCTCGTCCAAGGCAGATGATTCCCAATAATTGCCCAAACTATCTTGGTATCTAGTATATGCTTTTCAGACATAACTGGAATATCGAACGATGCCCCAATCTGACTAAGGTGTTCATGTCCATAGCCAGTACTCATTACAGCCAATACTGCATCATTATTCAACTGTTTTTTGTTCTGCGCAGTTGATATGGAATGTTGGGTTAGACACATGGAACATTGCCATACCCCGTTTGGTTTCTCCAACAATTACAAGATTATCCAAAGTACATCCCAAATGAGGGGCATGATTAGCTACCCGTTTCAAGGAATCAATGAAATGTTGAATATCTATCAATCTCCTTCACTCGAGTTCATATCCATCCATCATCTGGTATTTCACACAATTTCACAACATTTTCTTCATTCAAGTTGTTGGTTCCATCACCACTGACAAGTTCTACTTCACCTTCCATCTCGCCTTCCATATTCAAATAATTCAGGTCCGCATTATTTGAGTCATTACTTGGGGTAGTTACCGAGCATTCAGTTTCAAAAATATGGATATTGTTGATGTCAAGGTCATACAGACTCTTGAGATAGGATTTTTGGTTCGAAATATCTAAATATTCTCCATTTTTCGATTGTACCTTGCCTAATGCCGAAGGAGTTTCTTTCCTGTGGAAATTATTCAAACGAAAAACTCCATCCATAATAACATCAGCAAAGTCTAATCCACTATCATAACAATCAGAAGTGCTTAAAGTTTCATTAATAGATGATTTAGGAGCTGAAAATTCATAATTTTCGCCTAATGAACTTTGTGATAGATGATCCATATCCGCTATATGATCTTGAGGTTCTCCAGAATTAAACACAGAGTGATGATCTTATGAGTCCCATTCATCTGATGTGAAGGAGTTTACTGAGGCATGAATAGGCTGAAAATAAATTTGACGTAAAAGATTAATCTTCAATAAGTAGGAATATCAATTCAAATTATTTTTTAGGAAATAATTCCACAAATTCGAAACAGTTATTGTAATAAGTATCTGGTTGTGGGATATTCATCATTATGCAGTCATCAAGCTCCCATGAATAAAACTATACCCAGATAACATTGACCATTGGCCCAGCATTTGTATCGCACATGTCTACTGGCAGTTCATGTTCTGGTCAGGCAAATAATAGTTTCCCAGCATCGAGGTGTCCAGGCGGCCGCCAGCCGGCGATCGAAAGTGCCGTGGAAGTTCTCTAACGGCAACAGATTTTAGTACATGATTGATGCAGGTCAACTGCCTCTTATACGTGTATTTCATTTCATGGTACTTGACCGACAGCGGAATCACACATGCATAAAGGCAGTTGATGAAGCGAGCTTCGGGAGTGCTTGAGAAGTACACCTGCACATACTGCGGAAGCATATATGGAGGTGTGCTAATTGCACCGTTTGTTAAGCACTCATGATGCACTATTTTGTAATACTTTAATTTTCTATAGTTAGGCCGTTATCGGTGTTATCTGGGTATTCACTCTTATAAAACACTTCCTAAAAGATTGGTATGAATAACTTATTTTATGTTGAACTGTTGAAATATTGGCCTCTCCGATTCTTTTTTCAGCTACAGATATATACCAATACCCATTTAAAAATATTTACTTACCTTATTTAATCTCAAAATTCTTTTTTTACTGACAATTTCCTAACAGAAAGTCTTTTACGATGTTTATCGCCAGTTCGATAATTTGAACTCGACATGCTTGATCACAATATCACAAGTTCGCAAACTAACAAGTGTCACCATCTCAATGCAATCGCAAACTAATTAGCTTTCTGTCGTCGGTTATACATGCATATCTGGCTGGTTCTTTGTGCACCACCGTCTCCGCCGCCGTTCGCAAAAAATGTTTACGTTTTTATCACAAAATTAATATTATACCTAATCTTATTCGAGAATGCAATGAATCCCTTTCGCAATTTCTATTGACATCATCACACATGCTGAAATTTTTGGAATAGCTTCAGTGCTATTTTTGGTTTTTATTTATAAAATTACGATTTATTCAATAATTCATAGTATCTATGTTATATCGGAAAAAACGCTTATGTTTAAGTAATGTTACGCAATGTCAAACATCAGATTACGATTTCCGTATTTTCATGAGAACGATGCTACGTTGCGTTTTTATAAAATAAACACATTAAGTAACACAAATATTATGTTACAGAAAAATAATGATTTCTGCACTATTCATGGGAGCGACGCTACATCGAATTCTCCATGAAAATAAACGCTGACGTTGATTTAACAAATTCTATAAATTCTTTGACTTTATGTAAAATAGTTAGTTACAATTATAATTTCAACCTATTAATTCTTTTTTTATATAACATAAAACTGTGTAACTCAATAAAAATTGTTTTTAAAAAGTTTAACGTGAATTTGTGAATATAACAGTGGCGCAGTCAGTAGGATTCCTAAACACATTTAGAACAAGGATTGCCTAACTAAGTGTGGTGGTTCCTAAACCTTTAAGGAATTTTCAAGTACCAGCTCCAGATCTTCAAGAAGCAGACGGTCTCTCCGGCACCAGGAACACGCAAACTGCTAACCAGGTGTAGCAAAGCTCACGGATAAGGATTTCAGCTGCCAAGGAAGGAATGAAAATATTTACGTAAGAATCATCTCGTTTTATTTTTATTTAATATTTTGCAATTTATTTTTTATTTTTACCAAGCTCTATTGTCATAATTTACTTTTATTTTGAATACAATCATTTTAATATAAAGCAAAATGCCTGAAACACGTAGTGCAACAAACGCTAATGCCAATGCTAATACTCCAGTTGCTCAAACCGATCAAGCGTCGAATCTAGAACCTTACAGATTATCCGAAATATTTTCAATAATTCCGGAATATGACGGTAATCAAATTTTCTTAAATACTTTTATAAATGCTTGTAGAACAGCTTACTTAATTAGTTAATTCACGCGACCCTTCAAATTGGGAAGAAATTAAAACATTATTAAATACTCACTTTGGAGATTCTCGCGACTTAAATTCGTTGATTCAAGACCTTCAAAGAATGAAACAACTACCAAACGAATCGCCTTTAATTTTTGTTTCGAGATTACAAACTCTGGAAGCAAAAATGTATTCAGCTATAAGTAAACAACAGCATTTAACAACAGATCAAAAAGTAGCACAAACACGTCTTATAGAATCATTAACTTTAAATACTTTATTAACCGGTCTAGATCCAAAAATCGGTCAAATTGTTAGAGCTAGTAATCCAATAAGTGTTTTATCAGCTATTTTACGAATCAGAAGAGAACTTCAATTAACTTACTATGAAAACCACAAACCTCAGACTAATCGTAATACAAATAATATACCTACTCGTAGATTTAGCCAAAATTCACCAAAACAATGTAATTTTTGTCATAGAATAGGACATATTATAAATGAGTGTCTCACACGTCAAAGACAATCTCAAAATTTAGCTCAGGGTTCCTTTAGACCAAATCAAACTCCTAATTCCCATAACCAAACAGGCCAAAATTTTCCACAAAGGCCACAATTTCAAAATAACCAACAAAATCAAAATCGCCCATCCGTAATTAGACCAAATCCAAGTTTTAGACCTCAAGGACCACCGGGAAATCGACCCAACACAAATTTTAATCAACAAAGAACTTTTCATTTCAATCGAAATCGTGATTTTAACAAACACTCTCATAACAATTATGACTATTATACAGATGATAGTCAAAATTATTATGAAAATCAAGAACAATACTCCGATAATTCACTTGATTATCAAGAATATTACCAAGAAATTAACCCCAGTGCTCCTGACTATTATACTGTTAATAGTGAAATAGAGGAAAACTATTATACTGCTGATAGTGATCCTAACTCTGATAATGGTGTACCAGTTTGCAATACGAATGAAGACGAAACTTTCGATTATAGCCATATCGAACAAGACAATTTTAATTATAATAATGAACATGTTTATAATTTTGATTCTGATAACCTCCTAAATCCAAATCATGATTATTATCAGGATTTTCGACAAGGCCCTTTACAAACGAAACCCCCAGATCCGCTGAACGACCAAACTTCAAATTTGTCGATTCCAGACCTCAATTCACAAATTCAAACCATGAGTTTGAACAGTCCAGAATCGGACTGCCTCGAACAGATGTTCATGTAAAAAATACCTTACCGGTAAATTCTAAAAACTTATACTATATTAAAGACAGAACAAACACTTATAAAATTCTAATTGATACAGGTGCTGGATTATCAATTTTCAAACCCAAAACTTGCGAAAATTATAGAAATCGATCCCCTGAAAATGTAATTATTCAGGGTATAACGAACCAAAAAATAAGAGTTAACGAATCAACCCTTATTGCATTTAAACCTAACGATCCACACAGAGTATTCATTTGTAATTTAGATATTGATTTTGATGGATTATTTAGAACATTATAATTGTATAGTTGATCTAAAAAATAAACAACTTATTACTGATTTCAAAATTGTACCATTATTTAAAGTAACAGATAATGAAACTACTAATATTTCAATCGAAAACCAATTTCCACAAATTTACAAAAATACAATTTCCATTGAACCTAGGACTGAACAAATATTTAAACTAAAATGCGATTTAGTTAATACTGATGCTATACTGGTAGGTCAAGAAGTAGAGAAAGTTAAACTACCAAACGCATTAGTTAAAATAAATGAAAAAGGAGAATTTTTTGTTTCAGTATTAAATGTTAATTGTATACCTAAAACTGTAACATTTTCAAAACTTAACTTAGAACCATATGAAATAAATACTGTAAATAATATTCAACTAACTACCCAAGAAATGTGCACCGATAGAACATCGGAATTAAAAAATCAACTAAGACTTGATCATCTTAATGAAGAAGAACGAGACTTAATTTCTCAACTTTGTCATGATTTTTCTGACATTTTTTATTTAGAAGGAGATATAATTACTTTCACCAACGAAATAAAACATTCTATAGATACGCAAAATTCTAAGCCCAAATTCATAAACAAGAGGTGAAGGATCAGATCAATAAAATGCTTTCACAAAACATACAACCCAGCAATTCTCTATGGTCGTCTCCCGTGTGGATTGTGCCCAAGAAGCTCGACGCATCAGGTAAACAAAAATGGCGTGTTGTCGTAGACTACAGAAAACTGAATGAGGTTACTGTAGACGACAAATACCCGTTACCAAACATTGGAGATTTATTGGACCAGCTTGGTAAGTGTCAATATTTCACGACACTAGATCTTGCATCAGGCTTTCATCAAATTGAAATAATGCCTGAAGATATACCAAAGACCGCCTTCACAGTTGAAAACGGACATTTCGAATTCCTCAGAATGCCGTACGGTCTAAAAAATGCACCTTCAACATTCCAGAGGGTCATGGACAATGTCCTTGCTGGAATTCAAAACGAGCGATGTCTTGTCTATATGGACGACATCATCGTCTATTCACCGACAATTCAAGAACATATTACCCGCTTAACAGAAGTATTCAAGAGACTTCAAAAAGCTAACTTAAAACTTCAGCCAGACAAGTGCGAATTCTTGAGAAAAGAGGTCGCCTACCTTGGACATTTAATCACGGAAGATGGCGTCCAAAAATTCCCTAAACCTACGAACCAAAAGGAAATAAAATCCTTTTTGGGACTCGCTGGTTACTACAGAAGATTTATACCGAACTTCGCTAAAATTTCCAAACCCATGACAAAACTTTTACAAAAAGATGTCCCATTTAATTTTGACTCCGAATGTCAAAAGTCATTCCAAGAATTAAAAAATGCTCTTACCTCTACTCCGATATTGATATACCCAAACTTTGAAGAACGATTTCTTTTAACTACCGATGCTAGCGCATTTGCAATCGGTGAGGTTTTGTCACAAGGCCCAATAGGTAAGGATTTACCGATAGCCTATGCGTCCAGGACATTGTGCAAAGCAGAAACCAAGTACTCTACGATAGAGAGAGAACTTTTGGCAATTGTGTGGGCAGTTAAACACTTTAGACCCTATTTATATGGCCGAAAATTTACCCTTATAACTGACCACCGTCCACTTACTTGGTTATTCTGTATAAAAGACCCCGGTAGTCGTCTAGCACGATGGCGCCTCAAATTAGAAGAATACGACTATCAAATTGAATTCAAATCTGGCAAATCCAATAAAAATGCCGATGCCCTTTCTCGAATAAAAATTAACCACATAAATGACTTTGATTCATTTCGCTCAAAATTAGGAAACTTTAAATATTTACCTTACCCAATTTATTCCGCTCTTGAAGATGCAGGGCCATCCGAACAAACTGAAAATAAACCTGAAATTGACTGGGATGCCGCTGCAGAAGAATTTTTGTCTTTTGAGGAACTTTATAAAACAAAATCACTGATTGACTATTCTAAAATAGAATATTCCAATAATCATCTACTAGACAAACAAAATAAAAACATTTTAACCTTTTTTCAACAAAACAATTTACAAGATTTTCATGAAAAAATAATTGAGGATATATTTGAGGAAAACCCCGACTTTTCTTATGCAAAAATTAATGTACTTAGCAGTAAAACTGTCAAAAATAGAAAATACCTTATTATTGCTATACCATGGGATCCAGACAGTATTAGTGAATACTTATTTGCTGCAATTTACAGAAATCGAGATTTATTTAAACCTTCAGAAAAATATTTTATCGAAAATAATCCTGACCTACCAATACTAGAAACACTATCATTTCTACTTTCGGAAGTTGACGTAAAATTCACTATTTGTCAAAATATTACTAAAGAGCCAGAACAAAATCAAATACCTATCATCTTAGATCAATTCCATAATGGCAAAAGCCACCTTCACCGCGGAATTAATGAAACTATTGGGCGAATACGACAAAAATATAATTGGGCCGGCCTCAATCGAGATGTCGAAAATTATATTAAGTCATGCCGGGCATGCCAAGAGACAAAAATATGTCGCAAAAATTTGGACAGTCCCCTCGTTATAACAGAAACGCCTAAAACACCTTTTGAACGTATTAATATTGATATTTTAGAGGTACCTCAAAAGAATTACGCTCTTACAATAAGAGACGAACTAACAAAATTTTCTCAAGCATATCCGCTTGAAGATAAAAGTGCCAAATCCGTTGTCACTTCATTATTAGCTTATTTTCAGCATTTTGGTGCACCACTTCGCATTCATTGCGATGCCGGTCGCGAATTCAATAATGCGCTAATGAAAGACCTTTGTAATATGTTCGATATTAAGTTAACATATTCAAGTGTCGGTCATCCGCAAAGTAACGGATCTCTAGAAAGATTACATGCTACTCTGTTAGAAATGATTCGATTACATTTAGCAGACCACCCCAATGAACACCCCTTCAGTATTTTACCATTTGCTATTATCGCTTATAATAATTCTATAAACAAAACACACGGATTCACACCATACGAACTTGTATTTGGACACACGTCCAGTAGACCTCCCGAAAAATTATACAATGAACAAGAATTAATTACTAAATATATTAGAGATCTAAATAACCGCATATCCTATTATTATAAAATAGCGAGAGAAAACACCATAAAGCAAAAAGAAAAAGCTAAAGACCGATTTGACAAACATGTCTCCGAAATCAAACCAAATTATGAAGTAGGTGACAAAGTTTACGTAAAAGAAACTCAAATAAAAAACAAGTTAGAAAATAAGTTTAATGGCCCTTTTGAAATACTAGAGATACACAGAAATTCCGCAACAGTATTAAATTTAGAAACAAATAACAAATCAAAAATAAATTTCGATCTTATGAAACCCTATGTTGAAAATTAACTTATTTTCAGGTTTCTGCTGCTGATCGGAACAGCAACATGTCAATATAAAATCGAACCCATAAACAATACAATTGGAATCTACTACCACGACGAAACCAAAATAATGGTTTCGAACGACGAATGGACTTTATTAGTGCATAAAAATATATCAGCTTTTAAACAAACTTTTGAAAGAAATAATAGAATTCTTGACACAATTCAAAATACCTTTACTTCAAACTACTCCAGTATGAAGTCCTTCCGATCCGAAGTAAAATCACATTTGGCATTATTGCAACAAATTACAAAATCTATTGGCGATAAATTTAGTGAAATATCTTTCGATGTTAAAAGACAAAAACGAGGGTTAATTAATGGTATTGGCACCATATTTAAATCAATAACCGGAAATCTCGATGCGTCTGACGGTGAATATTATATGGACTGCATTAATAAATTAAAAACTGATCAAAACCAGATAGAAAACTTATTAAAAAATCAAATGTCAATCACAAGCTCAGTCATAACAAATCTCAACAGTACCATAGGACAATTAAAATTAAATGAGAAAATATTTAATTCAGATATAGAAGAAATTGAAACCACCATTCGACAATCAACAAACGAAATTGCGCTTATCGAAGCTAAATTAAATTTCTTTGAAATTTGCGAACAACTAATGGAGAGTTATTCGTATCTTGAAAATACTATTAATGGTATTCTAAACTCTTTCACTTTTGCACAGCTTCAAATAATTCATACTTCTATTATTAAACCAGAAAATTTGATCACTGCTCTTAAGAAAATATCAGAAAATACAGTAAGGAAAGGTTTACCGCTACCAATAAAATATTCTGAAATTTCACAGTATTTGGAAATAATCGATCTCGAAGCATATCAAACAAATTCAGACCTTGTTTTCGTTCTTAAAATACCTTTGATTGAACCACAAGTATTTACTTTATTCCACCTATACCCAATACCAATTTATGATAATAGAACTGGATTTCACCACATTTTATCATTTTCACAAAAATATCTAGCGCGAGATGATGATTCTTTATCCTACATTCCAATCCACGATTTACAAAAGTGTAAACAGTTATCTACGCATCAAAAGTTTTGTCGCGATGTTTACGCGTACCCTATAGACGATAACGCGATATGTGAAGCCCGTTTGTTAAGACAATATAAGACATTTCCTGCGAATTGTAAAAGTGCGGTAGTCAACGGACAAGGTTATAATGTGCAAAAACTCGGAGAAAACGTGTGGCTAGTGTCGATTGCCGAACCGGTACACGTGACCATAAGTCTTCCAGACACAAAAACGAAAACATTAACCGTAAATGAAAATTCCATTTTACAGCTATACTCAGGATGTTCCGCTTTTGTTGGCATTACTAAAATACAAGCTAGTACCAGAAAAACTATAAACATTCCTCATGTACTTCATCCCGTAATGGTTGATTACAACTGTTGTCTAGACATTCCAAACAAAGTAGAAGTACCCAAAATAGAACCACTAGATCTTAATAACATTAACTTGAATGATCTGCAAGTGACAAAACACAAACTGGACCAATACTCAAAAAGTTTGGATGAACACATAAACAAACCGTTTGTCGAGAAAAATATTTCGTGGTTCACATATACTACGATCTCACTCATCGTTGCCTTGATCGTCCTCTACACCTGTTATAAGTGTAGAAATATTAAATTCAACAAATCGCCAGGAAAGCCTGTTCCGGACCAACCAAATGATGTTTTTATCAAAATTCATAACATTCTGCCAAAAAGAAGACCCAGACTTGATACCAAAGCCTCTGAGGAAGTGGAAATCGAAAATTGACAATTTCATGGTTTAATGTATACCTTTATATTTTTGTATTTTGCGTATTTTCCTTTTAATCTTGAAATCTCTGTATATATTGTATTGTCTATTTTATATTTTATGTATTTTGGTTTTTATTCTCAAAATTGTTGTTTATTAAACAACAATTTTAATTAAGGGGGGAGTTGTTATATCGGAAAAAACGCTTATGTTTAAGTAATGTTATGCAATGTCAAACATCAGATTACGATTTCCGTATTTTCATGAGAACGATGCTACGTTGCGTTTTTATAAAATAAACACATTAAGTAACACAAATATCATGTTACAGAAAAATAATGATTTCTGCACTATTCATGGGAGCGACGCTACATCGAATTCTCCATGAAAATAAACGCTGACGTTGATTTAACAAATTCTATAAATTCTTTGACTTTATGTAAAATAGTTAGTTACAATTATAATTTCAACCTATTAATTCTTTTTTTATATAACATAAAACTGTGTAACTCAATAAAAATTGTTTTTAAAAAGTTTTACGTGAATTTGTGAATATAACATCTATGTAAAAGTGCTTATTTGGTGCGAGGGAGCTCGAATCAGTCATAAAAAATGCTCCATAATTGTGTCTGCAGGGGTTCAGCAAAAATCATTTTTGACCTAGTAGTCATTGACGGATTACAATAATTTTTTTTTCAATAAAGACAACCGTGTAATTGGGGCATCTCTTGGAGTACTTTTTCGAAATACGATATATCTTGTGAGATAAAAAATAGAGAATATGGCCGATATTTCGTACTTTTTTTTTCTAGTGTTTTTTTCAAAAAATTAAAAAAGTACTCCGAGAGATGCCTAGATCCAACCTTTCACAAGCAGAAAGTGAAGAAAAATTTCGATTTTTTTTAGCGAGGTCCCAGTAATATGATTTTTGCCATTCCTTGTTTTACAAAGTTTTACTGTCAATCCCAAATAAGGTTAAACCCCTCTTAACAGTAAATTTTATCTTCTAATTTTTCATAACTATTCAAATGTGTTTTGCTTTCTTCATAAACTAATTCTTCTTCCCATTTGTTGCTCTCTTAAGTTATTGCTCAGGGCAGGAACCTGTCTCACACACTACTGCTGGCTTTGCTGCTTGTTATCAACCTTACCTAATAGGAAATATCTACCACATTCAGTTTTATTGACAATCCAGGTCCATTTATATCTTACAATCTTCTATTTTATACTATCAATCAGTTACAGATATCTGACAAGATTATTGATAACAATGAACATATAAATCACCCTATACATGATGTATTTGAAAATTTTATTCAATTTATTCCATACTGTGTGTTTGCTAAAACTGTGGTTTTAGTTATAAAACAAAAATTTTATTGTTGAAAGATATAATGGGAATATTGAATGAGATAATTCTTTATATCCCATATCAAAGATCTGAAGAAGAATGTTGATGGAATATTGATATTACAAAGTACTGAAATAATATATCTCTTCTTACAAAAATTAACCTGTTTCTGATTTTGTTTCTTGTAACAACTTCTAAAAAAATAATGAAAATGTACTGATTTCAGATAAGCACTATGTAAGTCACCCAACATTTTAAGGTATTTATGAAATGGAATACAAACGGGCGAACCCAAATACAACATTTACAAATATATAATTAGTATAATATAGACTGATAGTTATAAATATTAAATCATTATCACTATGTTATTAAAATGCAGTTTTATCACTCAAATACAGCTTTTTTAGCTTAGTCCAAAAAGTGAAAAATATATTGTAACGAGTTATTTTTTTGAAGCATTATATGATTTTGTTCCGATGGTATTAAGTTTAATAAGTGAATATAACTCGCTACTTACTTTCCAACTCTTTTTTCTGGTACCGTTTCAAGCCCTTAATGTTAATTTAAGTATTTATTTCATTAGTAACCCAAAAGCCGTGATTTATCATTTAAGGAAATATATAAAATGTAATAGATTCCACTTTTCAAAATTTAAATTATCAAGGACGCCCGGTATATAAACTATTTCATTTAAAATCGGAGTCGTTCCGTACAAATAGAAATACTTCTTGCTGTAATTAAATCGATTTTCCCTCACCACCGATATTGCCAAAATTTAGGTAGGAAGTAAATTATAAATTCAAAAACCAAGCGTTAAAAAGGCATTAATTATATTGAAGTTATCATTCGGGTTTTGAGATTTAGTTGTTATTTTCGGTTAGCGAAATTAAGCTATTATATTCAGTTATTACAATCAAAATTTCTGTTCAGTTGTTGGCAAAAGTCATTATAGTGAATTATAATTTAGCCGTAAATCGAGTGTCCGACCGTCCCGTACTTTCCAAGTAAGTGGAAATTATTTTATAAACCCAATGAAGCATTTCACCCGAGTTTCAAAATTTTATATTTAATTTCAACAAACAATTTAGCAGTTTGGTTATTAAGAATATAATTCCGTATTTTGGTAAAGCCGATATCCGGTAGTTCTTTTTGAAGCGATAAAAACAATCTTATTTACAGTTTTTATTATCGCGTTCTGTATATTGTTTCTCTGGAATTAGGGTCTGATTGAAATATCATTTTAATTTTAAATTTTACGAATAGTTCTAATAGTTCCGTATTTAAGAATATTATTCCGTATTTTGATAAGACTGATAAGCCGGTATTTTTTTTTCGAAACGATAAAAAACCAAAGTTATTTATAGTTTTTATCACCACGTTTTGTATATTGTTTCTTTGGAATTCAGGTCTGAGCCTTCAATACATTGAAGTAGCATTTTGATTTTAATCTTTGCGATACAGATTGTTATATCTAGTGTCCCGTTTCAAATTACCTAAGGGCTATATGCACCGTATATCCCTTAAGCTCGCTTTTCTTAAACTAGCTTTAAAAAGGCGACTTTAGTTGCAATGCACCGCTAGCAAATAAAACCGGCTTAGTTAAGTACAGATTTGATTTGGCAACGCAGGATAACCTTGTATTAATTTGTTAAGCGATTTCTTATGAATTACATTACTCGATGGTTACTGATGTTGTCCTTTTCTATACCACTGTTTAGTTAGTTGCATCTTTTTTTAATATTTTTCCGTGTTCGGTTTCCTCTAACATAACCCCACAATTTTATGACGTGCGTGTGCCTGTGCCCCAGTCTTTTTTTATTATATTTATTTAATCTGCGCCCCAGTCTTGATAGGACGAATACTAAACCATATTTTTTCTGTATTTCTCTCTCCCAAAGTATTAAAATTGGTACCATGGGTGATAATAACATTAAAATCAAAAGAGCTCCTAATTTTCGAGAAGATGAAAAAGCTCATTTATTTTCAATTATCGGTGAAAAATTTCACCATATTTTGGAAGATAAAAAAACAGACAGAGCGTCTGTACAAAAAAGGCAAGAGGCGTGGAAAAAAATAGAAGGAGAATTTAATTCTTCAAATCCATCAGTTTATTATAGAAATGCTGATTGCCTCAAAAAACTACGAAAACTCAAAAAAGGAGTTACGAAAAGTTACTGCTGAACATAAACAAAATATTATAAAGACAAGTGGTGGAACACCACCTGATATTAGTTTAGATCCAACCCAAAAGCTACTTTGTGGAATAATCAATTCTAAAACTGTGAATGGGTTAGATGCCAGAGCAGATTCTGATGGCCATCCAAAACATATAATTAAAAAAAGAAAATTAGGTAGCGAAGTGGACTTAGATGTGGACGAATATACTTTTGAGGATGATTCTATCATAATAGAGGTAAATATTTTAACTGCTTACTGTTTTATATTAACTAATACCAAGTTTAATTTCATATAGGGTTTTTTATAGTTGAATACAAGCTGCATGATAGATCCATAAGGTCCTTTAGAGTTTGTGTCAAAATATTGATTCATGTTTGTCCTATATCATGGCAGATTGTATTCATGGGAAAACATGGTTGACTATTCTATAGTAATGATGTCCAGATAAAACTCCTCATCCAGTCATTATATTTATTTTTTAGAATGCAGAATACAACTTAAACGAGGATGGAAGCAACCTGGCAGAAATATTACATTTCGAATCCAATGAAGATGATGAATGTCAACCAGATGCTAGACACACCAAAAATCATAATGACAATATAGTAGAAAAGGTATGAAAAAAGAATTAATCTTAATTGTCACAAATAAAATAGTAGGTACCATCCGCAAGGTATGTTGTTAATTTCAAGCTCACTTCATGCTCTACTTCATGAACGCATTTAAATAAAATCCTTTAGCAGTCACTACAGCAGTGATACAGTGACCTTGCAAAAAAATATGTCTGTTGAAGTTTTTTTGTGTGTGTTTTGTAAAAGTATTTGTTTTTAGAATGAGAACAAACAGTGGGCAAAGTACACTCCAGAAAACCTTAAGAAACCAATTAATCCAGCCCTAGAAGTCAACAATCCAAGAAGCTCCTCTTGCCAAACTCCTCGCCAACCTCTAAGTTCACAGAGACGTAGGCCAGTGAAAATAATTCAGACCCTTACATCTTCTAAAATCAGTGAAAAGTACAATTTGCTTTTGGATAAGAGATTAGTTTTGGTTGAGAAACAGATTAGCCAAGTAAATATGGATATAAATTTTAAAAGACAAGAAAATAGTTTAAAAATTCAAATCCTTGAGCTAGAACTGGAATCAAGGAAACCACAGAACTAGTATGTATATCATTGCCAAAAATTAAAAAGCTGTTTTGTTAGTCCTCCTGAAAATTTCTAGGATTCCGATTTTTTTAATGCAAACTTGTTTTTCCTGTAAAATATATATAGGACGTTTTTGTGTGTAGATAATTTAAATAGTTACTGGTTGTTTATGTTACTGTTAAACAGTTACTGATTTAAATTTATTTCATGTAAAGGAGAATTTAATAAATCTACTTAAAAATCATTGAAGATTTTTTGTTCACCTGTCAGGAACCATATTCTCATCAGACAAAGTAATATGATGAGCATCTGAGTGGTTTTGTTGCTAAAGTAAAACATCTTCAATCAATTCCAAGAGTTTCTCTTTTATATTTAGAAGCAGCATAGAGATTATTATATAGAATCAAAATATTTAGTACAAACATCAATAGTCCTAACTATATTGCATTTTATTATAATCAAATATACATGGGTAAATATAAAAAAAATAAGTGAAACCTAAATTAATATATTTTCTGTAAACTTCCTATAGAAAAATAATTGTAGGGAGATAGCCACAAAACACATTGAAGTAGCATCAAGGTTTCTGCTTTTTTAACAGTAAATGTTTGTAGCTTGACATGAACAAAAAAGACTGTTTAAAGAACTGAGACAGAAATTGTATTTCAAAATTAAAATAAACTTAACAGACTATTTGACATGTTACAAAGTGACACAACTTTAAACAGTAAACTAATGTAAGATAATAATAATAATTATTGGTATATTAACACTAAAAACCTAAACAACTATAAAAGAAAAATATGTTTTTACAAGTTTGCAAAATAGTTATTAACTAAACTTTGCCTAAAATTTAAAGCGTTATTGACATTGGCTGCATTTTGAGGTAAATTAGGAATATGACCTTGCTGTATTAAATACTCAAGTTCCTCTGCATTTATGTTGTCTGGTACAGGAGGGACTCCTTCATTCATTTCAACTGCTTTATTGTGTAGTACTGCAGCTGCCACAATTATATCTTGGCAAGATTCTACTTTTAGCCTTAATCCATAGGCTAAAACAGGAAACCTACGTTTCCAAACGCCAAAACAACGCTCAACTGTATTTCGGGTCCTTATGTGGGATTCATTATATAATCTCTCTGCTCTTGTAGCAGGATTGCGAAAGGGTGTCAAAAAATATGGTCTCAGCATATATCCACTATCGCCTAAAAAATAATAGGTATGAAAAAAATTGTAAATTATTCTTATACAGTAATCTTATAAAGTCTGCATTATACAGCGTGTCCAAGATAATGATGAACAGCATTAGGATCTCGTAAACCGTAGAAGTTACAAGGACGGTTAAATTACGAAAAACTTGCGCAATTTAAGAGTCAATGGTATGCTGTTGTGAAAACCAGAAAATTCCTATTACTTCCGGAGATATTCGAATAAATCCGAAATTTTGCTATTTGTTTTTTATTTTTTTCTGAAGTTATTTGAAGAGATATAGAAATACAAAAGGCACTTTCTCATTGCCACTTTTTGAGCTCTATAATACAGCGATAACAAATTTTACTACAACGTTTCATTCCTTCGTTACCATCATCAATTCCATTTTCTTAAATATGGACCTGGATTTTCTATCTTGGTTTTAAAGTTTTTCATCTTCCAAAGTCAACGATGTATCACAATTTTCTCTAAAATGATTATTTTAGGTACTTTCCATAAGGACTTATGTGTTGGAGAGAAACAAAGTTTCTCTCTCTATCACATAGGCTCTTATGGAAAGTACAAAAAATAATCATTTTAGAGAAAAGTGTGATACATCATTGACTTTGGGAGATCAAAAGCTCTTTAAAACCAAGATAGAAAATCCAGGTCCATATTTAAGAAAATTGAATTGATGATGGTTGCGAAGGAACGAACCGTTATATTAAAAATTTGTTAACTCTGTCTTATAGATCTCAAAAAGTGGCAATGAGAAAATGCCTTTTGTATTTCTATACCTTTTCAAATAACTTCAGAAAAAAATAAAAACGAAATCGCAAAATATCGAATTTTTTCGAATATCTCTGAAAGTAATAGGAATTTTCTGGTTTTCACAACAGCATATTATTGACCCTTAAATTGCGCAAGTTTTTCGTAATTTAACTGTCCTTGTAACTTCTACAGTTTACAAGTTCCCAATGCTGTTCATCATTATCTTGGACCCACTACTATATTATGTAAATTAAATAAATACTTACCTAACAATATACTGTTTCTGAATTCCCCAGCTTCAAACTGAGCCCTTATTCCACTGTTGTAAATTGTGATATCATGAGCTGAACCTGGCCATCTTGCTACTATGTTATTTATTTTGAGATGACTGTCACATACAACTTGGGTATTTAAAGAAAAGTATAATTTTCTATTTCTAAAGACCTCTGCATCTTCACCACCTAGAATAAAGTAATAGGCCATTGAACAAAACATCCACAAACTAGTCTAATCACTTTTTATTGGCCTAAACCTATGTTATTTTCACATTGAAGATGTGATATATTTTTATTATTAATTATGTAGCTAGATATACCTAATAATAATAATAAAATATTCCTACCTGGCGATCTTATTTTTATATGGGTACAATCTATACACCCAGCAACTCGAGGAAATCTTGCTATATTATAAAAATCATTATGCACTCTAACTAGTGCTGCTCTTTGTGGCATCTGAATAAACTCTCCAGCTAACGATGCTATGGCACTAGAAACTTTGGGAATGATTCTCGATACTGTTGTTTGGTGCATTCCCATGAAATCGCCCACCGACTGTTGATGTCCATTGCACGAGTAGAAATGTAGTGTTGTTAGCAGTTGATTTATTGGTGAAATGCTATAGTTCCTAAAAAGAAAGTAACATTCAGGCCCTGATATGAAAGTAACCTAATACCTATTTCTTACAAATCATTATCAAATTCTAACTGCGGTTCTATCCTCTCCAAAATGTCCAGGGTGGTTTGTTTTGTTAAACGAAATCTTCGAAAAAAGGATATATCGTCCATATCGTTAAAATAAGATGATCTTTCATACATCCTTCTGGGAAAACCCATGTCGATAATATCCAAAATATCCATGTCGTCTTCTAAAAATATCTGGTCCTCAATTTCCATTTTTTTAATTCTTTAATTATTGATTGTTAATGTGTAATATAAGACACAAAATGGCAAATCCGAGAACAAAACTATCAAAAATTTATACTGCACACAACAAGACAACACAATCTAACTTTTTAGAAAAGCCGGGCTTAAGCCTTGCAAATCGCCGGTTTAAATTAAGTCTCCCTTAACTGCACTATCAATAGTGGTGCATAACAAAATTCCATCTTAAGCGATTCTTAACGATAAGCTAGCTTAAGTACTTACGGTGCATATAGGCCTAAGTACATATTAGATTCAAGTTGCATTCTAAGACACAGTTTTATTTTGCTATTATTTGGGAAACCGCTGTCCTACTCCGACCAGTATTTTAGAATAGTTTTAACCGGTAATTTCGAAAATTTAAATTGTCAATTTCCTTATAAAAAATTAGATTCTCAATCGAGTACGAGGCCGATGCCACTGATTGATTGACAATCTAGTTTAAAATTCTTTTGTTATAAACTGGTCTTGTCATATTTTCCCATCTATCCCGATTGACTATCCCTACCGCGAAAATATACAATTTAAAGTGTCAATTTCCCTGTATAAAAATTAGATTCTCAATCAAGTACGAGGCCGATGCCACTGATTGCTTGGTAATATAATTTAATTTGATTTGAAAATTTAAAGTGTCAATTCCCCTATAAAAAAAATTAGATTCTCAATCGAGTACGAGGCCGATGCCACTGATTGCTTGGTAATCTAATTTAAATTCGTTAGTTTCTTTTGTTATAAACTGGTCTGGTCACATTTTCCCATCTATCCCGATTGACTGTCCCTACCGCGAAAATATAAAATTTTAAGTCAATTCCCCTGTATAAAAATTAGATTCTCAATCGAGTACGAGGCCGATGCCACTGATTGCTTGGTAATCTAATTTAAATTCGTTAGTTTCTTTTGTTATAAACTGGTCTGGTCACATTTTCCCATCTATCCCGATTGACTGTCCCTACCGCGAAAATATAAAATTTAAAGTGTCAATTCCCCTGTATAAAAATTAGATTCTCAATCGAGTACGAGGCCGATGCCACTGATTGCTTGGTAATCTAATTTAAATTCTTTTAGTTTCTTTTGTTATAAACTGGTCTGGTCACATTTTTCCATCTATCCCGATTGACTATCCCTACCGCGAAGATAGTTTTCCTCCGTGGACTACCGTGATAGGTAATTATTGTTTTACTGCTGCTTACCGCATAATTTACAAAACTGCTTATACCGCTTCCGCTGTTATTAACAAATTGCATTTGCTTGCTTACACCTGTTTTATTGTGTCATTGCTCACATTCCTTAATACCGGCAAATTTCGCATGGTGCATAATAACATAAGGCTTGAATACTTTTGCTTACTGTTGATATATTGAATTGATTCGGTACCGCTTGATCAAAAATTGTTGAATATTAATCTGTATGTGTACATATTAAGTAAGTCTTGTAATATACCAATAAATACGATCAGTGTTTTCTTAATATCCCGTAGCATCACCGTCTAAGGTTTATAGGTTTTGTGGGTGTGTTACATTCAACGAGACCCCTGGAATTTTCCGTAACCTCCATCTGAGGCTACCTGGAACTCTTGACGCCGAGGGTCAAGGGGCCGTGGAGTAAACCACGTAAAATAATCTGGCGCCCGAGTATTTGTTTGCAAAAGAACTTTGCATCGAGAGTGTCCAAAGTGACGCGTCAGTCGCTAAGAACCTGCGCGAGAGGTGAAGAAGAAACAAGCGGCAGGAAAGCGCGTCACAATATAATGAAATATATTAATATCAACGTGGTTACAAACTGATTTGAAGCATTTACAACACCTATGCAAGGTAGAATTTTGTTAATAACTGGTAGCACTGTCATTAATATCAAAAACTTTAAAATCTCTTGTATCATAGGCAGACAGATTGAATGTAATGAGGCTGGTAATCTAGTTGAAATTAATAAGATTATTAACCTGTTTATATACAAATTTAACATCATTTATTGGACATTTATCTTCTAGGGGAATTAAACCAGGTTCTGCCTAACTGAAACAATATTATTGTTAGGTAACAACTTCTTTCCGCAGTAATTTATAAATTTATTTTGGATATGGTCAAGCCTATCAATGTATAAAGATCATGTGGATTCCAAATTATTGATCTGAAGCTCAATATACTGTTTACATATGTCATAAATAGTTCGTAATAATCGTGAGGTTTTAATGTCATGACAAATCCTGATAATACAGCCCAACGCTTTATTAGCTTTTTTGATATATATTTGATATGTTGGTTGAAAGTAAGTTTTGATTCAAAATAGATTCCTCGATCTTTTATCTGTGATATTTTTTCTATTGGATGGTTTCCAAGAAAATATTGAGAATCAAGTATGCATGGTTTTCTAGAGAAAGTAATCACCAAGCATTTTTTTAAATTCAGGAGAAAGATTTTTTTACAATAAGCAACAAGTCTGTTTAAATGGCTTTGTATCAATTGAGAATCTGTAACATTGCCATTTTTGAGGTACATTTTTAAATCATCCGCATATTTTTTGAAACATTGAGATATATCGTTGGTGTAGGCCCCGAGTGGGATCCTTGAGGTATCCCTGAAGTTATATCACTGAAAGGTGATACATATTTACCTATAACTACTGCCTGGGATCTATTACTTTTGTAAGATTTGAACCATCGGAGTAGATTGCCATGTATACTGATTGCACCAAGTTTATCCAACTAAGTTGAATAATAAATTTTATCAAAGACCCTGCTGAAGTCGGTATATACAGCATCTACCTGAAATCCTTTACACATATGTTCTAACAAATATTTACTATAAATAAAGAGGTTCGTTTCAACAGAATGTTTTTTCATAAAACAATGTTGCTCCTCATCAAATGTATTTCACATCTGTAAACAAGTAATCAGAAATAATTGATTCGAATAATTTGGCAATAATAGAAAATATAGATGTGGGACGATAATTTTCAACTAAATATTACTACCGATTTTAAAAATAGGAATTATTAAGGGTGTTTTACATATCCTAAGGAAATAGCCTTCTGTAATTGATTTATTAAATAATACGCACAATGGTGGGGCTACTTCGTTAACACAACTTTTTATTGATAGGATTGGTATTTTATCTGCACCAGCAGGGTTTTCCGGAAGGTTATTAATTTTATCATCGATTTTGTGTAAGGGGATGTGATACGAAGATATATAATTAATATTAATATTATTTGAAATAGTATTGTTGGAAAATTTACTGTCTCGACCCTTTGAGGAATATACTCATATTACTGTTTTAAATTAAACTAACTGGTACTAAATATCATCAAACAATTGTCAAATTTCTCAGAATTTTTAACATTTTATCAATATATTGTGGAATTATCAAGAAACAGTTAGTTTCATTTAAAACAGCTGTATTGTTAGGGTTTGAGTTAGGAGAGTTAAAACCTTCTTTTGACTTCACAAACTGCCAAATGTACTTTGCGATTGTAGATATATGACATTCAACATTATTGATATAGTTTTCAAAATCTATATTATGTAATTAAATACTTTGCCCTAGCTCTCAAAATGCTTGAATGTTAAATAATCCAAGTTATTGGAATACTTTTTCTTTTTGACATGAAATCGTCTCTTTTCTTTAACAACTTTGATGGTGTTTAGACGAAACCAATGCGGGAATTTTGACTTATATTTAGGATATGTTGGAACATGTTTGTTAATCATGCTATCCAAATGGCAGTAAAACTAACTAGCGCTGTCAAAAGTCTTTAAATTAAAAAATTCACTATTCCATTCAATAGAAGATAAATAATTCTTAATTAAGTCGAAATTTGCTTTATTATAATTAAGTTCGATATCTGAATTCATTTTCTAATTGTCGCGTGTAAAATTCAAAAATTTCATGATTTCAATGATCTTCAGAAACAAGAGAAACTCACTTCTAACTTCTAATAAAATTTTCGATTAGGTATAAAATTATTATTCAAGATTAAGTCAATTGTGTAAATTGGCAAAAACAGCAACAAGAAATTGTATCAATTAATAGATTAGAATTAGCATTGGAAAAATGTGAGGGTATACAGTAATTATTTATGGGGTCCATGGCGACCATTTTATGCAGGGCAAGTTAAAATCTCTGCATATTAAAAATGTACATTCAGGATTATCCACAACAATAGTGTGAAGCTTGGAACAAAACAAGTTCAAAGCAATTGAGTTGCCTGGAGGAATATATAAACAGCAAATATTAAATTTGAAACATTGAGAAGTGACAGTTACCCACAGTTCTTCAACATCGGACATCCACTCACTATGCACTAAACTATAGCAGCTATTTTCCACTCCAATTAGGACTCCTCCTTCTTTACGGGTAGAACCAGATTGCGTCTCAAGATTGAGAAGGAATCATTCAATACTTTGGAAGAAGCAGTTGTGTTATTAAGCACATAATTTAAGACTTGTTTCAGACACATTTACACAGATTTTTGCTTTGGTTTTTATTTAAGTTGGTTGATACTATACATTATATGATACATAGCAAATTAAAAAAAAACCTGGTAAAAATTACAGGAAGGGGTGTTATAAAATTTGAACCACTTTGCTGTATTGACATTACCAGAACTTAAAAATCACTATTGCAAAGATATATTATAAGCAACAATAATAATTATAAAAAACTAAACAACAGCACTAATATTAAAAAAACTTGAAAAAATTATATGGTAAGCCACAGCATTAAACATATTGTATGTGATAGTTTCGAAAACAAGTTTTGGTTTTGCCCAAACGTAATGCAATTTGGCAATTGCCGCATGCCCCATTGGTATGTACTAGGTGTTTCTTTGTACTACAGACAGCACAACTTCTTGACGACCTTTCAGGTTGGTAAGATGAGAATGATAATCTAAATGCCTTGGAAATAATACTGTTTTTATATTATCACATTCTGTATCAATTTGACTCTGCTTAGATTTCACTTGAACAAGCCTCTCTGATATCAAACCGTTGCACACCATTCTTCTATTTTGTGTACCACTATGCAGAAAACTGAACAAGGTGGTTTAAATTAATTACCCTTAGGCCTAAAAGTGATCATGTATAGGACAGAAACATTGACTGTGACTAAAATACAAGAGGATTTGAGAACACAGGAAAGAAAAATACTAGGGACAAAAAAATAGGTGAGGAATATAGAAGAAGAACAAATATGGACTTATATTAAGAGTTAGAAAAAGACATAACAAAGAAAATTAAAGAGCAAATATTAAAATGGTTTGGACACATGTGGAGAGCAGGTAAGGGAGCAGTAATATACTCAATGGTAGAGCAGAAGCCATATAGTAGGAGAAAAAAGGAAATACCAAGGATAACATGGTTGCAGGAGGTTGTAGGTGATCTCCAGACTATGGGAGTCAGACACTGGAAAGAGAGGACACAGGACAGGAAGCAATGTCTACAAATAGTGGAAAAATATGAAAAAAGACATTTTTAAATATTCCTTCCACTACTTGCAGACATTGTCTTGTGTCTTCTCTTGTATATACAGGGTGCGGCAGATAAACGGTCAATTAGAAATATCTCGAAAACTAAAGGTATCTGAATTATGAAAATTAGCATGAAGGGGTTTTGAATAATGAGCTATTTAATGAAAATATTGCCGTCACCATTCTACTTCTGGTTATATCGGAAATTTCACATATCTTTGTAATTTTTAACGAAAGACCCTGTATATTTTTCAATTTTAGAAATATTTACGTTATTCTGAACATTTTTTGTTAATACTTCTCTATACCTGTTTTGAACCGTTTTTGAGTTGTAATGTTTTTTATATGAAAATTACACTTTTCTATCATGTACATAAAATTCAATACCCTCTAATGTAATTTGAATAAAAGTTTAAATTTCTTAGAAACTACTTACCACATACCGCTTATCGTTTACATTGTGAAGTTACCTTTTTTATTATACAGGGTGCTGTCAAAATTGGAATAAAAACGGAATCCACAATCTTCGCGTAATTCCTTTTTTCCAAATGGGACACCCTGTATGTGATTATTTATTTTAGAAGAATACGTTGCCCACTATCGATATGTATTACTATTCTCTATACCTATCTCTTGCAGTTTTCAAATAAATCAGCTTTATACATTTTTGTCACAAAAAATTAATTTATCAAGTCGTTTATGGAATATTCTGACAAATGTCAGTTATTGTTAATGTTTAGGAGTCACCTTGTTGTATGCCGTTATGTGAAAGGTATAATAATAGTTTGCCTTTAATTTTCTTGACAAAATAATAATGGCACATTTAGGATATACAAATGATGATTTTTTAAATTTAATTATGATTCACGGTGAGTATAACAGAATAGTATCCAGACTTGCCGTGTGTTTGCTGAGAGATATCCTGAAAAGCCTCGACCAAATCATAAAACTGTAAAACGTTTGCTGCACAAATGTTCCCAGTTTGGTCAGTTTAAAAGTAGAAGAAAAAAACCCAAGACCTATGTCGAAAATGAGGATTTACAAATAGACATCCTGGGATATTTTGCAGCTCATCCAAATTCATCCTTAAGGGAATGTGAGAAACTGTTAGAGGTGTCGACTAGAACAATTCACAGAATTTAAAAAAAAAACATCATTATACCCCTTATTCGTATACACTAGCTCAGCATTTACATCCTGGAGATTATGTAAGACGTGTAGAATTTTGTGAATGGATTTTAATTAAATGCCAAGAAGATGAAGATTTTACAAAAAAAATTATTTGGTCTGTTGAATCGAAGTTTACTAAAAATGTTTTATTTAACCGCCATAACAGTCACTTCTGGATTGACGAACATCCTCAAGTCACATGGGATAGTAAATTTCAAGTGTCCTTTTCGTTTAATGTTTTTTGTGCTCTGAAAAATAATATTCGTTCTCATGATTTATGACGAAAATTTAAACGGAGAGCGTTACTGCAACATATTATGGCAAGTAATTGTACCAGCAACGCACGCTTTACCTAATAATGAGACTAACGAAGCTTGATTTCAACAAGATGGTGCACCGGCTCACAATCTTCGAGGAGTAGGCACATTGCTTGATGAAATATTTAATGATAGATGGATAGCTAATAAAGGTCCGTTTCTCTGGCCACCAAGATCCCCACAATTGTCACCATTTTATTACCATATTTGGGGATATGTAAAAAATAAGGTATTCTCGGAACCTGTCACTACTAAGGAAAATATAATAAACAAAGTCCTTCACGCTTTTAATGAAATAGATAGCGAATCACTATCAAGAGCTACTAATGAAAAACTGATTAAAAGTGTCCATAAACGTTTGGAAGTTGATGGGCAACATTTTGAACATCTGTTGCATTAACAAGCTAGTGCCTTATTATCTTTGATAGTATCTGTATAATTGTTCAATGTTTCACTTAATAAATTAATATCATATAGCATATAAAAAAATTAATGTTTTGTGACAAAAATGTATAAAGCTGATTTATTGGAAAACTGCAGGAGATAGGTGTTAAGTACTTGGACTTTCACGGATAATGTGCCCAATCGCGCAACATGGCGCTTTTTTGTAGATGACTCACTTTCGAAAAGTCTATGAGAAACTGTCAAAAAACATGTCATATTTTTTGTAACATTATTATTCACAAGTGAGTTTGTATTCACATCTCACAAACATTATTAAGAAACATTACATGATTTTTGGTCCTATCGAGCTGCGGATGTTACAATAAAGGAGAATTAAAAGTGTATCAAGCATTGACGTATAAAATTGGTATATGGTAATTCGTTTCCCATAATCAGAACAGAAGAGCAGGTGATAGCAACGCGAAAATAAGGTCAGACTTTTCCATGTTTTTAAACTATTTCCTTTAAAAAATTGGAGAGTAATGCATGGTTTTGCTTCACATGCCAAAGTGTGACATTTTTCAATTCGTTAGCAAATATCGAGCCAAAATAGCACAAAAATCATAAGAATCTATTAACATACTAACATAAAATAAAAATAACTAAAGACCTTTTATATATTTCAGCAAACATTCAACAGTTTCAGCATACTTTAACATAGTACATTTCATACAATTATTTCAAACAAGAAATCAATATTTGCATACTGTAAAAAAGCATCGACTTAATTTCATTATTCAAATAAACTTTAAAAATACACAATGCCAGATATATTAACAAGTTCACAACAAGAAGAGCTAAATGATTTAAAGATAAATTTAAAAAATTTAGTCGCAAAGAGAGGTCTAGTTAGAGGAAAACTAACTAGATTTGCAACGTCAATCCAAGCTTTTAATGACAACAAAATATCATTAACTCAATTAAAATTACGTGTAGAGAATATCATTTCAGTTTTAAGAGAATTTGAGGACCTACAACATCAGATTGAAATACTAGCGTCATGTTATCCAGAAATGTTAAAACTTGAGGAACATCATGATGTGAGAATTCAATTTGAAAACACATATTTTAGTCATCTCGCCACCGCACAAGGTGAAATAAAAAACGCTGAATCTTCATTCGCAAACATTTTCGAAAATAAACCCAACACTAAACAAAATATTAAATTACCTCAAATTGAATTACCAACTTTTTACGGAGATTATGATAAATGGGTTTCTTTTCGAGATATGTTCGATGCGC